>BSBK01000561.1:2667500-3075000 GCA_027943335.1 Chamaecyparis obtusa
TATATGTGTGTGTGTACATACATATATACATGTGTATATATGTATAATGAAAATACCATGTTTAATTATTTGCAAACTAAAGAAGAATTTCATTTCACCAATCATTGCCACCTCAATAATCAAAATACCATCTAAACTAGTTCCCTAATATAGGTTACTATATGCACTACCTTTTCTAAAACCATGATGTAATAAATATTTTTCAAGCCAAGCATACCAAGACCTTGGTGTCTTCTTTAGTCCATACAAGGCCTTATTCAACCTGCAAACTATGTCACCATCTTCTATCAAAGGAAATCCATCAGGATATTATATGTATACTTCTTCCTCAAGATCACCATTCAGGAATGCAGACTTCACATCCATTACATCCATCTAATATACCTTGAAATGTTTATGTGTTTCATAAGCAAGGAACAATCTTACCCCTGCTAATATCGTAACAAGTCCAAATGTCCCTTCAAAGTCTATGTCTTCTTTTTGTGAATAACGCTTGTAAACTAGTCTAGATTTATTCCTCACAATTATTCCTTCTTCATTCATTTTTCTTCTAAAAACCCATTTGGTTCGAATCACATTTTTGTCCTTAGGCCTAGGAACTAATTCCCAATTATTATTTTTCTCTATCTGATCCAATTCTTCCTATATTGCTTTAATCCACGATTCATCTTTAAAAGCCTCATCAATAGTCTTCAACTTGTGAGATTAAACAGAGCTCATTTCTAGCCTTAGACCTTGTTTTCATACCTTGATTAGCATCACTAATAATTTAATTTTCAAGATGGTTCATCAAAACATACCTTAGTGTTCTAGGAGCTTCCTTTTGTTCACTTAAGCAAACCTGTACACCATTGTCAATCTCAAAAATCTAGCATGCCTCTTTATTCTCAGTCTTGTTCTCAAGGATTGGATCACACTCATACAACCCTTCTTGAATGTAAAACTTCTCACCAATCTTCACATTAGAACTTTCAATTATTTTCCTCAATCTCAGATTGAAACATCTATATGCCTTACTTTTGGTGGAATACCCAAGAAAAATCCCTTCATCACTCCTTGCATCAAACTTTTCTATTTCATCATCTCTTTTGATATAACACTTGCTACCAAAAATTCTAAAATACTTCAAAACAGGAGTATGACCAAACCACAGTTCATAAGGAGTCTCACCAATACCCTCTCTAATCTGAATGCGGTTTAAGGTGTCGACAACAGTGTTAACTACTTCCCTCCAATGCATGTGTGTCACATTGCCTTCAATTAACATAGTCCTCACAACATCCAATATGGTTATATTCCTTCTCTCTATTATCCCATTCTATTATGGAGTTCTAGGTGCATAAGTTTGTCTATATATGCTATGTTCTTCGTAATATGAATTAAAAACATCATATGTAAATTCTCCACCTCTATCTGACCTCAAGCATTTTATCTTCAGACTTGACTCATTCTCAACTTCTTCCTTATAAATCTTTAACTTATCAAAAGCCTCAAACTTTTCTCTAAGGAAAGCAACCCACATCATTTTGAAATAATCATCAACAAAAATAATGAAATACCTTTCACCATAGTAGGAACTTGTCTTTGCAGGACCACATAGATCTAACTGCGCCAGATCTAACTTCCCCTTTGTTGAAAATAATTTTCTCTGAAAGCTTCTCTTCATTTTCTTCCCCATTACACACTACTACATTTGGGGTCAAATTCCAACGACCATTGGTCGGATTTGCAACGCTAATTTGTCAGCATTTCAACAGATGAGTCCGTCGTTATTTTTGCGTAGGAAATTGCAAAAGAAGATGTATCCATTGGTTTACCGACACCATATCACGTCAAAAACTTGCACATGGCAACAACTTCATTATGGCATTTTCTATGGTTCATCCATCAGAATTTTGACACAATGACCTATCGGAAATATACAATCTCTGTCGGAATTAACTGTCAAAAACATATCCTTTCCGACATTATAACTGTTGAAATAGCAACAGTTGCCACCTAATTATGACAGATATACCTGTTGGTGATATGGTATTAATGTTGAAGTTTCTATCAAAAAATTTCTATTTTCGACACTTAAACTGTCGGAAGATCGACAGTCCTTCAGCATTTCTCTGACAGGTTCCCTGTCGAATGTATAGCATTACTGTCGGAAGTATTGTCGTAAATTATTTTTCTTTGACATTTTATCTTTCGAATGTGTAGCACTTTTGTCAAAATTAATTATTAAGTTCGAAAAAACTGACGGATATGCCCATTAAAGATAAAATAGCTCAAGAGACCATCATAGGTTCTCTCTTTCTTCAGTCTATATTATTGACATAATGTTTTACCTTTCATTAGCTCAGCAAATCTGGGGATTTGAAAGAATTTAATAGAATATTTTCATGACAACATATATTATTTAAGTTGACGTTGCACGAATTTATCTACTTCGCGCACTTGTAGACTATGAGGACGATGATAAAGAAGCATGGACATGGGAGGAGATGCTTCTTTATCACCGTCTTCATAGTATACAAGTGCGTGAAGTAGATAAATTCATGCAACGTCAACTTAAATAATATACATTGTCATGAAAATATTCCATTAAATTCTTTCAAATCCTCAGATTTGATGAGCTAATGAAAGGTAAAACATTCTATCAATAATATAGACTAAAGAAAGAGACAACCTATGATGGTCTCTTGAGCTGTGTTATCTTTAGTCCTGGCTACTATCCTAGCTACCTGTCGATCATCGAGAATAATCACCGCCTTGCATTTATGTACACTGCACAAATTGATCCCAGTCTTGCAAAAACATTTTACACTTGTGCATCTCATCAATACTAGAGGCCTAAAGTAATTTTATACGATCACTAGCACATTTCGTGCATGGACGAGAAATAGTATCCAAAGTTTCTAGATAACTATTTTTGAGAAGATGAATGAGTGCAGGCCAAAAAAGGGATAATTCCACAATAGAAAGGAAGACATATTTTTAGCCTAGGTCTGGATCCTACCCCAATTGTCGAAGGATCCAGGGCCAGTCTAGAAAGATGTCTTCCCATTCTGTCTACAACATTGTGTCCATCCATGATCTCAGGAATATCATCGTCTTTCTACTCTTCATTTGCCAAAATATATCACTTCTTCAAGCTTGCAGAGTAATCTTATTAATAAAAGAACTCTTGCCAACATTAGGGTACCCACAGATCAAAATAGTTGATGTTATTGGTGCTTGTGCTCAAGGATATCGATTCACTATTTTGAAACGGCCAAATCATTTTTATTTCATTTGTAGAGAAAAGGAGTGGGAGAATATGAGCGGGTGAAAGTTGATCGAGTGCGAGAGAAGGCATTGCATTTTATTTGATCATGAATGCTCTCTGAAATGACCAATCATGTTTTCTATTCAATTTTTTTTGGTGTTTTTTTTTCCCATATTCAGTAGATAAAAATCATGGTGGCAACTACTTAGCCATCTTTTTGATGTTCCAAGTATTTTACAAAGATACAGGTATGTGGATTTATCATTTAGTTGCTTGCAGTTATTGGTCAAATGCAAATATTTTGTCAAGTTGAAAGGGAAAGATATCAGTTTGGTGTTTTTGGTTTATGTTAAAAGTTGATTTGGTAAAATCCTCAAAAAACACACTACATGTTCTAAAATGTAAAGAAGTTGAATGTTAAATGTAAGATATATATCTCATCCATAGTAATCAAAAGAAAGGACATGAAACTTATAAGGAGATTTACCAATCCAAAAATATAAGCGAATAGGAAACATGATTGGTACCTTATGAATTGGTTTTTGAGGTGCACAATCTTCATCAATTTCTTGAGAACAAGACCCCTCACAAAAAATGCATTTAACGGATTAAACAAATCTACAAAACTGAACCAATGACATGTTTAGAACAAAGAAATAGATTGATGATAATATGCTAAAAATTCTATTATGTTTAATACACGCAAAAGGACCAGTCCCAACAATTCTTAAACATTCTTTATCTGATATGATAATAACATGCTAATTAAATTGATAAAGGTGTTATTTGCATTTAATCTGCCAATTACTAATTACAAAAAAAACAAATTACAAAACTGAACCAATGGCATGTTCTTCGTGTGGTACAAGGAAGATTTGGCTATGAAAAAAAAAAGTGAAACAGCCTCATCATTTTTATTTCAATTGGATAGAGGAGCGAAAGCTAAGCGCGAGAGAAGGTATGTGATTTCTTCATCTTTCAAGCATCTAGCATCATATTCGACTACAAATTTCAAATGCATTACATTTTATTTGATCACGAATGCTCTCTGAAATGACTGCTTTCTACTGGTGTTGTGCCCTAGCCCGTGCTTTATCTCCATTATTTGATATTATTGGTGCTTGTGCTCAAGGATATTGATTAACTATTTTCAAATGTTTGGATTGTTTAGACAGTTACATTTCCTGACAGTTCCTCTAGTATACAGTCAGGAAATGTAACTGTCTAAGGATTATATGTAATGTTGAATGGATTAAATGCTCTATTCTTGGTAGAAGTGAATGGAAGGAATAGTGTGTATTAAATACAATCCAGTCACTTATTGAATGCTTTGGAGACTACTAGTTTGACTATCCATGCACGACCAGTGACTGAAATTCATTAAAGGATACAAAACCCTTCATTTTTGAGTTATTGTGTGTGGATTCAAATGTAGGTTTGATTTGGTTAATGTTTAGAAGAGATTAATAAAGTATTTAAAGACAATCTTACATGTTTGGAGAGGTTTGAGAGGCACTTATCATGACTGTACCCTCACAAACATCGGCATAGACTGGTTTTACTAAGTTTCCTTTCTCTATTTTGAAGTTTCCTTTCTCTGTCACAGGGGTACAATCAAAGGGTTCATTGACAAAATGATCCTTTGAATGGTTACTATAAATATGAATGATTTGATATAGCATATTTCTCATTTTACTTGAAGTTTGGAATAGCTTGTGCAAGGGTGAAAGTAGTTTTGATCATTTTGGTCATGACTGTTCCTCTACACAGTCAGGAAATGTAACTATCTAATGATTATATGTAATGTTGAATGGATTAAATGCTTTATTCTTGGTAGAAGTGAATGGAAGGAATAGTGTTGGTATTAGGTTTCATTTATTATTGAATTTAATGGTTTCAAAGATGTGTTGAGGAGTTTTCTCCTTGTTTAATGTTAACTGTTCCTACACAATCCACTCATACAATAGTGAAATGCTATGTGGAAGGGATGGTTGATAGTGTTCCTTGAGGGAAGGGGGATTGTGAAAGACTTGTTATCATTGTATTGTGTATCTACAATATGTTTGGTTGCAGGGAAGACCAAGAGAATGAAGGATCTCTCACCGATTGCACGATAACCCAGTTTTGAAAGGTCACTAGTTGAGGGGACAGTCAAGGTCCCGATGATTGGGCCATTGGAGGACCCTATTTCTTTGTAGTAATTGCTATTCAAATTGGATGCATGGATTTCTTGTGAATTATCCACTGCTATGTATCCTGCAACTGCATCCATAAATCTGCATATACTTCTCTATGGTTGTAAGCCACTTAGAGATCAAAATAGAGAAACTAAATGAAAATCATTCTTTGTCCTATTTCCTTTTAACAAAGTCTAAACTATCAATGATACAATATACATTTGATGCCATAAGCTATCAAATATACAAATGGCACCTACCTAGAAGCTCACCAAGAGAATGAAGGATCACTCACTGATTGCATGATAACCCAATTTTGAAGGGTCACTGGTTGAGGGGACAGTCAAGGTCTGGATGATTGGGCCATTGGAGGACCCTAGTTCTTTGTATTAATTTCTATTCAAATTAGATGCATGGAATTATTGTGAATTATCGGCTGCTATGTATCCTGCAACTGCATCCGTAAATTTGCATATACTTCTCTAAGGTTGTAAGCCACTTAGGGATCAAAATAGAGAAACTAAATAAAAATCATTCTTTTTTCTATTTCCTTTTAACAAAGTATCAACTATCAATGATACAATACATTTGATGCCCTAATTAAGCTATCAATACAAATGGCACCTAGCTAGAAGGTCACGGGCTGTCCATTTGATAACCACAGTCAACATTTCAAAAAAATGGATATCCTTGAGCACAAGCACCAATAAAATCAAATAATGGAGTTAAAACATGGGCTAGGGCATGACACCAGTAGAATGCGGTCATTTCAGTGACAACAATTTAGAATACGGTCCTTCGGCGTGTATTAAACATAATAGAATTTTCAACATATTATTATCATTCTATTTCTTTGTTGTAAACATGCCATCGGTTCAGTTTTGTAACTTCACTGTTGTACGAGTGGATTGTGCAGGAATAATTAACATTAAATAAGGAGAAAACTCCTCAACACATCTTGGAAACCATTGAATTCAATAATAAATGAAACCTAACACCAACACTATTCCTTCCATAGTTGCAGGATACATAGCAGTTGATAATTCACAAGAAATCCATGCATCAAATTTTTATAAGGATATCCTACTAATCAATAGGAATTTTCTTGAGATGACCAATGATTATGCATTTTTATGACAGTGTGCTAGTTCAAAAGGATAATATAAATCTGAAACAATTGTTTCTGATTTTCTCAAACTATAAATGTGGTTAAAGGGAAAATATTATGTGGAAAACCCACAAACCAAGCTAGCAAATGATTGTACATCAAATTATTCCTATATTCATTCAAGTATTGTTATGCTTCAGCTACCTGACCTTTGAGCTTCATCTAGAGGAATGTGTAGCTTTAAGATAGAGTTACTTCTTGGGCCTTACAATAGGGTGGAATATGATCAAGATTTTTTTAGGCTGTATCTTTGTTAGTACCATTGTTAGGTTCTTATAGTTCATGGTTTGAATCTATTATGGTTGTGTAAGGGATTTGTGGATGCTTTTTCTAACATAATTATTGGACACCATGATTGGAACAACTGGTTGTTGGCTATTGTACACATGAATCATATATGTCAATGGTTCTTTGTGTTCAAGAATTCATTGATCAATCTTTGAGATTTATTGTCCCAGCTTTAAAAGAGTGATAAAAGATATAGTGAGTGCTATCTTTTCCAAGTGCTTTGTGGGTGCCATTATCTTCTAGGAGTAATTGCTGGAACCAAATTATGTTCTTTGCCTCTAGTAAATATTGCTAACACAACCATCTTCTTGGTGAAGGGTTTCTTCCATCCCCATGAGGCACTATTGCATGGTTTCCATTCCCTTCTAGTATACTGAACCTAATTTAATACAAGTGTGCACTATTTTGGGTTCCATAATTTATGGCCCCTACACTGTGGTTGTTAGCCTAATTAAGACAGGCCTACCTTTGCATGTAATAAGAAGCCAACATGAAACAAACATCCAGAGGTTAGGGGGTTGTTCCCTGTCCATAATTTATTATTTAAGTGCTAAGTGATGATGGGTATATCGTGTAATTCATACCTAGTGTGTCTCTTTCTTTCTCTCCACATTTCACATTAGGAGTATATGTTATAAAATACTAATGAAATCAACTATAGGTCAAATCTAATCAAAATTGCAATATAAAGATTAAAATAGATCTTGAAGAAATATAGAACCATTTTTGACAGATATTGTACAAATAAAGAGAATACTCCAAAGAGGAAATGCTTCAATGTGGAACAATTGAAGGACAATATTTTACTTTTATATGCACATCTGCAATGTTTTTGATATATGTCTGAGATAACAAAGCCATAGAAAGAATAGCATATAGAAGAAAGTAAAGAATAATGATCATACTTTGAGATATTGTGGAAAATTAAAGGAAAGAATGCTTGGTGGGGTTATCATGCAATTAGTGAGTGATCCTTCATTCCCCTCTTCTGGTGACCCTTCAAAACCGGGTTAACATGCAATCAGTGAGTGATCCTTCATTCTCCTGGTCTGCCCTACATCCAAACATATTGGAAATACATAATACAATGATAACAAGTCTTTCAAAATCCCCCTTCCCTCAAGGAACACTATCAACCATCCCTTCCACATAGCATTTCATTGTTGTATGAGTGGATTGTGCAGGAACAGTTAACATTAAACAAGGAGCAAACTCCTCAACACATCTTTGTTGTAAACATGTCATTGGTTCAGTTTTGTAAATTTGTTTTTTTTGTTAAATGCATTTAAATGGAACATTAAGCATAGTAATAATATGATTAGTCTATTATTAATTGTAGATTAAATGCCCATAACACCTTTATCAGTTTAGCATGTTATTATAAGATACTAAATAAGACCTGCTATTTGTCAGAGAAATCTTCACTGTCCCCCACAATGAAGACAATGAAGATTGACCTCCTGCCCCACAACAAAGAACATTGTAATAAGAATAAGATAGTGCCAAGAAACATTTTCACAAATATGAAATGTGAGAAAAAGTAATAACATTAACAATGCCAAGATTCATAGCATTAAATTTCACCTGCGGATGAGTTTCTGCAGTGGGTTGCCTAGCATCAAAAATATGTTGAGTTGCATTTGAGCTGTAACTAAGAGTATCATGTAGAATAGACCCTAAACTTTGAAAGCGTTCTCCAGCCTGGAAATTAAAAATTCAATCTAGGCAAGCATCAGTAAGTGAAATAAATTATAGACATCAACATCAACATCATCATAATTATTAGACATAAATTATAGACATCAACATCAACATAATCATAATCATTTGGAGGGTATTCATTTTGGTCCTTGGATAGTACTATGTTTCTTGAAAGTTCTTGTGATGCTTCTAAACTTTAAAAACATATTTAATGGCTTAATGATAATATAGATTAGTGTTTTGTTTTCTAATGGAATGTTGTTGATCATTCATGGTCTTGAAGAAACTTTTGATTGTTTTGATTCTCGAGTCTTGACGTTGTTTCTCAATGTGATATAGACTGACCACAAGATGGTTCAGTTGGTCCTCTCTTTCTATTTAATCATTTGTCTTCTTCATGGTGTAAGTGTCAATATGTTATAATCCAACCAGCATGTCATACCCCCACTTCTGAAAAACCTCGCAGCATGCAAATCACAACCAAAGACTTGGGTGATCAGCATACACAAACAATGATTACCCTTAGGAAACAATGATCATTAATATTCATTAATGGTGGGCGGTGATTCCTTGGTAATAAAGGCATTGCCAACATTCATCATCTTAACCAAGTCATGGGTGGTGATCCTTGAAATAGCACAATTAGTAAAAGGAAATAACAACATAAGTCATGGGTGGTGATCCTTGAATTTGGAGCGAGGAAGAAGGAAAATTGGAAAACAAAATATGGAATAATTAGGTTGGAATTGGAGAAGAATTCAGAAATAAACTTGAATTAGAAAAAATCCAAGTTATCTGGTTCTTTTTTTTAGGCTGGGTTCCAATTCTACTTTTGTTCTCCTCTAGGTTCGACTTGGGTTCCTTTGGTAGGAACTTGGGTGCCTGGGCCAATCCCAGGTGCACCTGCAATATTATAAATATGATACACGAGGTATTTTATTCATAATTTTATAGGCTAACTCATTATTATGGTAACATGGGTATGACCACACTCCATGCCTTATAATGGTACCTGACATGGAGTGTGGTTCAAATGAAGTTGAACCAAATGCTAACCGTGATGGCTATGATCATGATGAAGATAAATATGAATATTAAATCTAAAATATGGCTTGTAATTTGAATTTTCATTGTGAATGAAGAAACTATAGATTCAAGTTGACTCATTCTATGTTGTAGTATATTTGTTCCCTAGATCTACCATATTATATATGTGTAGCCTATAAGGGACATCTTCTGCTCATCCATGTATCATAGCTAGGTGAGAGTTCTTAGGAGAAAGACAAGATGTCAGTGGGAGATGGAGAAACCAATATCAGAACACCACTTGAAGCCTTGCAATGTTGAGAGTGGGATAAAAGCTACACTTGAGACCCTATATAAGAAACAAACTTATTGAGCTTCACTTTGTTTCGTGAACAGTTTTATATTCTGTACTAAACAGGGCCAACCACGTGAAGGTGGAAGCTCATTTGGCCCCACCACCCCCCCCCCCCCCCCCCCACCTATCATCACTCTAAATTCTTTGTTAATATCTAACATTCATTCATTATTTCATCCATTAATAAAATGTAACATTCATTAATTATCACATGATAACATTCATTCACACATTAATAAAATGTGACATTCATTAATTATCACACGATAACATTCATTAACACATTATAAAATTTATAAACATTCACTACCACATAATTAAATTCATTGGCATATAAAAATCAGTCATTATCAATTAAGGTGCATAGATGACAATCATTTCTTTTTTTTCTTTTGATTTCTAATTTTTAAGATGTAATTGTTAAGATGAGTATTGATATCATCATCATGATCATCTACCCTCTCATTAGATCTCAATGCCCACCTAGTTCTCTGTTGATGCAGAGGGGGGTCATCTGCAATAACATATAAAAGGGTTAAATTAAAAACATTTTATTATAATTAAAAACATTTTAAAGTATTTCAGTACTTTACAAACCATAATCATATAGCTCTTTACCTGATCTAGTCACATCATCAACATCAAGGTCAGTTTGTCTGGCCTCGGCCTCAACCTCAACATGCTCATTAACAGTGGCCTCTACACTCTCTACAACTGCAATACAAATTGTTACATTAATCCAAACACCAATTGCAATTAAATTTGTATTACTACACCAATCAATTTAAGATGTTTACTTGTATTACTGTGATGCACATCCTCATTGTCATCAACACCCACAGGTTGTGTACGACAAGAATCGGCAGGCTGCATTTCAATTTCATACGCATTCATGTTATCATTGTTTTCTTACTTAAAACAAATTTACTCACTTTATGTTGGAACTTAACATCAAATAAACTAATTGGTAAATAATTAAATTTGAAATATCATCTATTTAGCTTACTTACCCCGATGGATCCATCAGTAGAACCTTGTGCACTTCTTATTCTTTCTGCCACGGCTTTATAGCCTTGTTGGAAGCCAATTCTCTTGTCCTCTTCTATGAGACTTATATTGAACTCCGCACCCTGCATTTTTGCTTGGTATCGTCAAATTTTATTTTATTGTTTCATCAAAACAAAAAAAGATTTCAAATTATAAATAAATATTTAAAGATCAAAGAATTATTTTTAGTGTTAAAAGTCATGTTGATGAAGGGTGCTCCCCTTAATACCACAAACACATAACAGATATAGAGAAACAACAACAATATGCAAGAACAGAAAATTGGCTTCTTATTATCTCCACAAATGTGGAATTACAAACTTTCAGAATTACAATATGCAAAGCCACATGGGCATTCCCTTACAATATTATGTAGGACAAAGCCTCGAACTATTACCCAGATCTACTACCCAAAACTATTCTGAACTGCCTAAGACAATAATACAGCCTTCCTTATATAGGCAATTTTCCACCGCCTGGGAAGGTTCCAGAATTTTAGCCAATAAGGCCGACCAAACTTAGAATTATTTTATTTTACATTTTATTACATCATAGTCGGCTCAAGATAACCTTTGAAACCCGAATAGAAATTTTGAAGGAAATTATTTTTCGCCATTTCAGGTGGCCCAACTTCCGAAGACCATAAGTCATCACCAGTTGACCCGATCGGCTATTATAACCCCATTTCGAAAATGCCACGAAGTGCTCTACAGGCTTGACTCGCGCAAGCACCCATCACCCAAATTTTCAACCTCATCCGGGGCCTCTAAAGCCTTCAAAACTGAGTTCAAAGTTTCTGTACCCTGCTGCCAATACCGAAAATCTTCAATATCTTCCAATATACACTTGATTTGGCAATGAAACTTTACTGGCAGACTTATATGACCAAAATGAACCTCCAAGAAAGAAATCAGATCATTCTGAGCACATAGGAAAATTACCAAAAATAGTAACTTTACATAAATAGGAGCTCTGCACAAAATAACCCTTGTTGAATATAAAAATAGAAATTTTTTTTTTTTGGGTGATGCAAGATTGCTCTTACACCCAGGATGCTCTTACATCAGACAACCAGGGTAATTTGAGAAGTGACCCTGTCACGACTCAGGTGTGCAGAGGAAAACCAAGACGGTTAACCTCCTCCTTTGTTAGCCATGATGAATCTTCAATAGGTCATCCTTTCCATTTGACCAAATACTCTTCATATGTCCTGTTCCTTGTGCTTCTGCCAACACAACTGTCCAGTATGTCTTCAATCTCCTTGATATCTGAACTAGCTGCTGGAATACTCCACTGTGCTGCTACAACCTCATCTTGAACACCTCCTTCATGATACTCTGTCAAATCTGAAATGTTAAACACTGGTGAAATATCCAGCTCACTAGGCAATTCTACCTCATATGCATTTTCTGAATCATGCTTCTTCAATATCTTACATGGTCCAAACTTCTTCATTTTCAGCTTGTTATATGTACCAACTAGAAACCGCTCCTTCCGCAAATGAACCATGACTTCATCATCAACCTGAAATTCCTTATATCTCCTTTTCTCATCCACCTTAGCCTTATACTGTGCGTTCATCTTGGTAATATGCTTCCTCACCTCCCCATGGATGTTCTTCAAGTGTTCTGCAAAATCCTCAGCTTCAGCACTACTTATTTCTCCTTTATCTATTTTCCTCAATTCAGATGTATTTCTTGGACTACTTCCATATACAATCTAGAATGGTGATTTACCAGTGCTCCTATTGATAGAATTATTGTATGCAAATTCCGCCTGTGGTAAAATCAAATCCCATCCTGTTGGCTTATCTCCAACCAAACATCTCAGCAAATTTCCCAAACTCATATTCACCACCTCTGTCTGTCCATCAGTCTGTGGATGATGTGATGAACTGAACTTCAAATCTGTCTTCAACTTCTTCCACAATGTACGCCAGAAATATCCAACAAACTTAGTGTCCCGATCTGAAACTATGGTCTTTGGCAAACCATGAAGTCTCACTACTTCTCTGAAAAACAATTCTGCTACATGAACAACATCATTAGTCTTCTTGCAGGGAATGAAATGTGTCATTTTTGAAAATCTGTCAACCACCACAAAAATTGAATCATGTCCCCGCTGAGTTCTCGGTAAACCAAGAATAAAATCCATACTGATATCCTCCCAAGGCTTCTCTGGTACAGGTAGTGGCTGATACAACCCTGTATTCTGCTTCACTCCTTTCACCATCTGACATACTTTGCAACTCTGTACAAACTTCTTCACATCTTGCTGTAACTGTGGCCAATAATAATTCTCACTAACCAAACCAAGGGTTTTATCACGACCAAAATGTCTAGCCAATCCTCCGCTATGCTTCTCCTTGATGAGATTCTCCCTCATAGAACTTCGTGGAATGCACAACTGACTCCCTCTGAATAGCATATCATCCTAGATGATGAAATCCAACCATTTTGTCCTGTCTAGAGTAACAGGTTCTGTACAAGCTTTCCAAGCTTCACCAAAATCAGGATCCTCTGGATACAAATTCTTGAGTTCCTTGAACCCAACCACTTCAATCTGCATTTCTGTCAGCAATAGTTGCCTTCTGCTAAGAGCATCTGCAACCCTATTAGACTTTCCACTCCTGTATTTCAAAACAAATGTATAACTCTGCAGAAACTCAACCCATTTCAAATGCCTTTGATTCAATTTTCCTTGACTATTCAAATATTGCAAAGCTTGATGATCAGTATACAAAACAAACTCCTTAGGAAGCAGATAATGTCTCCACTTCTTTAATGCCTGAACTATAGCATAAAATTCTTGATCATAAACAGAATATTTCCTCTTGGCATCATTTAACTTCTCACTGAAATAAGCAACAGGTTTACCTTCTTGGCTCATAATAGCTCCTATTGCAGTACCACTAGCATCACAATCTACTTGAAACACCTTATTAAAATCTGGAAGTGCTAAAATAGGTTGTTCTGTAACTTTTTGTTTCAACAATTGAAAACTCTTTTCTGCCCCATTAGTCCACTTAAACTCTTTTCTATCCCCTCTCATTGTTTCAGTCAAGGGTCCACAAATACTGCTAAAATTTCTGATAAACTTTCTGTAAAAGCTAGCTAGACCATGAAAAGATCTTACCTCAGTAGCACTCCTTGGATTAGGCCATTCAAGGATAGCCTGTACCTTCTCTGGGTCCATTTTTAGACCTTCTTCTGAAACTACAAATCCCAAATACACTAACTCTTTCTTCACAAAATTGCACTTCTTCAAATTAATCAACAATTTCTCACTTCTCAACTTCTCAAACACCATACGAATATGCATCATATGTTCCTCCAATGTCTTGCTAAAAATCAAAATATCATCTAGGTAAACAATGACAAACTTACCCAGAAATTCTTTCAGGACCTCGTTCATGAGCCGCATGAAAGTGCTCGGTGCATTGGTTAGCCCAAAAGGCATGACTAACCACTCATACAGTCCTTCCTTTGTCTTGAAGGCAGTCTTCCATTCATCTCCTTCTCTGATCCGAATCTAATGATATCCACTCTTCAGATCTATCTTTGAGAAATACACAGCTCCACTCAAACAGTCCATAATATCATCCATTCGTGGCAATGGAAACCTATACTTGATTGTGATCTTGTTTATTGCCCTAGAATCTGTACACATCCTCCATTCTCCATTCTTCTTTGGTGCTAATACCACTGGTACAACACAGGGACTTAGACTCTCACGGATCAATCCTTTCTGTAACAGTTCATGTACTTGTCTGTTCAACTCCTCACTTTCTACAGGTGTCATTCTGTGTGCTACCTTATTTGGAAAACTCGCTCCTGGAATCAAGTCCATCTGATGACTGATCTTCATGACTGGTGGTAATCCATCAAGCACATTATCGGATACAATATCCTGAAACTCATTCAACAAATCTGCAACTTCTACAGGAACATCTCCTACTTCCTCTTTACCAGCTTTAGGAATTAAAGCAAAACATACATGCTCATGCCTCATACCATCTAGGAAATTTCTTCCATCAACAAAAGTTATCCTTGCATTACCACATACCTTTTCTTCAGTCTCCTTCAATGGTTTTAGCTTATGTCGCACTCCATCCTTTGTCAGGGAATAGGTATTCGCACGACCATCATGTACAGCACATCTGTCAAACTGCCATGGTCTACCCAACAACATATGACATGCATCTATAGATATGATATCACACAATACCTCATCTTGGTATCCGCCAATCTTGAACTTCACCAGGCATTGTTCATTGACCATGACCTTGTGGTCATCCTGTACCCAGGCAATCCAATATGGATGTGGGTGTTTCTGTCTCTTGAGCTTCAACTTTGTCACCATCTCTTCTGACACCAAATTGTCAGTGCTTCCACTATCAATAATCACATCACAACATTTACCTTCACACTTGCACCTGGTGCGAAACAGGCTCCTCCTTTGCTCAAGTTCATTCTCACCACTCAAGAGGACTCTTCTGTTAATCAACGTTTCTCCTCTTTCAGCATCTTCAGAATTTGATGATCTGGCATCTTCATCTACATGTGCAACTCTGGCCTGGCCTTCATTTCTCCTATTTGTTCTGCCTTGGCGCTGAGGACATTCAAATGCCCTATGACCTTCTTCTCCACAGTGAAAACATGTTCCATGGAAGCCACCTCTTTCAGATCCTTGTCCTCTTCCTCTCTGATCTCTATTATTCTGATCCTGGAAGTGATTGGAATTATTTCCTCACTGATTCTGACTGCTACTAGCCTCATCCTTCTTTTTCAGATCTTCATTTCGGCCACCATATGACCGTCCACCAGATCGTCCACCGCGACCTCTTCCATTTTGTCTGCTCTCAAACTTCTTGTTCAACTTTTCCTCTACTTTTAGGGCAAACTGGTATGCCTCTTCAATACTGCTCATTCGAACCAGATTCAGCTCCTCCTGAATGCTTGGCCTTAACCCATTAAGGTATCGGGCAACTTTCTCCTTATCAGCTTTTGCATGGCCTGTTCTGATGAGAAGTCGATAGAACTCCTCTGTATACTCCTGAACAGATCTTCCTGCTTGCTTCAAACTCTACATTTTCATCAGTAGGTCAAGCTCATAATCAACAGGAATGAACTGTCACTTCAATTTATCCACCATCCGATCCCATCTGGTGATTTTCTCCTTTCCCCTTCTATTTCGCTCCAACTGAATCTCTTGCCACCATATCTTCGCATGACCTTTCAGTTTGGCCTTCGCAAATTTGACCCTATCAGGATCGTCAACATCTTCATACTCAAAATATTCCTCACATTCATTGATCCAGTTGATCAATTCCTCTGGGTTAAGATTTTCAGAAAATGTAGGAACCTCAATCTTAGGTCTTTTCCCAATCTTGGAAATCGCCCGAAAAAGTCTTTCTTCCTCCTGGTTCACAATTTCAACTTCTCCTTCTTGATATTCTTCTTCGGATTCATCCTTGCTTTCATCTCTGACATTAAGATTCATTCCTCTGCGAATCTCTTCTTGCAATGCTCGCACTTGTCTCTGCAGCTCTCTAACCTCAGGTGTCACAGCACCAGCTCTTCCGCCACGTTCTCTTCGTGGAGGCATTTTCGCGATGTGCGTTGAAACCCTAACCATGGTCCTGGTGCAAACTGCCTCACAGTCGGTGATCTGTTTACACACTCAAGAATCTGGCTCTGATACCACTTGATGAAGGGTGCTCCCCTTAATACCACAAACACATAACAGATATAGAGAAACAACAACAATATGCAAGAACAAAAAATTGGCTTCTTATTATCTCCACAAATGTAGAATTACAAACTTTCAGAATTACAATATGCAAAGCCACATGGGCATTCCCTTACAATATTCTGTAGGACAAAGCCTTGAACTATTACCCAGAACTATTCTGAACTACCTAAGACAATAATACAGCCTTCCTTATATAGGCAATTTTCCACCGCCTGGGAAGGTTCCAGAATTTTAGCCAATAAGGCCGACCAAACTTAGAATTATTTTATTTTACATTTTATTACATCATAGTCGGCTTAAGATAACCTTTGAAACCCGAACAGAAATTTTGAAGGAAATTATTTTCCGCCATTTCAGGTAGCCCAAGTTCTGAAGACCATAAGTCATCACCAGTTGACCCGATCGGCTATTATAACCCCATTTTGGAAATGCCACGAAGTTCTCTATAGGCTTAACCCGCGTAAGCGCCTATCACTCAAATTTTTGACCTCATCCGGGGCCTCTAAAGCCTTCAAAACTGAGTTCAAAGTTTCTGTACCCTGCTGCCAATACCGAAAATCTTCAATATCTTCCAATATACACTTGATCTGGCAATGAAACTTTACTGGCAGACTTATATGACCAAAATGAACCTCCAAGAAAGAAATCAGATCATTCTGAGCACATACGAAAATTACCAAAAATAGTAACTTTCCATAAATAGCAGCTCTGCACAAAATAGCCCTTATTGAATATAAAAATAGAAATTTTTTTTTTTTTTTGGTGATACAAGATTTCTCTTACACCCAGGATGCTCCTGCATCACATGTAAAGATTGTATTTTTCCAATACTTACAACTCATGCAACAAGTTTCGAATAACTGCCAGAGCCTAGCTTGTGTTGCCCATGCTTTTGCAATCTTGCCTTTGTTGCCTTTGATGTGTCAGACAATCTATGAAGAGATTGAAATATGTTAGTTCATATAAATATGAAGAGTATTTAGTACACAATTGCATTCTTAATAGTATCACATACCATCTTCTATTCTCTGGTGGTGTATTTCCTTTTTTTACTTCAATTTTCTCATTCCCATCCAGAATAAAAGATTTCCACTCTAAATCATGAATGCAAGGGGGGCACTGGTAATGTGGGTTTTTGGTTAATGTACACCTGTATTGGTCCCTAATATACCTCAAACATATCCCGGCTCTTTGAAGGAGCTTACCCTTCTCAAATGCATGAGGTCCAAACAAGTTTGTCATACTCTCTACGAGATCATCCTTTAACTTTTAATTTTGGGTTTTCCACCTTTTAAGAAAGAAAACAGTGTTAGATTCAAAAATGGATGTAATGATAACTATCCTAGCAATGATATGAAATCAAAATAGTGGATTGGGGTTTTAGTTCGGATATGATGTTTCACCCTGTACAAATGGTGGGCCCGAATATCCACAAACACTCGTCATTAAGTTTACTATAGAAAACATCATTCCCTACAAAATAATCATGGGATCATTAGTCGAAGGATATAATAGTATAAAATAAGAACACAATAGATGTAAGCTTCTCATATTGAATGCAAGGTGTAATTAACATACAATTGTATAGTAAAAGAAAGGTCCAATCTTTAAAGTACCTAGAAGTTTTGCTATTTTCAAGGGAAGTCCTTCTTCAGACACAAGCAATATGCAATCCTTCACCATTCCCATACTAGCAATACTAGTACATCCAGGAAAATCACCATCAAGTGATGCATCCCCTGTTGCATAAATTGAATCCATTACGAAATGGCCCTAAGAAAGAACACTTCAAGGGAAATAAACATATATATAATGATAGAGAAAATAAAATACATGTACAAGAAGGTGGTGCCATGGCGTCTGTGGCCATGCTATGTGTTGCTGACATTGTAGGACGCGATACATCTGAGCATGCCTTCGTATGAGGCGGCGATAGTAAATGATCATTGACATGTGCTGAAGAATAAGATTGTTAGAGCATAATAAAATCAGTGATTAGCATGGACAATATTGTTAGAGAGTAAAAAAAATATAGTCCAACATGCGATCTACCTGAACCAGCTGTAGTACCCTCATCATGGCCGCAAGGATCAAAATTACGCAAAAAAAGTTGTAAAAGCAACACATCCGCTTATTTTTTAATGACATAAAAGACTACTATAACATAAAAACTATTATTGAACTTTTGTTATAATTAAAAATTACATTAATACTTACTCGGTAATTTTGAGATAGGTGCATCAATTTAGTTGCCCTCTTTTGTGACTCAAGAGTTGGAGGGAATATAGATGCCAATTCAGCCAATCTATTTCCAATTTTGTGGAGGCATTTTTTAATTGCAGAGGCCGGCTCATCACAAGCACCCAAATCAACAAATAGGTCTTTGTCAAAGGACTCCTCTTCAGGGACTGCGGGTTCCTTTCCCTTTCTCTACCGACCACCTGTCTGTGACAACAATATTACTAACACTATTAGAATTAATCTGAAATAGTGATGAAAAGAATATAATAAAAAACTTTATTTAACATTTTGCTTCTATCTAATTTGTAGTTCAATAACAAAGAGGTTTACCTACTGGGAAGAAGTGCATGCATGATCATCATTGTCCCCACTACGTGGTTGCTCCATATTGTGGTCCTGTGTTATTATTTAAAGTTAACCAATAATTAGAAAGGACTACATTAATAAATTTCATTAGAAGATGATGATGGAGATGAGGTGGATGGTGAGGAGACTCTCTAAATGTGGTTGGCAAAAAAACTCAATTATTTAATGGTACATAGTATGTACTTGCACCCTAATGATAGTGACATCATTTGTATCTATGCGATTCAAATTGTAATCAATAAACAACTCTTCCCCTACACTTATTGATTTTATTGCACATACAAATACATGATTTCCCTCGCGCACCTCAAATATGCAATTGGGTTGCTTAATAGTTGACAGAGGTCGCGTGTTATTTATAAAACCTACAATATTCCTAGATGCTTTTGGCCTTCTGTCAATGTATATAGCCACTCTTTTACTTTTCTCATTGTCTTTTTGTTGAATATAATTTGTCGAGAGTGCATATCTACGCATACTTTTTTTATATTGAACAGTTCGCATCCGAATTTTGTAATCGTAACAAGGTCCAACATAATCCATCAATTCAACAACTTTGTTGTAAGAGACCTTTATGCCATCCATGGAAAATAAGCCCAAACCATGTATTGACGATGGGGCAATACGATATATCTTGCCTTTAACACTAAAATCAGTGTTTATTGGAGGAAGTCCCTTGGGGACCCATTGTTTCTGTAGATTTTGGTACCTAGAGGGCACCTCGATGTCGCATTTGCTCTCATCATCATAAGAACATGACCCCCCTTGAGCAAGGAAAAATTTCATGCGTCTATTGAATTTCTTTCTAGTCTTTTGACCTCTAGTTGATCTTCTTAATTCAGACATACTAAATGACTCACTTTCTTCGCTCGAGGAAGACACATCTAACAAATACCTATTTGCTACTACCTGCACTCCATCAAATGAGAGAGATAGCAAGTAATGCGAGATATTTTGCAAAATGTGAAATACATTAATCTATATAGGGTGTATTGACTTATACCTGTCGATCCATGAGACTGTGTGGGATGCTCGTGAAAGGAGTCCGAGTACCTACATATGTAATTCAATTATCTAATGTTAGCTAAAAAACTCATGATACATATTGTGAGTTTGAAGAGAGTTCATGCCATGTGTGATAGAACCTACTTTATCTAATATGGTGCATTGTTAAACAAATTAAGGGTAGAGTAGTTATTAATTAGTTTTTAGTGGGGGACAATGAAGATATGTCTAACAAATAGCAGGTCTTCTTTAGTATTTCATGAATTTTTACCACATATACTGTTTCAAGTCTTTGAGTCTTGGAGAAGAAGAATGGTGTAAGTTGAATAGATCAGAGTGAATGGGGTGTTGAAACATGGTGAATAGACCATGATGAGATGATACTTGATGTCGTGACTAAGTTTCCCTCACAAACATTAGCATAGACTAGTTTTACTAAGTTTCCTTTCTCTATTTTGAGGTTTCCTTTCTCTTCCGCAGGGGTACAGTCAAAGGGTTCATTGACAAAATGATCCTTCGAATGGTTACTATGAATCTAAATGATTTGATATAGCATATTACTCATTTTACTTGAAGTTTGGAATAGCTTGTGCAAGGGTGAAAGTAGTTTTGATCATTTTGGTCGTGATTGTTCCTCTACACAGTCAAGAAATGTAACTGTCTAATGATTATATGTAATGTTGAATGGATTAAATGCTTTATTCTTGGTAGAAGTGAATGGAAGGAATAGTGTTGGTGTTAAGTTTCATTTATTATTGAATTCAATGGTTTTTAAGATGTGTTGAGGAGTTTGCTTCTTGTTTAATGTTAACTATTCCTGCACAATCCACTCATACAACAGTAAAATACTATGTGGAAGGGATGGTTGATAGTGTTCCTTGAGGGAAGGGGGATTTTGAAAGACTTGTTTTCATTGTATTTTGTATTTCAAATATGTTTGGATGCAGGGCAGACTGGGAGAATGAAGGATCACTCATTGATTGCATGATAACCCTGTTTTGAAGGGTCACTGGAAGAGGGGAATGAAGGATCACTCACTGATTGCATGATAACCCCACCAAGAATTCTTTCCTTTAATTTTTCACAATATCTCAAAGTATGATCATTATTCTTTACTTTCTTCTATATGCTATTCTTTCTATGGTTTTGTTATCTCAAAAATATATCAAAAACATTGCAGATGTGCATATAAAAGTAAAATAGTGTCCTTCAATTGTTCCACATTGAAGCATTTCCTCTTTGGAGTATTCTCTTTGTTTGTACAATATCTGTCAAAAATGGTTCCCATATTTCTTCAAGATCTATTTTAATCTTTATATTGCAATTTTGATTAGATTTGACCTATAGTTGATTTCATTAGTATTTTATAACATATACTCCTAATGTGAAGTATGGAGAGAAAGAAAGAGACACACTAGGTATGAATTACACGATATACCCATCATCACTTAGCACTTAAATAATAAATTATGGACAGGGAACAACCCCCTAACCTTTGGATGTTTGTTTCATGTTGGCCTCTTATTATATGCAAAGGTAGGCCTGTCTTAATTAGGCTAACAACCACAATGTAGGGGCCATAAATTATGGAACCCAAAATAGTGCACACTTGTATTAAATTAGGTTCAGTATACTACAAGGGAATGGAAACCATGCAATAGTGCCTCATGGGGATGGAAGAAACCCTTCACCAAGAAGATGGTTGTGTCAGCAATATTTACTAGAGGAAAAGAACATAATTTGGTTCCAACAATTACTCCTAGAAGATAATGGCACCCACAAAACACTTGGAAAAGATAGCACTCACTTTATCTTTTATCACTCTTTTAAAGCTGGGACAATAAATCTCAAAGATTGATCAACAAATTCTTGAACACAAAGAACCATTGACAAATATGATTCATGTGTACAATAGCCAACAACCAATTATTCCAATCATGGTGTCCAATAATTATGTTAGAAAAAGCATCTACAAATCCCTTACACAACCATAATAGATTCAAACCATGAACTATAAGAAACTAACAATGGGACTAACAAAGATACAGCCTAAAAAATTCTTGATCATATTCCACCCTATTGTAAGGCCCAAGAAGTAACTCTATCTTAAAGCTACACATTCCTCTAAATGAAGCTCAAAGGTCAGGTAGTTGAGGCATAGCAATACTTGAATGAATATAGGAATAATTTGATGTACAATCATTTGCTAGCTTGGTTTGTGGGTTTTCCACATAATATTTTCCCTTTAACCACATTTATAGTTTGAGAAAATCAGAAAAAATTATTTCAGATTTATATTATCCTTTTGAACTAGCACACTGCCATCAAAATGCATAATCATTGGTCATCTCAAGAAAATTCCTATTTATTAGTAGGATATTCTTATAAAAAATTGATGCATAGATTTCTTGTGAATTATCGACTGCTATGTATCCTGCAACTATGGAAGGAATAGTGTTGGTGTTAGGTTTCATTTATTATTGAATTCAATGGTTTCCAAGATGTGTTGAGGAGTTTGCTCCTTGTTTAATGTTAACTGTTCTTGCACAATCCACTCATACAACAATGAAATGCTATGTGGAAGGGATGGTTGATAGTGTTCCTTGAGGGAAGGGGGATTTTGAAAGACTTGTTATCATTGTATTGTGTATTTCCAATATGTTTGGATGCAGGGTAGACCGGGAGAATGAAGGATCACTCATTGATTGCATGATAACCCGGTTTTGAAGGGTCACTGGAAGAGGGGAATGAAGGATCCCTCATTGATTGCATGATAACCCCACCAAGAATTCTTTCCTTTAATTTTCCACAATATCTCAAAGTATGATCATTATTCTTTACTTTCTTCTATATGCTATTCTTTCTATGGTTTTGTTATCTCAAAAATATATCAAAAACATTGTAGATGTGCATATAAAAGTAAAATATTGTCCTTCAATTGCTCCACATTGAATCATTTCCTCTTTCGATTATTCTTTTTGTTTGTACAATATCTGTCAAAAATGGTTCCCATATTTCTTCAAGATCTATTTTAATCTTTATATTGCAATTTTGATTAGGTTTGACCTATAGTTGATTTCATTAGTATTTTATAACATATACTCCTAATGTGAAATGTGGAGAGAAAGAAAGAGACACACTAGGTATGAATTACACAATATACCCATCATCACTTAGCACTTAAATAATAAATTATGGATAGGGAACAACCTCCTAACCTTTGGATGTTTGTTTCATGTTGGCCTCTTATTATATGCAAAGGTAGGCCTGTCTTAATTAGGCTAACAACCACAGTGTAGGGGCCATAAATTATGGAACCCAAAATAGTGCACACTTGTATTAAATTAGGTTCAGTATACTACAAGGGAATGGAAACCATGCAATAGTGCCTCATGGGGATGGAATAAACCCTTCACCAAGAAGATGGTTGTGTCAGCAATATTTACTAGAGGCAAAGAACATAATTTGGTTCTAGCAATTACTCCTAGAAGATAATGGCACCCACAAAACACTTGGAAAAGATAACACTCACTATATCTTTTATCACTCTTTTAACATTGGGACAATAAATCTCAAAGATTGATCAACGAATTCTTGAACACAAAGAACCATTGACAGATATGATTCATGTGTACAATAGCCAACAACCAGTTGTTCGAATCATGGTGTCCAATAATTATGTTAGAAAAAGCATCCACAAATCCCTTACACAACCATAATAGATTCAAACCATGAACTATAAGAACCTAACAATGGGACTAACAAAGATACAGCCTAAAAAAATCTTGATCATATTCCACCCTATTGTAAGGTCCAAAAAGTAACTCTATCTTAAAGCTACACATTCCTCTAGATGAAGCTCAAAGGTCAGGTAGCTGAAGCATAGCAATACTTGAATGAATATAGGAATAATTTGATGTACAATCATTTGCTAGCTTGGTTTGTGGGTTTTCCACATAATATTTTCCCTTTAACCACATTTATAGTTTGAGAAAATCAGAAACAATTGTTTCAGATTTATATTATCCTTTTGAACTAGCACACTGCCATCAAAATGCATAATCATTGGTCATCTCAAGAAAATTCCTATTGATTAGTAGGATATCCTTATAAAAATTTGATGCATGGATTTCTTGTGAATTATCGACTGTTATGTATCCTGCAACTATGGAAGGAATAATGTTGGTGTTAGGTTTCATTTATTATTGAATTCAATGGTTTCCAAGATGTGTTGAGGAGTTTGCTCCTTGTTTAATGTTAACTGTTCCTGCACAATCCACTCATAAAATAGTGAAATGCTATGTGGAAGGGATGGTTGATAGTGTTCCTTGAGGGAAAGGGGATTGTGAAAGACTTGTTATCATTGTATTATGTATTTCCAATATATTTGGATGCAGGGCAGACTAGGAGAATGAAGGATCACTCACTGATTGCATGATAACCTGGTTTTGAAGGGTCACTGGTTGAGGGGATAGTCAAGGTCTGGATGATTGTGCCATTGAAGGAACCTATTTCTTTGTAGTAATTGCTATTCAAATTGGATGCATGGATTTCTTGTAAATTATCAGCTACTATGTATCCTGCAACTGCATCCGTAAATCTCCATATACTTCTCTAGGGTTGTAAGCCACTTAGGGATCAAAATACAGAGACTAAATCAAAATCATTCTTTGTCCTATTTCCTTTTAACAAAGTCTCAACTATCAATGATACAATATAAATTTGATGCCCTAAGCTATCAAATATACAAATGGTGCCTACCTAGAAGCTCACCAGGAGAATGAAGGATCACTCACTGATTGCATGATAACCCAGTTTTTAAGGGTCACTGGTTGAGGGGACAATCAAGGTTTGGATGATTGGGCCATTGGAGGACCCTAGTTCTTTGTATTAATTGCTATTCAAATTGGATGCATGGATTTATTGTGAATTATCGGCTACTATGTATCTTGCAACTGCATCTGTAAATCTGCATATACTTCTCTAAGGTTGTAAGCCACTTAGGGATCAAAATAGAGAAATTAAATAAAAATCATTCTTTGTCCTATTTCCTTTTAACAAAGTATCAACTATCAATGATACAATACATTTGATGCCCTAAGCTATCAATACAAATGGCACCTAGCTAGAAGCTCACGGGCTGTCCATTTGATAACCACAGTCAACATTTCAAAAAAATGGATATCCTTGAGCACAAGCACCAATAACATCAAATACTGGAGTTAAAGCACAGGCTAGGGCACAACACCAGTAGAATGCAATCATTTCAGTGACAACAATTTACAATGGCGTCATTAAACATATATGTCAGTAATATCAACAAATGTGAATCCAAACATTTGACTACAATGAATCGATATCCTTGAGCACAAGCACCAATAACATCAAATAATGGAGATAAAGCACTGGCTACAACATGACACAGTAGAATGCGGTCATTTCAGAGAGCATTCATGATCAAATAAAATGAAATGCATTTGAATATGATGCCAGAGGCTTGAAAGATGAAGAAATCACATACCTTCTCCAGCGCTCAGCTTTCGCTCCTTTTCTCCCACTCCCTTTATCCAATTGAAATAAAAATGATGAGGTCGTTTCACTTTTTTTTTTAATCTATACTTCGAATCTGTTAGAATTTTGATGGTCAATTAAACACCCATCGGAATACCGACATCATCAGGGCCTATTACAAAAAAAAACACCAAATTCGTAATAAAAAGTTACTCGTCGGAAACTTCTGTCAAAATTTGGCCCCAAATGTAGTAGTGACACACTCTCTGTACACACTAAAATATGCACTTCTATGAACCATTACATGCAAGGTTGCTCAAGAATGAGGCCTCACAAAGCGGCTCATAGCTCTCTATGCATGGAGTTGCAAGGGACTATGAGTTTTGCTCTCAGCTAGAGCTACAAGAAAGTGACCTTGCTAGTCAACCACACAATGAGAGATTCACAATGAAGACAAGGGCAACAATGCCAATATCTCCAAGAATCTAAATGGAAATGAAATGCAAATGCAACTAATATGAATGTGCAAGACTAATCTATCAAATGAAGTGCAAACTAAACTATGAAAAGAAGTACAATAGATTCCAAGCCCCTAATTAAGCTATGTGAGATCTAGTCTATTGCATAAAAGGAAATCTACACTAAGAATGTCATGATTATGCAACTATGAAAGCAAACTAAATGGAATGCAACAACAAGGTCTTCAAAGCTTGAGTGTCTTCAAAGAGAGCTCCAAAACCTGCAGCATAACAATAGCACAAAACAAGGATATGCAAATGAAGGAGAGAGCTCTCCTTTTATAAGAAATGCAAAGGAATGGACCATGGAGATTAAGAGGCAAAAAGTCTTAATCAGCGGTGGAGGTTGAAAGAGGAGCAATCCATGTGCACAAACATCCTCCAATGAGAGTGAAGTGTTGACTTTTGAGCCTCATGTGAGACAAAAAGTGCTTTTTCCCTTTTTATAAAATAGGAATAATGCTTTATTTGTGCAACTTAGGATAAGAGGAAAGTGGGGCTTTTTATTTAATTGAAAGGGGAGGAAATATTCCTTTTAATTAAATAAAGACTTAGGATAAATGGTTAGCCCAAGGATAAAAATCCAATATATGATCGAAATTAAGATTTGATCAAGAAATTGATAATGTTGAAAATATTGATTATTGATCAAAATGATTCAGGATTGATAAATTGAATAAATGGGGCCCAAAGTCTAGGCGACCATTTTAGGGTGCATACATTTGCCCCTCTTTGACTAATGTGTGATCGATTTGGGAACACATGTAGTCAAAGAATGAAGTTGAAATGTGAGATCGATCTGGGATCACAAAACAACTCAGATATGAGGTCGATTCGGGATCACATCTGGACAAACATAAATAAAAGCTTAGACCAACACCGTCGCTGCTAGGTGCAAATCAAGCTTTAGACAAAAACTATCACCGTCGCTGCTAGGCAATAATCAATGTCTAAAAATGGGAGATAAGAATCTCAAGTTTTGAGCAAAAGCTCACAAAAGATGTCTGAATCAGGAAAATCAAGAGAATTAGGGATGAGAATCCCATAAATACTGCCCCCTCGGAATCGAAATTGAAATCTGTTAGAGGAGAGACAGTGAACTGATAAAGATTTGACCAAATCATAATGAAATCATAATCGAATGTAAGGGTCAAATAGGTTAACCATTAAGCAATAAAACATGCCCCGGCCTGACTGAAAAGATGTAGTCAAACGTGAGAAAGAAGGGAATGGAATGAAGATGAATGAAAGACTAGAAGTTTGGAAGACATGGAAATGAAGAAATGATGATACCCCAACAAAGATCGGAGGATTAGGCCTCAAAAGATCAGCCAACTGCGCAGAAGGGGGGAAAGAATTTGAAACGCGATTTTGACTATGAAGATGATCTCGGATTTTGATTTCGAGTCCGAAAATGGATAGAAAAGTATGTGATATGAAAGACCAAAAATGAAAGATATGATCAAGAAGAACTAGAAAATGAGCACAGTTGACCAACTAGTCCATAAATGATAAAAAGAAGAGCTCTCTCCATATGCAAGATGCAAAACTAAGCTAACATGACCCTAAAAATGCAAACTACTATGAAAGTGGTTGACTTGCAAGGTCACAACGCTTATAGACATCTAATTATCATCATTGAGCGTTATTGGTAGCGTCGTAAGATCATACAATGCACACTAGCATAACTATGTGGATATGAATATGATCTTTATCAGATAGAAATGTGGGAATCTCACCTAGGCATTAAAAACATATAGGTCAAGATGACTAATGCAGTGAGATCACCTAAGTTTGATATGGCGAGATTATGCTTGTATCAAGACACATGAAAATCAGGATAGCTAAAAGCATGCACTCGCAAAACAGTCAAGGATAATACCTTGTCAATCCATAGTGTCAAGTAGGACCAGCATAAATGCTCATGACAGTTAGGATCAACAAAATATACCCACAAGCAGATAAAGAAATAAAACATGTTCTCATTCCCTCAGTCTTCTAGCTATGCATCATCGAAAACTTCTCAGGGAGAGACCACTCATCAAAGAAATTCTCATAGACAGCACACAAAGAAAAATAAAGTCATCATATCATCAGCGAGTTAATTGTTTAAGTGCGTGTGTGTTGGTCATAGAGTCAAATTCTGAGTATCATATCTGCTAATGAGAAATATCACATCATATGAGACTGTTGGGTAAGACACCTGATAAGTGTTAAGAAACACTCGACGCAAGGGTAGTGTTGAAAAACACTATTTGGGGTGGTGTTGAAAAACACCTGTTGTGAAATGCCCCAAGAGACAAATGCACCAAAAGGACCTATGCGAACAGTTATGCCCCCTAGACAAAGACAAAGACCAATTCCAGACTAAGCCAAATAAGGTCAAGGTATGATGGGAAGTGGCTAAGTGTCAAGGATGCATGCTAACAAATAGGAGTGCAAAGGCCTCAAGTAGCACCTGTTTCCAAGTTTTCACCACTTGGAATCATTTTTCATTTTTTCATTTTTTTTGTATTTTTGCTACCAAGGCGCCTATTGCTAGGTTTTCACCAAGGCACTTTTTCTATTTTTTTTTTTTTTTTTTTGAATATTTTGATTTTTTTTTTGTGTTTTTTTTAGGACTTTTTATGCTTTTTAGAATTTTTTCAGCATCATATATCAATTTTTTGGGTATTTTTTCAGGATCAATAAGATATATACAAAGGATGCCCCCAGACAGAATGGGCATCAAACTCTTTAAGCAAGATCACATCATGCAGTCCCAATGTCAAGCAAGGTGAGGGACAAGATGGATGAGTAAGCTGGTGAATGAGATGGAAGACATGAGAATGCAAGAGAGTGAAGGGAAGAAATCCTCAAGGTCAAACTCCTCAAGAGTACCCAGGCTAGGGAAAAAATTGTTGTCATGTAAAGCGCATTTGGACCGGCAATGAAAGGATAGCATAGGATAAGCCTCAAAAGTGTAATGAAAAAGAAGGAAGGAATGCAGTCCAAAGGAGTAGACATGTCAAGAGACTTCATAACATCGTATTTTACTCTTTTTATTAGATCAAGACCAAGGGGGAAAAGGATAGCGAAAGGCTAGAATGAATGAAGGAAAATACGAAGGCGAAACATGAAAGGAGTGAAAGCAAGACCATCATAATATAGCTCACAAGATAGCCAAATGTTCGAGTATAGGTCAACATTGTCAAGATCAAAGAGAGAAGATGGAATGGATGAAATATGTAGAAGGACTACGCATGATGCCTGATTGCCAAGTTTTCATCATGGTACTTATCCAAGGTGCCACAAGGGAGTGGTTTTCACCATAGGATGAATTTATTTCTCTTTACTTTTTCTACCAAGGTGCCTGTTTTCAGGTTTTCACCATGGCACATTTTCAATTTTTTTCAATTTTTTCTCTTTCTTTTTGAATTTTTCTATTTTTTTTTTTTGAATTTTATAATTTTTTTATTTTTTGGAAGAAGGCAAGCTTTTTAGATAATGCTCCTTGAAAGGATAAACCATGATATGCCAAGGATTCAAAATGATATGCTCAAAGATGCTGAAGGGGAAAGGAAGACGCAGAAGGAATAGGCAAATGAGGAAAATGAGAGAAGGTAGAAGGATAATGAATGGAAGGAATGTGAAAAGGTAGAGGAAAAGAAAGGTAAGATCAACATCAATACACACCTTGAAGGGTGGCGAGAGGATGGAGGAAACATGGACCATATTCTAGTCCAAGTGCGAACCATATTCTGGTTCATTATTGCTACCTGACTCCTCAAAGAGAGGATTGGTGTGTTTGTTATAATTCTCAAATGTGAATGGAGGAATATGAGAAGGAATATGAAAAATGTTTAGCAGAGGTTGTGGTTCAGGTGCATGGAATGAAAGAATGTTTTTGGAAGAAGATGAAGTGGAAGTCTTTGGAAGCTTGAATGTCAATTTCACTTTTTGTTTAACATGAGACTCTTTCAAGAGAGATTTTGGAATCCATATAGCCTTAGGCTTTTCATTTCCTTTTGATAATTTAGAGAGAATATCTTCAATGATGGATTTTGGAACCCATACTTGTCTTGTAGTTTTCTTCTTAGATATCTCTTTCAACTTTATGCCCCTGTGTCGACTAGAGGGGACATGGTGATCTTCTTTTTTAGATGGATTCTTATATTGCTTCTTTTTCTTGTATTGAACATTCAAGTTACTTCCAAAAGACTTGGGACTTGTGTAAGAAGAAGAATAATACGACTGGTTTAAATGGGTGGGTGGATGAAAAGGATTCAAGGGTATGTATCTATGTTGATCTTGAGGAAAGATAGGAGATGGAGGGACGTAAGGACCCAAAATGGATGACGAATTAGGAGAATTAGGAGGGAAAAGTGAAGGGACATAAGGACCCAAGATGGAAGGAAGACATGAAGCCCTTAGTATTGGTGGAGGAGGTCCAAGGATGGACGTGGGAGATGCAAAAGGATAATCAATAAGTTCATCAGCATCTATATGATAACCAAGGATATCAACATTTTTAGAGTGAGCATTAGGATTTTCAACAAGATCATGCACATCTTGAATAGGAGCAACTTCATTGATAGGATTGTTCAAAGCTTGCAAAGACTTAGGAAGAGCAGAAAGCGGAAGTGAACATGGAGTGGTAGAACAAGAAGATGGAAGACTTTGATCTTGACAAGTTGCTTTGGATAGCATAAGTGCATCATTTTTTTCTTGATTTTCAATAGGCTTAACATCAGAAGTAACAACACCATTTTTAATAACCTTAATGGAAGTATCATCTTTGGAAAGTGCAAGTGCAGTAAGGTTATTTTGATTATCAATAAGCTCAACGGTGTAAGTAGTAGCTTGATCTTGCTTAGAGGAAGAATTAAGACATGGTGGAATGAATGGGGAAGGGTGTAAAGGATCAAAAGAACCATGAAATGGATAAGAGACATCATGAGAAGAATTGGATGACATGGAAGGTTCTTGATCTTGATCTTTCTTTATATTCTTTTCTTTATCATTTTTAGAGTCCTCTTGACATGGAGCCACTTCTAAGGACAAGGAAGCAGGTTGGGATTGTATAGAAGACTTTGGAGGAGATGGTGAAGGACTAGCTAAAATAGGCATTATAGTGGATGAAGGCTTAGGCTCTTTAGGTTCGACATTATTGAAAGTATTTGCAGCCAAGTGAAGGTTATCTTGAGTATCTTTAAGAGGTGGCCCTTGAGGATAACTATATGGAACCGCATGGAAAGTCTTAGGATCTTTGTTGGATGAAGGATTTGTGAAAGATTTGGATGACTCAGAAGCTTTAGGAAGTGTGTGGGTATTGGAGGAAGTGGTGGATGGAAGGGGACCATCACAAGACAGAGGTTCAGCATTAACATGATCTTGCTGGAGAGTGTAATCTTTATTTTGAGCATGAGAGTTTTTAGACAAGACATGCTCATAGTATCTTCGTTTATAATCAGCACGAAAAGCTTTCTCTTCCTCAATAGAAGTAGATGTATCATATTGTTCACAACAAATATCATAATTTCTCTCAAAGTCAGAATCATATGGATCACCATCACAATCTATCCAATAGGATGACCCTTTAGTAAGCCTAAGCACGCGACGAGGAGGACTCTTAGGAATAGAAGCATCATAGGTATGGCTAAATTGTCCATCATCATAGTCATCATAGTCATCGTAGGTGGGTGTGTCACTCTTTGTGGAAAAGACATCACAAGGACTATCACGTTGCTCTTTATGGTATGTCTTCTGAAGAGAAGTAAGACTCTTAGGAGAAGTAGAAGAAGAATGAGATCGTGAAGAAGAGGAAAATGAAGACCTAGTGGAAGAAGAATACTTGGATAATGAGGAATTCGAATAATGTTTAGAAGAGTCATGATAAGATTTGGAAGATGAAGAATGTGAATAGTGTTTAGAAGAATCATGATAAGACTTAGAAGATGAAGAATGAGAAGATTTAGATGATGAAGAATGTTTGGAAGAAGAAGATTGTGATATGATCATGTCTATGATTCTAGCAAAGGCGTCTGATTTAATCATCTTTTCTTTTATTTTTGCTATAAGTTTGTCACCCATGAGATATTTGGAAGGACCATTGGAGGAATAAAGATACTCTTCAAATTGAGCAATGAGTTCAAGATCATCTATTCTCAAGAGAGGTTCCTTAATAAGATAGTTGAAATTCATGGTTCTAGAAGAGGAGGACTCAAACATAGAAGAAATGAATAGAAAAGATGAATGGAAGAAGGTAGACTAGATAATAAGAGGAAAGGAATCAAGAAGAAGAAGAAGAATTTCCCATGAGAATAGAAGACTTTAGAAGAACATGGGAAATGGAGAAGAAAGAAGAAGACTAAGAGCCATCTTGTGCAATTGATACCATAACATTCATTGAGATGTTGAGCAACATGACAACACCTAGGATCTAAGATCTGGACTGACCAAGGAAGACTGGTAATAGGATGACCTCAAAAAATGTCAACACCAAACTAGGATAATCAAAGTTCTCTATTGTCCAAAGAGAAATGAAAAGATAGAAGCAGGGGCTTTACCAACACTGTCAAAGAGGTGCTTCAAATCAAAGGGTGACTACCCTTGCATTTTTGAACCAGGAGGTTGGGCTAGGCCAAAATATAATTAAAATTGAGATAAATGAAAATGATTTGGACAATAAAAGTACTAAAATTCTCCAAGAATGTGACTAACAATTCTAGAGATAGGCTTTCTCACCAAGAATGGACAAATGCGATACTGATGTTGATTTTGACCAATTTGTGCAAATTTTGAATCTAAGGGTGAAAATGTCTGATTTCAATCACAATTTTAATAGCAATTAGACAGGTTTGCAAACAGTATGAGATCAAACATGTCTTCAAACACTTGAAACAAGGGCAAAAGCAACCTTGCCAAGATAAACACTTGTGATATCAAAATTGAAAAAGCACCCTATGAATGCTACCGATTGTTTGTATGTTAAGAATGTTTACACTGGTATCACACAATCGAAGACACTTCAAGCAATATCTACCTACAAGACAAGGCTCATTACTCATCAACTTAGCCCACAACTTGATGCCCCCTTGCCTCACACCAAGTGGTTGCCCACAAGAGATATTGGCTTTGTCATGGAAGTGTCAAACAACACAACCAAAGGGACACATATGGTGAGTATCTTGGGGTGATCCGGGTTATTCCACTTGGATCAATCCTTGCACTAAGAAGATAAGCGGCTGAAAAAGGTGGTTTCTAATCTATGGTTCTTAATAAGGGTTTCCGTTCACAACACCCCTCTTGCTCCTCGTAAAGGACTAGGACCTCACGGCCTCAAGAGTACCTTAAGCATTCTTGCTCAATGTTTTCCTCATGGTCACAATCCCACAAGTACTTACATCAAGCGAAGACAAGTGTTATGTCTACCAAGGTTTTTGGTGTCCTTGATAGCCTTGAGATTATAGTGAGTTGGAATCACTTGCCACCAAGGAAAATGATGACAAGGTTGTCCCCACTTGAGTCGTTCCTCTTGATTGCTCAAGAGCAGGCCCGCTAAAGGATTCCTAAACTAAACAAAAAAGTGGATCAACTCTTGAGGTTCAAGGTTTTTGGTTCACCACAAGGGTGAAGAGCATACTCCCCTATCTCAAGAATCTCTCCCAAACACACCAAGCAAAGAGATCAATTACCCCCTTGCTTCCAAAACCTTAAGATGGGTCAAGATTTTCTGATTCACCTAAAGGTGAAGAGCATACTTCTCCTACCACCTCAAAATCTCTTTCACAAGGTATTAAGATTCCTAATACAATTAGTGAATGCTACACTTGAAAGGAAAGCAAATAAACAAGCAAAATTTTTTTTTGTTTTTATGCTTGGGCAGCCCTACAAAAACCATTAGTAGCCCTCTTTGACATGCGTTCTTTTGACAAATTTCAAGTAATGAGAGCACCTACAACCACAACTTGTTAGACCAACAAGAGTTAAGAGAATCAAAATCCAAAATCTACCAATGATTAGTACATGAAAAATTAGATAATCTGCAAAAATAACTAATCAAATGATAAAATCTGAAAATGAAACCATCATGGTTGGATTAGGCTCGGAAAGACCTTTCCAACGATATATCACACTTAAACTTTTGATACCATTTGCAAAATTTCAAAAAAAATGGGCACCCATTTTCCAGAGTGGCACGGATTTGAAAACGCTGGAAATTTTTGAAAATTTCAAAAAGATAGCTAAGAACCCGAAACTTGCAAGATAGAAAATAGTTCACTGTTAGATCAGGCGATATACCTCAGACTTCACCAGTATCGCGCGATACTTCTTCTTATAGCCAGGCGATACTTCCCCAGTCGGGCGATACTTCGCACGATGCCAGGCGATACTTCGCCCGATGCCAGGCGATAGACTTCAATATAGGCGTGCGATACTTTTTCCGCGCGAACTATCGCACCAAGACAGAAAGTATATCGCGCGATACTTCTGAGAAGTGTCGCGCGCTAGTCTGAGACAGAAAACCAGAGACGCAGATTTTTTCGAAAATTAATCCGCAAATGACGAAAAATGCAGAATTAAAAGGGACAAAGCTAATCTACTCTGCCCCACGGTGGGCGCCAGAAATGTACACACTAAAATATGCACTTCTATGAACCATTACATGCAAGGTTGCTCAAGAATGAGGCCTCACAAAGCGGCTCATAGCTCTCTATGCATGGAGTTGCAAGGGACTATGAGTTTTGCTCTCAGCTAGAGCTACAAGAAAGTGACCTTGCTAGTCAACCACACAATGAGAGATTCACAATGAAGACAAGGGCAACAATGCCAATATCTCCAAGAATCTAAATGGAAATGAAATGCAAATGCAACTAATATGAATGTGCAAGACTAATCTATCAAATGAAGTGCAAACTAAACTATGAAAAGAAGTACAATAGATTCCAAGCCCCTAATTAAGCTATGTGAGATCTAGTCTATTGCATAAAAGGAAATCTACACTAAGAATGTCATGATTATGCAACTATGAAAGCAAACTAAATGGAATGCAACAACAAGGTCTTCAAAGCTTGAGTGTCTTCAAAGAGAGCTCCAAAACCTGCAGCATAACAATAGCACAAAACAAGGATATGCAAATGAAGGAGAGAGCTCTCCTTTTATAAGAAATGCAAAGGAATGGACCATGGAGATTAAGAGGCAAAAAGTCTTAATCAGCGGTGGAGGTTGAAAGAGGAGCAATCCATGTGCACAAACATCCTCCAATGAGAGTGAAGTGTTGACTTTTGAGCCTCATGTGAGACAAAAAGTGCTTTTTCCCTTTTTATAAAATAGGAATAATGCTTTATTTGTGCAACTTAGGATAAGAGGAAAGTGGGGCTTTTTATTTAATTGAAAGGGGAGGAAATATTCCTTTTAATTAAATAAAGACTTAGGATAAATGGTTAGCCCAAGGATAAAAATCCAATATATGATCGAAATTAAGATTTGATCAAGAAATTGATAATGTTGAAAATATTGATTATTGATCAAAATGATTCAGGATTGATAAATTGAATAAATGGGGCCCAAAGTCTAGGCGACCATTTTAGGGTGCATACACTCTCTACATATGGTTTTAGTAGGCTTGATAATCCTTTGTTGATCTCTTACTGCATTTGTGTTACTGGCATACAATGTTGTCAAAATGTATATGACAAAATCTTCTATGCCACAACCAATTTTCATCTTCCTTAGTCACAAAACAACTACCTTCTGCAGTAATAAATTGAAATACATTACCTCTTGTTTTTGTGTCTAATGTGATCAAGTCTCATGTCTCACTTCTGATAGTACATTTCAAATCCTTACAAGTGGTAACCCTTGTCTACAAGTTTTCCAACACTCAAAAAGTTATGTTTAAGGTCATCAACAAACAAAACATCATCAGTGTTAGTTTTTCCATTAAGAGAGATTGATTCTCTAACAATGATTAATCTAGGAGTGTTGTCACCAAATCTAACCACTCCACCATCATATTTGTTTAGCTAAACAAACTTGTCTTTATCATCAGTCATATAGTGAGAGCAACCATTGTCTATAATCCATTCTGATTTATTTTCCACATGTAACACTAAAGCTTTCTCTTCATGAATAGGTTCTTCATCCTCAATTGCAAAATATCCAATCTCATCTTCGTCATTTGCAGAATCATTAGAAACACCATCACTAGCATAATAACATTCCTTATCCTTCTTGAAAATTTAGGTTTGTGCTTCTAGGAATCCTAGTAGGAGATCTAAATACAAAATGACCAATTTTATTGCAAGAAAAACATTTTAGGAGAAACTTGCCTTCAAACTTACCCTTACCTCTCTTTTCCCTCTTTGTGATCAAAGCAACAAGCTCATCCATTTTTCTCTTGTATTCCTCTATTTCAGCCCAATCATCGACATATTCTCCAAACTCTGCATATCTACTACCTCTACTACTGCTCGCAAGGCTAGATAAAGTCATGTTGTCATTGTGAATAGTAGCCTTAAATGTAGTTTCCACTTTAGATAATGCTTCATGTAGCTTTGCAGTCTCAAAGGTGGTTAATTTATCAATCAACATCTCTCTATTGAAGTTCGCAGTGAGTGGAATGACCTCCTCAATCACCTGAACTTTTTTCTTATAAATTGGTGTCAAAGATCTCAGAATATTTGTGATCACTTCTTCCTCAGTGTATGTACCTCCAAGATTTCTAATTCCTGGGTGAACCCACAATAGTCGGTTACACTTTTTTGCCTAAACGGACACTGAACTCTACATTTTGAAAAAAAACTTTCTGATTCAAATGCATATTGTCGTTAAACCGTTTGGAATCAGAAGATGAAGTAATTTAGAGTCTTTTAAGATTCTCTGTCTAGATTCTAAATATATTTTTTATTTTTATTTTTAAATTGATTTGAATGGTTTTTTCTTTCTCCCACAAAAACTGATATGTTTCTGAAAACATCATTTTCAAAGAGTTGCATTGTTTTCATAGAGCATAACTTTTTTTCTAAAATAGATATCAATGTGATTCTTTTGAAATTAGTTTTGTAACATCCATACAGAGGGTATGCAATTGGTTTGATGACATTATCATGATTATTTCATATTTTATTAATATTTGAAGTTGACTAAAGCATAATTTTGACATACATAGACTACATAGCTTATAACTTGTCGTGTATTTGTCCAAAAAAAAAATTATTTTTTTTAATAAAAATAGAACTTAAATACCTAGGGCATAGATATTTTTTATAAAAAAAATTCTCTCATTTACTATTTTTCCATAAGCGTCAAACATAGAGGTAGACATACGATGAAATATCTATGTTTAGTAAAACTAAAAAGACAAAGTCATAATAAACTTAATATATATTAACATTATAATCATTGGAAAGATTTTTTTTAGTAGTACCTTACTAAATAGATAGGTTTTTCAAATGGATTCATTTGATCTCCCAAAAGATATAGTCAAAGTGATTTTTTGTCAGCATTTTAATAAGTGCGAAGGAGACTCCATTGTAGGTATGAATGAGGAGTATAGATGTTATATCAATATTTTTTTAATCTAAGAGGCTTTGACCTAACCATTTGTAAATAATTCCTTCAAATAAAACCTCTCAAGGCTTAAATAATCATATTTTATTAGAAATGTGTTATTTCAGCAAAAATCATCTTGTCTAAAAAAGTGTAACCCACTATTGTGGGGTCACAACCTCATTTATCCTCTGTACATATGCTTTGATATTCTCATCATCTCGCATTCTCAGGCTCTCCATCTTTTCTTTCCAACTGCAACTTCACCCTTTTAGTTTATTAATCTCCTTCATACAAAACTTTTAACCTTGTCCAAATCTTGTGTGCTGAATAAAGTTCTTTAACCTCTGTGAATTCTACTTCTGAAAGTGCATTGATCAATGCTTCCCTCACAACTATGTTGCAATGAAATAATTTATTCTCATCTTCACTAGCATCAGCTATCTCATATTTTGCCTTGAGCTTTTCATCCCTCTTGATAATCATCCAGTAATCAATTCCCATGCAGATCAGATGAGTCCTCATCTTGTTCTTCCAGCTATCAAATTTTTTAAGATAAAACTTAGGGCTCTCCTTCCTGTAGTAAGCCATTTTAGGATCTCCTCAAGCGGTTAAGCTTTCTATCTAAGGACCAAAAGTTCCGATACCAATTGTTAGCAATAACAATGCACCAACACAACTGAGAGGGGGGGTGAATCAGTTGTGTCAAATCTTAAACTTAAATTTCTTTATAAACTGATTACTTTAAACAAACTAAAATAGTAATGTAACCACAACATCATCACAAAATCAAAACACCATAACACAAAGATTTATTGTTGAGGAAAACCTTGTTAAGGAAAAAACCCCGGTAGAGATGGAACCCTCTAATAATGCACTAAAGATATTGTGTCCCTGTTAAGAGACATAGCCCTGTTAGGAGCTCATTATTACATTCAATACAAGTCTCTGTTAAAGGACAAACCCTGTTAGGAGTCTTTCCAACCCTGTTAGGACTTGATTACAAGGATAGGGTCACTATTTGAGCACATTACTCAAAGTGAAGGTTAAATCCACCTTCCGAAGGTTAAACCCACCTTCCGAAGGTTAAACCCACCTTCTGGAACCACTGTCTAAATAAATGTATAAGAGTATATAATAACAGTAATGAACTGACTTACAAGAACTAGCTTTGCCCAAATAGTTTAATGAAGTGCTCAATGAATTATATCTGCTCTACATCCTACAGACCTTCCAGCAACAAGTTCGCAACCCACATTCCTATTTAAAACTTCAAGGAATGACTTTCCTTTATACAAGTTACAACAAGCAATTAGGTCAGCCTATTAGGACTTCCCCAATGCAAAAATAAATACATAGACCCTTGCCAAGATGCACATGGTATGTTAAACAAGTATACAAAAAGTACAAATCATCAAATGTGTGCCAAGATCCGCAATCCACAATAGAAACCTTCTGAACATGTTATCTCCTTTGGTCGGCCCCAAATAAGTCTCTGCAAGACCACACACTTCATCTAACATCACTCTGATCCCGACAACCCAAGAATCTCACAGAATGTTCTTCTATGTGTATTATGTCAAGCCTCAAACTCGCATACCACAATTTATACTCGCATCCAAGTTATCATGAAAACTCAGAGACCATATCTATTATAATCCTTTGTTACTACACTGTGACCAGTCTTTACCAAAACAGTCATAACTCATGAATAAGAACATATAATGATCTATGACTTTAGACATAAGGTCTACACACATCCTTCATCATAAATCTAATCTCGCATGTCCTGAAATTTCGTACAATGCTCGTGCCACTCTGTCAGACCTGTATGTTCCTGTCATAACCAATCTGTCTGATGAAACCAATTTGAAACATATGTTGACATCAACGACAAAACATGAATGTCAACACCTCAAATAGAAACAATTCCAACAATAAAGTGGCTAGTGATAGGAGTGTAGTACATTCCATTACAAAACCTTAATATGGAAATATGAACACAATAATGGAACTTGCTAAAAAAGAGAAACTTCAATATATATAAAGTTGATTAAAATTGAAAACCTAAAAACAAAATCTTGAATATATACAAGATAAAAATTATTGTATTTAAACCTTGCATAATTAGATTGTAAACACATATATGTGCCCTCAATATTTGTGGTTTCATGAAATCCAGCATACTAAGGATTTCATTTTGTAACCCACATGTATAAAATGATACACATTTAAATCTACTTGAAACAAAAGCCAAATTATAAGCCATTTGGAAGAAAAGGGAAAAAAAATCAAAATGAAAGCCATCTCTAAAATGGTGATTGGGAGAACTTATTATTTATCTAGAGGAATGATGAATTGAAGATGGCTAAACAATTGTATGATTTAAAAAGTAGATGCCCCATATAAGTCACAAATCAAACTAGTATCTTAAGAGGGAATTGGAAGGAGAAATGATAGAAATTGACATCTAGCATGTCCATGTCAATACTAGTTTAGAGGCTTTGACAAGCTTCTAGAGCGTAGATTGCAAGAATCATTTTAGAAATATGTCAAAAAATGATTAAGATGTGACTAGAGAAGTCTTAAAATAGGTGCAAAAGGTATTTAAACTTGAAGTGTTATAAAATGGATATTAATAAGAGTGCAATGTATGCCAACACAAGACACTCTAAGCCTTGTATACCTTAATTCAATTAGATGATGAAATTTTATTTATTTATTAATATTAATTGGAATTGAGCAACATTTTTTGGTGGTCATAATACGTGATTATTTGAGACTTCTATACATTGGTATAGATTCACACCTCCAAATGACTAATATTAGATATTTATACACATAACATCATTGTAATTACCTAAAACTTTGAACTCCACATTCACATAAGAAAAAGAACCCAAAAACATATTTGAAATGGAATGCATTGTTTAAAAAATTAGAATTCATAAATTAAAGTAGACAGCTATAATATACTACAATCTATATAATATTTTAAAAAAAACATATTTATTTATGTAATAGCTCATAATTGTATGTAAAGAAAAATGACAGTCTACTCTTTAAATATCTCATTACAAATATCCCTCCATTTATTTAAGGCATCTTCACTGTATTATATAAATTTCTTCATTGCGGTTTCGTATTTGACTTATCGTATGAGAACCAGCTGATTAAATGATTCAAATAGATGGGGGACCACCCTGACCCACTATCTGAGAATGTGCACTATCCTAATTTTAATTGTGCCAAAAACTTCCATTTTTTATATTTCATTTCACAGTTATACTTTTGTTCCAACTCAACTTCTTAAACTAGAGCGCTTAAAAAATCGTTTCCGGTAAAACAATCAATCGAAATGTGTTAAATCACACTAAATATTGAAGAGCAAGATTAGACGGATCTTATTATTTTAAACAGTTATTTTGTTGCGTATGCTGTTGTATTTGTCAGAATATAGTAATAAATATAAGCCTAAAACACGAAAGAATAGTATTAGTATTCATCAATCCACCCAGCTTGAAAGAAGGAAATAAATTATTTTAACGTCCACTAAGTTAATGATAGGCTGTGGGACAGGACAGAGACATCTTCACAGTTGAATCCGGATTTCAAATGAAATTAATAATCTTTTTATTGCATTTGGGCAGTAGATTCATGAATCGAAACATATTAGTCCTGTAGATCTTTGCGGTACACATAACTATTTCGTATCGCCATTAATAGTCACGAGATATGCTTCTGCGCAGTAATAGAGCGTATATTTATAAAACCTAATTAAGGCGATCCAAATGGAACAAAATTCCTTTCCAAATGGAATATCTCCTGCAATTACAAACCGTTTCTACAGAGAAAAACATCTCTGTTGAATTCAGAAAGTATTTCTTTATCATTACTTTATACACTGTAGATTTCTTATCCGGGCATTGCCCTCAGAGCTAATATGCTGCTGCACAGCGCTAAGATCCTAACATGAATTGAACAAATTAATTGAATGAAAAAAATAATGTTGAATTTCTGTGGAAAACGCACTCAAATAGGCGAGTTTAAGTCGAAGAGAAAAGGTGGAGAAGCGCCATCAGATTCATGATTTCCATTGTCGTCTGTGTGGCAGAAGCGAGATCTTTTGGCAGAAGATGAAATTGTAGAAGTGCTACCATCAAGAATGTTGCAAGCACAGCGAGGGCACTTAGGGTCGCTCTTGGGAAGCAGAACATAGAGAAGGCATCTGGGGCACCCTGCTGCCAGCAAAGAGGACGCCGAGGGGCACTCCGCTGCTGCCTCTGTCTCAGAAGAGCAACAACTGTATAATTGCGCCGCCTCTTCTCCCCCTTTGCGCTTGCCGCTTTGCTTCTCCGCTCTTTGCAGAGCGATCTTCACTTTATCCAGGGTACACACGCTCTGCCACTCCGATGTCTCCATTGGAAGGAGATGCGCCTCCACAGGATTCCCCCCTTCATCTCCATCTCCATCTTTTCCCATAAAATCATGTTCCTCCAATGGTCCCCTCTCTTTCTCCTTTTCCCTCTCCTTCTCCATTTCCTTCCCCCTTGCATCAACAGCCGAGGTCGGAAGAAAATTTAGGTCCTGCACAGAAGATTCGGCAGAATTTGCAGTGCCGTAATAAACCTTACCAGACTGCACAGACAACCATAACAGATTCAAACAAAAGGCAGAAGACGAAAAGAGTGAAAATAAGTATCACAGAGCTCTGCGAAAATACGAGTAACAGAGAGAGTTTTGCGATCAAAGGGCAGCGGAAGGAGAGAGTGAAAAGAAGAGAGTACCTTCATGTCGAGACGCCTTTCCCATCCGGACAAGGAGAGCAGAGGTGGAGGAAGCCCAACCTCCAGGTCGATTTCCGTCTGCGAATTTCCTCCGAGTAGATCTCTGGTTCTCATATCTGCGCTACCATTATTAGGTTTTCCAGTTCCTTGTTTGAATTCTTGCCAATCTGAGCTTGAAAATCGAAAATGTCCTTTCCTTGCTGGAATTGTTGGCAATCGGAGAGAGCCTGCAAATCGGAAATCCCCTTTCCTGGCTTGGTTGTGAATGTGAATGTGAATGAGTAATGATGGTGATAAGGACGGAGACGTAGGGGGAAATACAAGTCCCGTAGCGGTCAAGGGATCGCCATTCCCAACTACCAAGATTTGGGAATATTAATAAGAAACCATTAATCTTGTGTTTAGTGAAGCCATTAATGACGACGCACATCTCATATTAACTGTGGAATTGAATGCGATTCGTTAGCATTGAAGATAATAATAGTTACATTCAAAGCAGGCGCGCATTCCTTTACTATTGTCGTTTTCATGCGCCGGTCCACACCCTTTCCTTTTATCACTTCTATTCACCCTGCATCAAAACATCTCTCTATCCACCATGGACCTTTTGCAATTTGCTAGCTGCCACCGCCTTCCCTCCCTACTACCCTTTTCATTTTTCATTCCCTCCTTTTAACGCATTAAAAACATGGCGGAGAATTTGTATTCTTATAAGAGATCACAAATTCAAATTCTTCACGTGGTAGGGTATGTACACCTAATCTGATCTTAAGTTACGAAGTTTCATATTACTATAACTATTAGGTATAAAATAGATTGTTCGATATCATAGAATATAAAGACGAGGAAGCGTTATGAGATTCATGATTTCTATTATAAGACTGAAAAAGTCAATTTAATTTATTTGACTTTATCTGCGCATATTTTTAGTGATTAGTTTTACATCTATATTGATTTGTTTAGTTATATATTGTCTTCATTAATTTGATTTGTTTAGGTATATATTGCCTTCATTAATTTAATCTAGTTAAATTTATGAGTATAAAAATAATCTCAAATTTTGCAATTTCAAATTAAGAATTAGGTTGAACTTTACCCCTTCCTAACTAGTTGTAAAGATGATTTTTTTGTGCAAAACATTTCAAATTGCACACTATAGTGGTGTACCAATGAAAAGATCCCAATTAATGTATTCAACACACACAATTTGTTATTTAAATTTGCATTATCTTTCAAAGGGTATTGGAGCATGATGTTGAATTATTAGTTTTTGTTAATTTATGCACTCAATGACAAATTAGGCATCGTGCATGCTTGGTTGTTATCTTTAATCCTTTGGTCAATAAAATCCTTAAAAATGTTTGGCCAATGGACGCCTTTTCCTAGCAAACTCCTAAAAAATGTTTGACAGTCCTTGTTTTACATATTCAAATTCTAGGAGATGATGTGAAAAGGTATCAACTGGTCAAAACTCCATGTATTATTTTATTGCGTAGAGGTCAAATTTGTGAGCAAGGTACACTTCTACTAACACATACATTAGAGCTACCCACATAGATTTGATACAAAGTAGAACAAAGGTCAATCAATTTCCGGCTAAGTAATTCCAAAACTATATATAGTATTAGAATATATTTTGGATTAATGAACAATAATCTAAAGTCAAATGAATCATCAAGTCATGCACAAAGCTAAGTCGAAAACTCTCTTTGTCCTTTGAAAAAGTGTTGTTGAACATTTTAGTTATTCTCTTAACTTGTTGGTCTAGGGTTAATTGCTTACTTTTGTTGAGTTCATTACATAAGCCTAGATCATATTGAATGATTGTTTATTATACATATTCATTTTGGTGAACCTATTTAATCCTTGAGCCCCTTAGTGTTGACCTTAAAATTTAATTAAATATGATATTTGTTTTTAAATCAAAGAATTTCTAATTTTTTAAGATTTGTATTAAAACCCTTCTCCTTGTTCAATATCTCTTTCTTCTTTTAGGGTTTGTGATTTGATTTTATGTCAAAGCTTCATCAACGTCTAACTCTTTAAGGATAAGTAACATTTGAATATTACAAATACTAGCAATAAAGTTGAGAATGGAATGACTGAAAAATTAAAAGACACTAATTCATCTTAAAAGATGAATCATTTGACCATTATGTGCATGTTAAATTAATGGATATGAAAGGAAGTACAAGTGTGGGCTATGTTGTCTACACTAATTTATACAAGGCATGCACAAAAGGTAAAGTAATCATCTAGCTACAAGGAAATAAATACAAAACTAATATGCCATAATATAATGATTTACCTAGTGAAAACCATTTTAAGAAAACAAATTCACACTACAGACAACTCAATGTATTATTCAATAATCAAATGTTAAAATACATCCTTATCTAGGTTTACAAGAGTATCATCAAAAAGATATCTCTAGAGTAATTATAACAACATAACAATACCTTCAAAACTGATCACTAGGGGAATCTCCACCTCAAGAATCCAATAAATAGGAGAAGCAATTTACATAAAACTCAAATAGAAATCAACAAACTTTGATGTAAAACCACCTAAAATATGGTTTACAAATTCCAAGTTAAAAATTCAGTGCTCATGTTCCAAATGAGTCTACATGAGTAAAAAAAAATCACATTCCTTTGACTTGCCATAAATCCATCATAATCCACTCGACCATTTGGCTACTCCATTTTGGTGTTATTAGCTCCATCAGAAATAAGTTTTATAACATGTCATAACATACATCATAAGTTGGTCAACTAATGTAACTCTATCATACAACTCTCTTGCATGTCATTAATGTTCTTATATTTCTAACACGGAGATACAAAGTTATTGGAGGTCGTAAAATTTGATATGGGAAGTTGATTGAACCTATATTTTTAAATTATAGATGTCAAATATATTTATGTCCCCATCATTATGGAACTAATAATAGCCCATAAAAAAAGAGCATTTAAGAATTTCTATATTCCAAAAATTGAGTTTTCTAATTTTATTTTCTTAAAAATATATGTTTTGCATTTTTGACACTAGGATGCAAGGTTGAGACACCTTTCTTAATACTTCAAATTATCAACCACCTGCTAGAGAATAGGGATTACCAACATTATCAACTAATTGTTAGGGTATCAAAAGGATCATAAACTCATAAAACTACTTAAACTTCATTGTGCTCACAAGCTTCATTAATGTATTTTTAATATTTTGTATGGTGTTAAATTCATCCAATATCACCCTCTCATATTAAACCATGTCATCAAATAGTATTAGACACCAATGTGTTTAGTCCTTGTATGAAAAGTTAGTTTCTTTTTCGGATATATGACACTCTAACTATTGCATGGAATTGTAATAGCTCATTAACTTGGTCCCACATTTAAACATATTTTTTTTAATCTAGATTCCTTCTTTACAATCATGGGTAAATGTCACATGATCTTAGCTTATGTAGTAGGAAAAGTCACCATAACCTAAAACTTGTTCATCCAATTGATAAAATCATCAAATAAAGTAAAAATATAACCATTGGTGGATCTCATACTAAAGATATCACCTACTCAATATGCATCCAAAAATATATGAATATCATTAGGTACTAATTCCTTGCATGATCACCATAATAAAAATAATATATTTATTGAAGGTATCCTATAAATATATAAAAAGAATCTTAATTACATCTCAAGGAACTTGTTTAAGATTAGCCATGAAATGTCTAAGAAATATAATACTTAGGAAATGTCTAGTTTAGTATAGATCATAACATATATTAAGACGCCAACAACACTAGGATTAGGTACTTGATCCATGTCCTTCATTTCACTAAATGAATTTATACACTTTGATATTTTAACATCATAAATTATACCCCTATGCAATTTCTTTCTCTCCTAAGCCTTATTTTAGCATTCCTAACTTTTCATGCCCATTATACTTGATCAAGCTCAAATTCACATCTAATTATGGTTTCTCCTTTCAATTTTGGACCTTGAATCTTTATTTGGGACTACATTGGATGGAGAAAGGTGTCTTGGATGCCTCACTCTCTCCAATTAGGGCCCATATTTAAATCACTCAATAGTCACAGAGTTTTAGCAATAATTTCAAATCGACATTAACAACCTTGGATTTTAACACACTCAATTCAATTCAATCTCTCTTCTATGATTTTGAAATTCAAGTCCTATAGAAAGAGATCAAGAATCCAAGGCATTGAAAAAAATGAGTAATTGTAGATATAAGAGTTTTTTAAGGATTCCATGGTATTCCTATCCTAAAATTCAACAACAAGTCGACACTAAGAATCTTCATGAGAATTACAAAATTGAGAAGGTTTTTGAAGGTATGAGAATTCTATTTTTCATATGTAGCCTCTACTATGCATCTGCACGCTTTTAATTCAAGTTCAATTTATTTTCAATTCAAGGTTAATTCCTAAACCAAGGTTTTACTTAGGTGAACCCCTTTCTATAAAATATTTCCCTTGTTTTTTGTGTGCAAGTATAGGCGGAGGATGTTTAGAAAGAGCCATATTCATATTAGGAGGAGATCAATAGTTTGCAACTTGTTGGATCTAAAACTACTAGGAGCAGGGCACCCCAGTCTAGCAAGTAGGCCAACTAGGGAGCCCATGGCCCTCTACTTCGGTCTAAGATTTAGACTTAATTTTAATTATGGTATGTGTTTCCATTGTGTGTGTGAATTTTGTACCTAGCTATTGTAATACCCTAAAATTGGCACCTATTAAATTCAATTAATTTTGGTGCATTTTCGTCAATTTTACATCTTCAAAGTCCTAGTTCCCTAGGCAAATTTCTCTCTCCTACCTGACTTAATTTGACTTGATGTCAATTGCAAAGACCATAAATTGCATTAATCAAATATCAAAATTAATTCCTAAAGTCCTTGACTTTAATTAGCTAAATTACCCCTATGATAATTTAATTTAATCCTAAAGTCTTAAGTGCTTAGAATTAAATTAAATCCACCCCATTTGGCTAATTACCCATAAAAAGGAATTAATAATTGCTTGATATTCGAATGGACACACCTTTTTGAATTAATAATTCAAGATATTCGAAAGGTCACCTGTGTGGCATTTTCCATTCTTTTTATTAAGTAATTCAATGCTTTTTTGTCTCAAATGGAAATGAAGGGTCAGGAATTTCAAATCAAGAACCCCTTCATTCCTCTTTTGGCTTTTCTATTTAATGGACCTCTTTTTCTCATTCAAAAAGGAATTTTTGAGAGCATCTCGACTATAGTCAATTTTAGTTTCCATTATTGCACTATTTTCAAAGCTTTATTGCATAATTAGTCTAATATCTCATTTTAGTATAATTGCATCTCATATTAGAGTTAATTTGTTTATTTGTTCTTAGCATAATATCACCTTTATTTCAAGTTCTCTAAAAATAAAAATCTACATTTCATATCTCTTTCAAAGTATTTTTAGATTAATTGCACTCATCTTAGTTTAATTTCAGTTTTGCATATCATTATAGCTTTGAAAATCCTCCGTTGTGGGATTGGTCTATGGTTGTTGGCTCTCGTTCTGAGAGTAACTAAACACCCCATCCACATAGGAGGCAACAGGTCGATTCAATCGATGTTGTGAGATGGACAATTCATGTTCATACTTACCATCTCATGATTGAGCAATGACTATGTTGCGTTTGTGCTCGATTTAGAGTTCCACATTCAGACACACACATTTTGGTGCCCACCGTGGGGCAAAAAATCTGATTTTTGGCCTCATTCTCATTTTTTTTTGATAAAAATTCATGCTCTGTTGTGCATCCGTATTGCCTGTGTACGGATCCTCGCGCGAGAATCTAGAGCATCCCACATGAGATTTTGCTCTTTGTAGCACTTCCTCGCGCGGCAGCCTGTGTTTCCTCATGCGCCATGGAGTACTTCCTCGCGTGAGATTCCAGGACAGTGACCTAAATTTTCCTGCTTTCTGTTTCGAATTTCTAACAGTTTTATGTTTGTTGTTACTTAGTATTTTCTGTCATTTTCACAGCATAACAGTTTTCTACAAAATGTTTGACCAAGAACTAAAACATGCTAATGGTTTGATTGCAGGACGATAGTCGAAGATTGCTAAAAATGTTGTGTTTGTTTCCTTCTTTTATTCACATAGTCTAAATAGGGCTCCTTTAAAATTTCTTGAGGATTTTGATAGTGAGTAGGGACTTTGGCTCTTCATTACATGGAGGTGATAACCATGAATGAACCTGAAATCCTAATGATCTTACTAGTATGAAAAATTCTTGGGGAAGCGGAGAAAGGTAGTGAATCTTTACGCTTCTACTTACCAGGGGATTATGCTCTTCTCTCTCCAAGAGAACCAAAAACCTAAAAGTTTGTAGTTGTGGTGGAGTGAAGCTAACTCGGTGATGAATCTTCTTGATGTGTTTGGGTGAGGAAACATGATAGAGAAGTATGCTCTTCTCCCTTTGGGAGAACCAAAAAATCTGACCCCCGAATCTAAACCAAGTCTAGTGTCACCTTTAGAAGGCCTGTCGGTATTGAACCTCCGAGAATGACCCAAGTGAGTATGCACCTATCACCGGTGATTCCACCTCACTCTAATAAAGAACATTTTGTCGAGTCTAAAGACTCCAAAACCATGTTAGCTTCCTTCTCAAGACTTTGACTATCATCTTGAGAAGGCTCCATCTGTTGTACTAAGCAACACCACTCCTAGCCCTGCTTGCGGGGGTGTATGACTTTCGGGTGTTGGTGTGGTTGTGAGGCCTCAACCCTGTATCAGGGGCACCGAAGGTTAGCGTAAACGGAAGCCTACTAAGAACTTGTCATAGCTAGTGGCCTACCCAGTTCACCTCCGAAAGGAGTCATAATCTTTGCGCAGGGAGGGGGAAGAATCTCTCCCATAGATTCCCATCATAGGCATACACCTGGATGTTTGGAGGCGGTTGCGACACTGGCCCCTACTACAAGGGTAACCTTTGAACATACACTGTTGAGTCCTTGGAAACACCAAAAACATGGGCACCCTCTAGGGGGTGACACAGCTATGTGAGGTGCACATATGCATTCAAGAAATGGGGCAAAGGTTTTGGCTTCTCACCATTTTTTTTGTAGGACTAAGCTATGTGTTTGTTATCAAGTCTTAAACATTATCCAATCATTATCAAACAAAGACTCCCCTGATGCTATCAAGTTGCTTTGTCCTTGATAGGTCTGTTAACGACTGCTTCTTGTATCACAATTACTTGATTTGAACCTACGTGTCTTTAAACGAATGCTTGAAATCCTAAAACGAGCTTGTTGATTAAACTGTTCTTCAAACTTGTCAGGAAACTGGATTTTCTGTCAGACATCAGTTCAGACTGTACTTCAAGATTCAACTTTTATCTCAAAAATTGTACCTGATTATCAGATTTTGTACCTTTCTCACGTGAGGTTTCACACTTCAGAGCACTTTCTCATGCGAGACCTTGTTTTCTCGCGCAAAGACTGGTGTTCTCTCGTGTGGCTTGGTACTTTCTCATGCGAGACTGTAGCACAGTTTGCAAAAATAGAGACCTATTTGCTATTAACCATTTGAATTTTTATCTGATCTTTTTGTTTGAGGTCTATTTTTCTGCTTTCTTGTCATTCGCTATCAGAAAATAGTTGTTTTGAGTTAGGAATCGATCGATCTTCACTTTGACTCATGTTGTCTCTTGTTGGTTTACCTTATCTCTTTATGCCTTTTGTATCTTGTGTTACGATAGTCTTATCTCGGCTGTTCTAGCCACCTCTTTTGATGATTCGTACCAGATCCATCTCGCATCTTGGTTGTCCTAGCCTTTATCTCCTTTGCGTTGTTTTTTTAGAGACCGAGTCTAGCCTTGTCCCGAATCCTCTCTCGTTTCATCTTTGTTTATGACTGTCATGACTAGAAGTGGCAAGACTTATCCTATTCAGAATCCTGATCAAGGTAGAAGTGAACCTCCTAATCAAGAGGTAGATCCTCCTAAATCTGTCACGAAATCTGAACTTTGTGAGACATCCTCATTTTCCTCATTGAGCACTTTGAAAAGTAGTCCGTCTCAACCGTCACCTCTGGTGTTTCAAGAGTGCTTCAACCCATTGTTTGAAGCTCAACCTGGTCTTTCATTTCAAGACCAATATAACTTGTACTTCCAAGGTGAATCATTGTTCCACAACTTTGGAAGATCTCTTAAACAGACTAGTCCTATTATTGTGCCAATTAATCCTATTGAGAATAGTCCTATCATTCAACCTAGTGGTACTGTTGAAGATATTTTTCCACCAGAATTTGTTAAATATTTTGATCTTATTCATTCACCAAAGGTTACCTTGTTTGCACCTTTTTGATCTCATTCACATCACTTTGTCAAGTCTCCAAATACTGCGCAAGTCTACGACACGATGGCAGATTCATTTGATTTCCAACCGGGCAAGTATTGTCAAAACTCTGACCAATCTCAAAACAATCAATATCATGGTCAATCTTCTAATGAACCATATCGTGCTCCACCTCAAAATGAGCAACCTCATGGTCAATCTCAACATAACCAAAATCTATTCCACAATGATGATCAATCTCGAAGCAAACCTCCAGGTGGTCAACAACCCGCCTACTTCTATCGTCCTCCTCCATTTGATCAAAACCAAGATGATCAGCAACAAGATCAAGCTCAGAGTATTTATGAGATCCTTGGGACTGAACCTGAAGTGATAACTCAACAAGATATAGATGTTGCCAAAGCTAATAAAGGTCTCATTAGGATGATGGAGATCCTTCTTTTAGAGGAGAAAGAAAAGTACTTCCTTGAGCTAGCTAAACAAGGGGCCAAGTTACCCCAAGACTATCACATTGAAACACTTGTAGCTAAGGAAGAAGAAACTGAGACTGCAAAGTTGTAGAAAATGGTCCAGGAAATGCAAGATCAGATTAGTCAACTTGTGAGGAATAGAGGTCAACCCCCTCAATAATTTACAAAGGAAAGTATTTGTCCTTTTCCTTTTGATAGAAGCATTCATATGCCACCCTTTCCTAGAGGTGTAGAACTCCCCAAATATGACAAATACTTGGGTACAACTGATCCCCAAGATCACTTAAGGGAGTTTGGTGCATTGTCTATGGAATTCATGCACGATCAGACATATCTTATGCATCTATTTCCTCAAAGTTTGGGCGGACCTGCTATGGAATGGTTCTCTAGATTGCCTATTGGTATTAAAACTTTTGATGAAATGGAAAATCTTTTTCTCCAACACTACTCGCATAACATTCAACATCCGGTCAACATCCGAGATATTTGCAACTTAAAATAGCGACAAGGAGAACCTTTCCTAACCTTTCTCCAAAGGTGGAGATAGTTATGCATGAAGTGTCCTCATAAATTACCAGAGTCTGAGAGACTCAACATTTTCTTGGACAATCTTGTCCCCGATTTTGCATACCAAGTATAGTTGCAAGGTCCTCTTACTTTTGATAGCATGATCAGACAAGTAGTACGAATAGAGGCCTTCATGATCAAGAAGGGAGAGCTAACTTTGAATAAGGACAATAAACAAGGATTCTCCACAAACAAGGATAAAGGAAAGACTATCAATAAGAACCGAGATGTGGTAAATGATGGAGTGGTGGATAATGTTACTGCGAAGCCTTCAAAGCCTATTTTTAATCTTACTTCCAGTATACAAGTAGCTAAGGTTGCTGAAAAGATCACAATTGATAATCAACAACCTTCGAAGTTTTCTAAGAGCAAACCTTGGTCCAAACGACCCAAACGTGATTTCACTCCTTTGGGAGAACCTCTTGATGTGGTCTACAAGACTCTTATACAAAATCAAGTTCTTACTCCTTTGGAAAAGTGTACTTATGACCCACAACCATGACCTTACTGGTGGAATGATAATGATTATTGTGACTATCATTAGAATATTGGTCATAAAACTTCTACTTGTCTCCAACTGAGGCATAAAGTGCAAGATCTCATTGATAATGGTGACATCATTATGGAGAACCATAATAAGAATTCGAAGAACCAAGCTTTCAAGGATCCTTTTCCTCCTCATGAGAAGGGAGAGTCTTCAAACACTAAGAATACCAATGCTAAAGTCAATTACACGTACACTAATAATGACAATATCATTGGTATGATCGAACCTGTTGAGATGGAATATTGTGATATGATCACTTCTAAGGGGAGTGATGACACTCCAAAATCTAAGACACCTTTTGTTTTGCATAGTTCTACATCTCATTCGTCTGAATCTGAACAATCCCAAGGGTGTGCTAATGTTGTCACTCGATCACGAGGAAGAGTTGTGTTGAAAGGTCCTGATGCTTCTACATCCGCTTCTAAGAAAATAGCAGATAAGAGACCTGATATTCCTACATCCACTCCGAAGAAAAGCACAGATAAGACAGTTTTTGGCCCTACCAAAAAGATTACAAAAACTGTTCCTACAACTGGCTCGACTAGTTATAGTATTTTAGACCAACTTTAGTGAACTAATGCTCAGATTACCATTTTTGAGTTGCTGAAGATCTCACCTACTCACAGGAAAATTTTGGATAAGGCTCTTGCTGAAGCTAATGTTCCCAAGGATCTTGATCTCAACCGATTCCAATCTATGGTGGGTCATTTGACTTCACCTCATTATCTATCCTTTTCTGAAGAAGATGACCACTCTTTAAGTCACCCGCATAATGCTCCCCTGCACATAGAGGTCATGATAGGTCCTAAGCGTGTCCATCGTGTGCTCATAGATAATGGTGTTGGCCTTAATATCTGTTCCGCTAAATTGCTCACTCAGCTAGGATATGATGAGAACTGCATAGATCCTCACAAAAAGATTACCATAAAAGCTTATGATGAGGAAGAACACAAGTCCCAGGGCTTAGTCATGCTACCTATCCGTGTAGGTCCTATTGAGAGAGATGTTACTTTCCAAGTGCTTGATATTCCTCTCGCCTACAACATCTTGTTGGGTAGGCCTTGGATTCATGAGATGCAGGCTGTTCCATCCACATACCATCAATGCATCAAGTTCCCATTTCATGGGGCAGAAGTCATTGTACCTGCAAATACCAACTTCTCTTGCAATACTCTTACGCAAACTGCAGATAGTTTTGTTCCAGCAAATAGGGAATCCACTGAGTTCTATGAGGCTAAGTTGAAAGAGATGGAACAAAATTTGAGACTTGAGGATACAGGCATGGGAGAATACCGAATGGAGCCTGTGCTATCTCTTGTTTCTCTACCTTTGTCTCCACATTCTTATGGGAGACCTTCTGAAGACAACAAAGTTCCTAATGCTCCTCCTCAAACAATTTATGATGGCACCTTTGTGAGGGCCTCTATACCTTTAGAAGATGAGGATGAAGAAAGAGCTATCAGAGCTTGGATCTACAAAGGGAAAGAGACAGCTGAAACAACCACTCCAAATTTAGAGCAAGAACCATACAGTGAAGCTTTCAAGATCATGAAGTGCTTCGGTTATAAGGGGAGTGGTCCCATAGGAAAAAATGATAATGGCTTGCTAAAACCTATTGAAGCTATAGGCCACCGCATAAAAGATACTAGTGGCTTAGGCTTTAAGAAGACTCCCTTTCATTTGGGGACCAAGAAATTTGTGTTGGCTCCTGAGCCTGATCCTAAGTCTGAACTTGAACTTGAACAAGAAATTGAAGATACCACTCCAGAAGTGAATCCAGAGAATAGCTCTAATGAGGATACATTTCCATATCCTATCCCTTCGGATCTTGCGGCACTCCTTGCTGAACCTAATGAGCCTATCATACATGTTCATATGGTAGAGTCTGATACTGATACTTGTTCTGAAGCTGATTCTGATAAAACCTCTTCAGTGCATCAAGTCACATATGAGGAATGGAAAGTAGCACTAAATGATGATCCCAATTTTACAGGTGAACGATATAGGCCACCATATTTTCAAAAGTACTATGAACAAGAATAACTTTAGCAAGCTATCAATGCCACAAGGGATAATAATGAGACTGATGATGCTAATGAAATTCCTACATCAAGTACGGACTCACATGAATATGAGTTTGACCCTTTGTCTAATGCCACTTATGATGTAGACATAGATATTGTTCACGTGTATGAAAGACTCCTTGAAGTAGGTGAAGGGTCTAGCGCTAGGCCACACAAATTAGATGCCACTAATGTTAACATGTCCTCTACCTTTGATGTAAGGTCTTATAGGGATTCAAGCATTCCTTTGGATGAGATCGCTTTAGGCCTTGACTTTCTCGTTAGCACTTTTGAGGGTTATACCATGAACGTAGTTGAACTAGTCACTACTTCCCTTTCACTCCATCGTCCCGATCTGATAAACTGAAACTCCCCTCTTGAATCCAATGAAGTCCTAACATTCCAGACTGATTATGATCTAGCCTATTACCTCCATGCAATTGAGCCTGTGATGTCCTCCACTAGTGAGAGCAGTTTCAGCATGATAGAGGCAGATATCAAGTATGTCAGTCAAAAAATTAAAAGAAGAAAAAATAGATGCTTTGATGGTGAAAACCACTTTGTGGCAGTATCAGAGCCAAAAATAGTAATAATAAAAGATGTATCCACGGGTGAAAACCTCTCTGAGGCACCCAAGGATGAGATACTTGATGCTCTTCTGAGCCACTTCCAAGAGAGGTCATCAGTATTGATTGAGCCAACACAACCGGTCAATTTGGGTACAACAACTACTCCACAAATCATTCACCTAGCACAATCATTGTCTGCTGAGGAAAAAGAAGAGTTCACTAGCTTCTTCCAGAGCAAGAAAATAAATTTTGCATGGACCTACTCTGACATGCCTGGATTAGACCCCAATCTAATCATGCATCATTTGTCCATTGCACTAGGTATCAAACCTGTTAAACAAAAGCTGCAAAAAATGCATCCTCATGTAGGACTTTTGGTCAAAGCAGAACTTGAAAAACTCCTTAAGGCTGGCTTCATAAGAAATATTGATTATGAAAAATGGATTTCAAACATTGTTCCAGTCACTAAACATGACAAATCCATTCGGGTGTGTATAGATTTCAGAGATCTCAATAAGGCATGTCCGAAAGATGACTTCCCACTACCTAATATTGATATGATAGTTGACATGACAACAGGATATGAGATGTATTCCTTGATGGATGGCTTTTCTGGCTATAATAAAATCAAAATTATGCTAGAAGATCAAGAAAAGACTGCTTTTACATGTGCCTGGGGCACATTTTGCTGGAATGTCATGCCTTTTGGGCTTAAGAATGCAGGAGCAACATACCAGAGAGTTGTTACTACTATCTTCCATGATATGATGCATAAAACAATGGAGGATTATGTAGATGATACTTTAGCTAAAAGCATGCAGCAAAGAACTCACCTCACAAACTTAGGTCCCATTCTTGACCGTATGGAACAATTTAGTCTTAGGCTTAATTTGAAGAAATGTGCTTTTGGTGTTACTTCTAGAAAACTCTTGGGCTATATTATTTTAGCTAAAGGCATAGAAGTAGATCCTGAAAAGGTACAAGCTATTATGGACATGCCTCCACCCAAGAATATCAGTCAAATGAGAGGATTGCAAGGAAGGCTACAATCTATCCGGCGCTTTATTTCACAATTGGCCGACAAGTCACAACCATTTACTAAAACTTTGCATAAGAATGTGACCTATGAATGGAATGAGGAGTGTGACAAAAGACTTGCTCAAATAAAATAGTATCTTGCTAACCCCCCAATTCTGATGCCTCCTATTCATGGGAAGCTGCTTATACTGTACATATCAACAACAAATACATCTTTGGGTGCTCTCCTAGCTCAAGAAGATCAGAACAACAAAGAGAGAGCTATATACTATATCAGCAGAACATTGGTTGCCTATGAAATGAACTACTTCATCATTGAGAAGGCTTGTTTAGCAGTGGTATTTTCTTCTTAGAAATTGCAGCATTATATGCTAGCTCATACCACTAGGCTTATTGCAAAAATTGATCCATTGAAGTACTTGTTGAGCAAGGCCACCCTCACAGGTAGATTAGCGAAATGGGTAATGATCCTTAGTGAATTTGACATTGAATATGTGGAAAGAAAAGCCATTAAGGGATAGGCGATTGCTGATCAGCTAGCGGAGGCTCCTTTGAAAGATCACCAACCTTTGAGTATTGAGTTTCCAGATGAATCCATCATGCTTCTCACACATCAATCTTGGAGCATGTTCTTTGGTGGATCTTTCACTCAACAAGGGTCCGGTGCAGGCATTCTGTTTGTTACACCTCAAAGATACTCATTGCCAAAGGCATATAAAATGTTGTTTCCTTGCACAAACAACATCGCTGAATATGAAGCTCTTATTAATGGAATAAAGATAGCCCTTCAATGGTGTGCTGATGAGCTCAAAGTCTTTGGGGATTCTCAGTTAATTATCAATCAAGTCAATGATGTCTACCAAACAAAAGATGACAAGCTAATACCTTACAAAAGAATGGTAGATGATCTCAAGCAATACTTTGCACATATTTCTTTCCTGCAGGTTCCAAGGACAGACAATAAAGCAGCTAATGCTATGGCCACTCTAGCCTCAATGTTACAAATGCTGGAAAATGATTTCAGACACGAGTTCCTGGTGGAGACATTACACTACCCTGCTTATGATAATCCTGAATCCAGGATGATCTATTCAATCATTGGACATGATTCATCCTGCTACCACCATATCTTTTCCTACCTTCATGACCAAATCATTCCCGACACTTATACCCAGAATGAGAAGCGTCACCTCATTCGTACTGCTTCACGATATGTTCTCATAGCAAATGACTTGTATAGACGAGGTTTAGACGGTACTCTTCGTAGGTGCTTAGAACCCGATGAGTCCAAACGTGCGTTGGCTGAGGTACATGAAGGTATTTGTGGGTCTCATTCTAGTGGTCTGACGTTAGCCTGGAAACTTATTAGAGCTGGATATTACTGGCCGGATATGGAAAAAGAAGTTGTTCAATATGCCAAGACTTGCAAGCAATGCCAATTTCATGGAAACTTGATTCATGCTCCTGCTCATGAACTTAGTCCTCTCATTAGTTTCTGGCCATTTCAGTAATGGGCCTTTGATTTGGTTGGTCAGATACATCCTTCATCTTCCAGGGGGCACAAGTTTATTATTACAACTATTGATTACTTTACCAAGTGGGTTGAGGCAGTGCCTCTAGCTATAGCTGACGGCAAGACCATTGCTATGTTCATATTGAACTATATCATTTGCAGATATGGCATACCCTCATCTATTATCACTGACAATGGGGGACAATTCAAAAATAAGGACTTGACAGACTTGTGTACTAAATTTAGAATTATTCAACATTGGTCATCTATCTATTACCCTCAGGGTAATGGACAAGCAGAGGCTTCTAATAAGATAATTCTAAAAACCTTGCACCGAACAGTTCATAAATCTAGTAGAGATTGGCATCTCCAGATTAATCCGACATTATGGGCCTACAAGACAAGTATCTGAACACCAACGGGGGCCACTCCTTTCGCCGTGGTTTATGGAGCAGAGGCAGTATTACCTATTGAGGTTGATATTCCGACATTGTGAATCTCTCTGAGGGGCCTCGTCACTGATGAAGATAATAGAATATCCTGACTTCAAGAGCTTGAGTTACTTGATGAACGCTAGAAGGTGGTGCTCAATAATCTCTGAGCATATCAAAAGAGAATGTCAAAAGCTTATAATAAGAAAGTCAGACAAAGAGAATTCCAAGTGGTTGATCTCGTCTTGAGAGAGAACCCCAAAAATCAGCAGCAGTGGGCCCAGAAAGGAAAATTTGAACCAAACTAGCTTGGTTCGTATGTCATTACTGTAGCATTTGGGTCTAGCGCTTATTGACTCTCCACCATTGAAGGAGAGCAACTCAAAGAGCCTATCAATGCTCTTCATCTGAAGAAGTTCTACAGTTGAGACATTCTTGACATGCTCATGTACATATTTATTAGTCCTGAAAAAATCCAAAAAAATGGTATGTTGTCAAAAATCCTAAAAATTGCAAAATATCCTAAAAAATGATCATCTTAGTGAAAACTTGGTAAACAGGTGCTTTGATGTATCTATTATCTTGGTGAAAACCTGGCAAATAGGTGCCTTGATAATAATAAAAAAAATAGAAAATTGAGAAAATACAAAAAAAGTCAAAAGATAAAAAATACAAAAAAATGAAATATTCAAAAATACAAAAAAATCAAAAAAGAGAAAAGTACAAAAAAATTGAAAAAGAAGAAAAAGTGTCATTGATGAAAACTTGGTAAACAGGCGTCATGGTAGCAAAAATAGAATCTCTGCCAAGATGGTGAAAACCTGGTAAACAGGTGCCTCTTGTTTCCTAAAGCTACATCTCATCTCAGGGTCGCTTGGCTTTTAGTTTCTTGCTTTAGTTTGTCTCCTGCTTTTAGCTCATTTCCTGCTTTAGTTTGCCAGCTCATGCACTTGCTTTCAATGGCCTTCGAGATTTTCCTTGACTCTTCATGGATTAGAACTAGTTCATGCTTGGTGGCACCTTCCTAGTTTAGGGGGCATTATCCTATTGCTTTCAGAAGTTTTGTTCATGCATCAATCACCAGTGGATCTCACTGCGTCTGACTGCTGATGCCTAGCTACTTGTGGGATTTTCTCTCCTTGAGGATCTCTTGTGTATCAGTCACTAGTGGTTCTCACTGTGCTTGCCTACTGATACTTAGCTTTCATTCGACTCCTTTCTTTCAGGATCTCTTCCTTACATTAGTCACCAGTGGTCCTCACTGCGTTTGCCTGCTGATGTTTCACTCGTGTTTTATTCTCTCTTTCAAGAATCTTCCTTGTATCGGTCACCAGTGGTTCTCATTGCATTCACCTGCTGATACTTGGTTTGCACTCCGATATCCTCTTAAGACTTTGTCTCTCGCGATGGTCACCAGTGGTTCTCACTGTGTCTGCCTGCTGTCGCTATCTCGTCGAGATTTTGAAGGTTGTTTGCTTCTGATTCGACTTCAATCCGCTTGAACACAAATGTAAACAGAGACTGAAAACTAATTTTGTGTTCCTTTGAAGCATGATGAGCTTTTCCTTTGCTTGTTTTTTTGTTTGCTTTATCATTTCTCCTCGAGTGAATCTAAGACGTCTTTCTTGACTGAGAAACGTGAAGACTGGGAGCATGATGTTTTCTTTGCTTTCTGCTTGTTGTTTAGTTCCAATGATCCAAAGAATCTATCTAAGAGGGGTGTCCATCTGTAAGAGCCTTCATCTCGTATTGGATGGCCATGAGTACCTTGACTCCTTTTATATGGACACTTTGGTGAGGTTGGTTCTTCTCCTTGTCTGTTTTGAGTGACTTCTTTCTGCTACAAGTAAAATTGCTAATGCTCGTCCTATTAAGTGAATGTAAGGGTCATTGCAAGGACTCTTTGGCAAAAGAAGGAACTCTCATGTGTCTGGTGTGTTTGTTCACAAGTGACATTCAGGTCATTCTAGCAATTATGCTTTGATACTTATGTTAACTTGCTAAATCAAAAGGAATAGATGTTCAGGTCATTCTGGCTTCTTGTGCCTTAATGCTTACACCTCATTCCGACAAATCTAAGACTTATGTCATATTCATATTCTCATAATTGCAATGTTAGTGAGGATTGTATGACATCTTGTGATCACCCTGTGCTTAAACGAACTCGATGATGATAAATACGGTGAGTTCAACAACCAAGTCCTAGGGCTTGCATTTAGCTTAGGCTTGCATCTTCATTATAAGCTTGCATTGAGACTATGTTTTGGTGCTCTCTCGATTGCTTTCTCTTCATCAAAGGTCCTCATCTTTTGTCCCGGGTCCTTCTTGGCTGCACAAGTGTCCGATCCTAGCTCTTGATCTTTAGAACATACATCTTTTGATTAGTACCTATCATATATTGCTACAATCTTGCATGAGATGATTAGTACCATATTCATTACATTTCTATTGCATTTTCATTTCATTTGCATCCATAAATTCATTTGCATATACATATACATGTGCATCCACTATAAGCATAACTCAAAATCATACATTACACATATGCATACATTTTATCCATCTATCATTGCATTTCACACTGCATTATAATAAGAAATAAAACATATGCATTTCATACATTTCTATCCATAGATCTAAGCATGTAGGAAAACATCTCATAAACATCATACATCAAAGCAATATATAACAAGTATGATGATGTCAAAACTTGATCTCGTATATATATATATATATATATATATATATATATATATATATATATATATATATATATATATATATATATATATATATATATATATATATATATATATATATATATATATATATATATATATCAATCCAATGTCGTATACAAAAGAAGGTGATACTCAAGCACAATATCAAAAATGAGTTGCAACAATAGGGAATACATCAAGATCCACTGCCACCTTGAGGAGGTGGTGGCAATGGTCTCTATGGTAAAGGCATAGGCCGCTGCGGAGGTGCCTGCTGAGGAGGCACCTGTGGTGCTTGTTGTGGTGGTGCTTGTGACGGTGCTTGCTGAGGAGGTGCTTGTGGTGCCTGCTATGGTGGTGCCTGCGGAGGTACTGGTGGTGGTGCTTGTGAAGTTCCTGCGTACTCAGTGAATGGTGCCACCTGCTCTGATAAATTTGGTACAACCCCATAGTAAGCTGCATAATAATAAGCTACCTGGGTAGCCTCGTATCTCATCTCCAGCCTCACATGTGCCAACTCAGCCCATAGCTGTCTAATCTCAGCGTCCCTGTCTGCCACTCGTGTCTCCTCCCTAATAACCCATGTGTGATAATCATCATGCTCTCGCTACACCTGCCTGACTCTCTCTCAACTCTTCCTGAGAGCCTCCTGTAACTGTGGAGTACCCGCCTCAGCTGGAATGTTAGGCATATCAATGTCATCACTCGGCAGTGCCTGCTATGATGTATCATCCATACACTACCTAGTGGATCTTTGCTGGGCCCCGCTACTCCCTGCTCCTGCATCTAATCCCTGCCCTGTCCTCGGTCTCAGCACCCTCTACCCTGCTCTTTGTGCTAGTACCTGTTGTGTAGCCTGTTACTGTGTGGGCTATTGTACCTATGGATCCACCTATGCAGCCTACTACTATGCAGTCTGCTATACCTGCTGCTGTTGTGGTCCAAGCTGTTGTACCTACTATGCTCCTGTACTGACAGGATCCATAAATTTGGGATGTGGGCGGGCTATCAACTGATCTCTGTATGCAGGTGTTACCCCTGCATTGGTGACACCCACCATGTAATCCCATCACACAGCTAGTATGCGCGCCTCTATAACACATCTCCCAAGATCCAACCTCGCATGCCACCCCTTCTTCTCCTCATCGGAGAAGCGAGCGTAGGGGCAGTACTCCTGAGATATATCCTATTGTCTACCAAACTGGCGCAGGACATGTGTGACACGGAACATCTCAATGGTATGGACACTCTGCCCGATCATTGGATGTGAAACAAACATATGAGACAACTCCCAAAAAGCATCATCCCATGGCTTTGTGGCCACCCAGGGTCTCCATACTAGAATTGCCATGTCGTCTAGCTATCCCCTCCATTGCTCTGTCTTGCCCAGCAGGGGCTGAGTCATGATGCCTAAATATCTGTACACATACAACTCCAAATGCTATCGTGTATCATGGAATACTGGCTTGCACATAGGGAGATGCTCCCAGGCCTAGATCTGTAAGATGAAGACTCCTACTGCCATGGTCCCCGCACTCCTGTAAACAATCTCATGCATCTCGTGATACATGTGGGCGAGCATGCACTCACCCCATCCGAATCTCACTGCTGGTCTAGCTAGCATCCTTTGCAACATGGTGCCCCACCTGCACTCTAGACCATGTTGCCCTTGATCAGGAACAAGGTAACAGCTCAGGAACATCGCCAAACCAATAGGGAATGGGTGAGCACCGCCCTATCTGCACATCAAGTCCTCCCATGAGATGGCCTGACCCATCACTAGATCATCCTGGAAGATGGTCCTCAAGGCTACAGTCCCCTACCGCGGCTGTGTATCATACTCTACATGAGTACCAAGAATGGGAATCCTCATAATCTGATATATGTCCTCCAGAGTCACCGTCATCTCTCCCATGAAAAAATGGAACGTGTTCATCTCCCAATGGAAACGCTCTACCAATGCAGTAAGAAGGCCATGATTTACCCGAATGTCAGGAAAATCATGTAAGTATCCCAATCCGAGAGCATCTATGTGAGCACTCTCTGCATCTGTCAATCTTTGGACCAGTGTGGTAAGGACAGGATGGTGTGTCCTGAAGATGACATCGGGAAAGTCAACCTGCAAAGCAAGCGATGACATCGGATCTGTATCTCAAACATAATGATTTTCAACACAACAACAGCAAGAGCAACAAGACATCTATTCTAGACAAGGCTTTGTGACACTCTACTTGGCTGATTTCATGCAATTTGACAAATTTTGACAAGAAGTTTCAAACTATGTAGCAGATTTTCACATGAGAAAATTGTTCTCTCGCGCGAGATAGGACTGGACCTCGTGCTAGATCCTACAATCTCGCATGGGAGCCCCTTTGAGCTCGTGCGAGCTTCCAAACGTAGCCCGCGCGAAGGAGCCCCAAGTCATGTGAGGAAACCATTTCCTCGTGCGAGAGGAGACCTAGCCCAGTGCGAGGAAACTACTTCCTCATGTGAGTTTGGAAGAACTTGGCTTAAAACTCGTTAAATCTACCCTAAATTGACCGAGAAAGCTATACGAATTAAAATACAGGGAGGTTTATCAACTACTTACAGGTGCGTCATACTCCGCAAGCCGGGCATGTCGTCACGAGTGCTCAAATCTATGCATATGTAGTGGAAGACCCTCCATTTTCTCTCTAAGAGCTCAGAAATCACAAGAAGACAAAGGTGAATAATGAATTGAAAATGACCCCTCTGGGCCTTATATAGCTTTTGACCTAATTTTCAAAAGTGCTCTATTTTGCACAAAAATTGCACCCTTGGCTAAATTGATTGCTCTAAATCCATTTTTGAGATTGAAATTGAAATCTAACATCTCTAGATAGCTCAAAATCATGTTTTAAATTCTAGGACCCTTTGGGATCAGACGCTTGTGCAGTCAACCTTCTAGCGCCATCTTCCTACTAGACCCTCATCTTTGCATCATGTTCTCAAGATCTTTTCTATTTTCATCAGAGTCAACTCCAGTCAACTCTAGTCAACCATGGTCAACCTTGGTCAAACTTGGTCAACAAGACCTCCGTTTTGCTCTAATTTGCTTCTACGGCTTCTCAAATCTAGTCTAATTGCTTCTGCTCTGCAACCTCTTGTTGTCAATCATCCCTCTTATGTCATCTTTTGATTTCACTCCCGAGGGGGTAGGATGATTGCATCATTTGAATCTTGTCGAATCAATTCTTGAATCAGTCTGATCTGAATCTTTAGTTCTCATTCCTTGGGGCATCTCAGTGCCTCGCATCTTGCTATTTGGTCATCTATCTTTTAGGTATTTGAGAAATCTAACTCGGATCCTCGAGAATCAAGCTTCATTCTGGAGATGGTTCTCGAAATCTTTTAGGTATTGGGGCAATCTTAACCTAATTCCTGGGAGTCAAGCTTTTTTTTGGAGATGGCTCTCGAAATCTCTCTTAGATTGTTATCTGGGCAATCTAACCTGGGTGTCAAAGGGCTAAGCTTCGTATTGGGGCAATCTAACCTTAATTCTAGAGACAGTCCTAAGTTTGCATCTGAATCTCATTTTGGGCATTGGGGCAACCTAACCCCAATTCTCGTCTTCTCTCAAGACCGTTGTCTTTGCAATCTAACTTAGACTTTGGAAAATCATGCTTTGATCTGTTCGGTGTCTTGGCAACCTAACCTAGACTTCTGAATTTCTTGTCATCTGTCACTTTAGACTATTCTTTGAATCAACGTACTGCTCGCACATCAATTCAAAGAGGGGCAAATGTAATACCCTAAAATTGGCACCTATTAAATTCAATTAATTTTGGTGCATTTTTGTCAATTTTACATCTTCAAAGTCCTAGTTCCCTAGGCAAATTTCTCTCTCCTACCTGACTTAATTTGACTTGATGTCAATTGCAAAGACCATAAATTGCATTAATCAAATATCAAAATTAATTCCTAAAGTCCTTGACTTTAATTAGCTAAATTACCCCTATGATAATTTAATTTAATCCTAAAGTCTTAAGTGCTTAGAATTAAATTAAATCCACCCCATTTGGCTAATTACCCATAAAAAAGAATTAATAATTGCTTGATATTCGAATGGACACACCTTTTTGAATTAATAATTCAAGATATTCGAAAGGCCACCTGTGTGGCATTTTCCATTCTTTTTATTAAGTAATTCAATGCTTTTTTGTCTCAAATGGAAATGAAGGGTCAAGAGTTTCAAATCAAGAACCCCTTCACTCCTCTTCTGGCTTTTCTATTTAATGGACCTCTTTTTCTCATTCAAAAAGGAATTTTTGAGAGCATCTCGATTATAGTCAATTTTACTTTCCATTATTGCACTATTTTCAAAGCTTTATTGCACAATTAGTCTAATATCTCATTTTAGTATAATTGCTCTCATATTAGAGTTAATTTGTTTATTTGTTCTTAGCATAATATCACCTTTATTTCAAGTTCTCTAAAAATAAAAATCTGCATTTCATATCTCTTTCAAAGTATTTTTAGATTAATTGCACTCATCTTAGTTTAATTTCAGTTTTGCATATCATTATAGCTTTGAAAATCCTTTGTTGTGGGATTGGTCTATGGTTGTTAGCTCTTGTTCTGAGAGTAACTAAACACCCCATCCACATAGGAGGCAACATGTCAATTCAATCCATGTTGTGAGATGGACAATTCATGTTCATACTTACCATCTCATGATTGAGCAATGACTATGTTGTGTTTGTGCCTGATTTAGAGGTCCACATTCAGACACACATAGTTGTAGACACAACACTTCAGTAAAACATTAGAGGTTAGCAAAAATCAAAATCATGCAATAGAATGAAAACTTAACTAACCAGGTGATTTACTGCCTTCTAGTAGGTGCAAATATGATCTTCTCAGATTGAACCAAGACCAGTGACATTGACGACACCTAAATGAAAGATTTGAATGCAAGATAGCAATGAAGTAATGAATGCAAATTAATCTATATTTTTGGGTTTTCTATGCAATAAGAATGAGAAATCTGATATGAATCTATTCTATATGAAAATTGATCTAACAATGATATGAAATAAAACTAAAATGAATTGAAAACGAGATTGATCTCACAAAAATTGTTGATTCATAAGAAGCTTCAATTCTTCAGATGTCGATTCTCTAGTGTAAGTATGCAAATTCTGTAGATTTTGTGGATTTTGTGGATGATTTGTGAAGAGTTGAGCCTTGATTTTATAGAAATCCAGGGCTTTGAGGATGCATTAAAAAAAGCCATAAATCACTCAAATAAACTCAGGTTGATTTTTGAGTTTATCAAAGAATAAAAGATAATTAATTCACAAAATCATGCAAAAGCATGCAAAAACAACTTTTTAACTCAAATCAGAGTTGAGTTTATTTTTAAAACAACTTGAATTGATTTTTTGATTTCAAGTTTAACTACTTTTTGAATGTGCATAATAATTATGAATTAAATGAATAAATAAAGTGATTTATTTCCAACTTAACTGATTTTAAAAATAAAACAATTGATTTATGGGTTAATCAATTATTTAATCAAACTTTTATTCCAAAATAATATCATTAAATATGACAACTTGCTTTAATTAATTAAATAAGAATTTAATCAATTAATGATAGGAGTTTTGATTTATTGTCAAATTTAAATAATAATAATTAGGAATAAATAGAATTAAATTCAATTAAATAATTAAGTGGCAGTATTAAATCTAATTAATTAAATATTGAGAATATTCAATTAATCAAACTTTAGGATAAATAGGATTTATCGCCAAATAATTATTAAATCAAAGATAATTAAGATAATTAGGAATATTACTAGGAATATTCCCTATTGCAGAATTTAGGATAATCAATTAGGATTCGATGATGTTTCGATGTGCCTTAGGTTAGGACTTTGATGTCGATTTCGTTCGATATGTCGATATAGGAGGTTAATGAACTTATAGCCCATTTTTGGGGTATTACATCCATATCTTCCTTCAAAAATCTTCTATAAGTTCTTAGTCTCCTTGTGCATGTAAAAACCTTCATCTTAATCCTATTTGGCCCTAGATCTTGCATTCTTTATTTTCAACTGCACAGTCATAGTACCCCCCATAGTGAATGACCTCTAAATCCACTTAGTGCTTGATCCATCTTAAGCCTAGTGGATCATTCTCCTATTGTAATGGGATTAGCTTATAAAGAGAAAAGGAAATGTACAAAGAGAATCAAATGTGCCTATATAGGGGAGAGAATTTTGAGAGCTATACCCTTTCTTCTTAATTTGAAATGGAGAGAGTAATATAGTAGGATAAAGATACACGTGGAGAGAGATGTATCCAAAATGGGAGGATACCTAGGAGATTAAGTTGTCTCCTATGACAAGATGGTTAAATCATGATATCCTAGGAGGAGATGGTCTCTATTGTATTGAGTACATGTATCTTTCTCCTACTATATTACTCTCTCCATTTGACATCAAGGTGAAAGGGTACAACTCTCAAACTTCTATTTTCCCATATAGGTACATTTATTATATATCCCTTTCAAAAATTTGTAAGGCTTTCCTACAAGTAGGAAATCACAAACTTCATACTCCCCTTGAGAGTAGCCACAACATCAATCCAAGGGACAAAGGATAAACCTTGAATTTATCCTCTTGAAAGATGCACCATTTTATGCATCTACTTAGAAGGAGGGGAAATAACCCCTAACTTCTTCTTGTGATGCTCAAAAGTATCATTTGACAATGCTTGATTAAAAATGTCTACAAGATGATCCTTTATAGGCACATACTCTAATATGACTTCTTTTTATGCAACCTTATCACTTAAGAAGTCATATCAAATTGAAATGTGTTTTGTCCTTGAATGCATCACCAGATTCCTTGAAATATCAATTAAATTTTTATTATCACACATAATGGGAATAATATTATCATACATCACGTTGATATTTCTAAGAGTTTTCTTCGTCCACATCACCTGATACAACAAGATGCTACTACAATATATTTTATTTATTCTTTTGTTGACAAAGATAGTGAATCTTTTTTATTACTTAGTCAAGAGACCAATTTGTCTCCCAAGAAAAATGTGTTGCTACTGATAATTCTTCTACCATCAACACAAATACCCCAATCAACATCTTTGTAATAATTCAAAGAGAAATCATCATCTATTTTATACTACAAACCAAAATCTAGAGTCCCTTTCCAATATTTGAATATCATTTTCATTGTCTTTCCATGAGATTGCTTAGGATCATCTTGATATCTTGCAACCAAATAGAATGCATGCACAATCTCAAGTATTGAAGTAGTTAAATATAACATTCCACTAATTATAGACCTATAAAGAGTTTGATCCATTTTTTATAATTTCTCATCCCTTCTTAAGTGAAAACTAGCAACCATAGGGGTACTTAGAAATTTAGAGTTATTTAACATCTCTTTGATATAATCAGTCTAATACATGAAAATACCATCATCTAAATGGGTGAATTGAAAACTAAGAAAAAAAACTCACCAATCATTGACATATCAAATTATTTTTGTATCTTTTCTAAAAACTTCTTACATAGATCTTGATCTCTAAAAATGATATTATCAACATTCACAACAACTATCAAGAGTGTGTTTCCTTCCTTTGATGGAAAATTAAATCTAGATGTTGTCATTGACTGGATAGAGACTTTTAATAGTCACTTTGAATGTGAAGAGGTTCTTGCAAATCGGAAGGTGAAATTGGCCAAGTCCAAGTTGAGAGGTGCTTCCTTAACTTGATATAACTATGTCCAAGATGAGAGAGTGAGACAAGGAGACAATCCAAATTCCACATGGAACCTAATGTCCTACAAAATAAAGGAAACATATATTCCTGAAGAATACAAGATCTAATTGCATAGAAAGAGACAAAACCTTAAACAGAAGGATATCAATGTCAGTGCCTATACAGAAGAGTTTCATAGGCTTAGTTTGAGGTCAAAGAAGGATGAAGGAGAAAAAGAGAAGGTTGCAAGTCACTTGAATGAACTTAAGTACACTATTCAAGATGAACTGGTCCTTTTAGCCCCTGCTACAATTCATAAGTGCTATCAATTGGCACTAAGAGTGGAAGAAAAGTTAAAGAATAAACAAGAGAAAGTTAATAGGGGTAAAGGTAAAAACACTTCAGAGAAGGAGGAGAATCAAGTGGAAAAGGTTTTCCTTTAAGACCACAAGGTGAAAATAACCAAGGAGAACAAGGAGAGTCAAGTTCTAGAGGAAATTTCAGAGGGAGAAGATCAAATGGAAGGGAAAGATTTGTAGGAAGAAGTTCATGACCCTTGAAGTGTTTCAATTTCAATCAACTTGGTCACCATGAAAGTAGATGTCCTGAGAGGATAGGATATAATAACCAAGGGGAAACAATAACTCAACTGATCCAAGAGGATGCTCAAAGTGTTAACTCACCATTAAAGACCTAGATCATGAGGAGGGGGTATGCCTAAAGATGAGGAGAACTCTGCTAGAAGTTATTTCTACCCAAGAACCACCACAAAGAAAGACAATCTTCAAAACCAACTAAAAAATCCATGGGAAGGTATGTAAAATTTTAATTGATTCTATTTCTACAGAGAATTTAGTGTCTCTTGAGATGGTATAAAAGATAAATTTGGTCATAAGTCCTCATCCATGTCCATACAAAATATCATGGTTAACAACGGGTCAACAAACCTTGGTAAATGAGTAGTCATGGGTAGAATTTTTAATAGGAGACTATAAGAATAAGGTGTTATGTGATGTGGTAGACATGGATGCATGCCACTTGTTACTAGGTCATCCTTGGAAGTACAACCTTAATGTCCAACATGATGGAAATAAAAACACCTACACAATCCTAAAGGATGGCAATAAATACACTATGAATCCATTACCTAATTGCAAGTCTAATAAATAAAAGGAGCCTATGATTACCTTAGTAGGGGAAAAGTAAATTCTTCAAACCATGAAGGAAGAAGGAGACATAGGTTATGCCTTGGTCATAAAACCTAAGGATGAGCAGGAACAAGACAAACCAAAGGGGGTTCTTGATGAAGTGAAATGATTGTTAGATAAATACAAAGGGATAGTTACATAAGAGTTACCCAATGTCATCCCTCCCATAAGAGATATCATTCATTACATTAACCTAATCCCTAGAGCATCCTTTCCCAATAAAGAAGCCTATAAGATGACCCCTACCCAAAATGCAGAGATTATAAGACAAGTCCAAGACCTATTGGATAAAGGATTGATAAAAAATAGTTTAAGTCCTTGTGAAGTGCCTACTTTTATAGCCCCTAAGAAAGATGGCAAGTGTATACTTTGTAATAATTTTAGGGAAATTAATAAAATCAACATCAGATACAGATTTCCAATACCTAGAATTGAAGACCGATTGGATCACTTAGGAGGTGCATGCTACTTTTCTAACATAGATTGAATAAGGCCATGGGTTGAATTGAAAATAGAATTTTTAAAAAATAAGGTCTATATGAATGGATTTTAATTCCATTTGGTCTCACTAATGCTCCCAGTACATTTATGAGACTTATGAATGAAGCACTTCATGATTTCATATGCAAGTTTGTGGTTTTCTATTAGGATGATATCCTTAGGTTTAACAAATAAAAGAAAGAACATTTGAAGTGTTTCAATTGCAATCAACTTGGTCACCATGCAAGTAGATGTCCCGAGAGGATAGGATATAATAACTAATGGGAAACAAGAACTCAACTGATCCAAGAAGATGCTCAGAGTGTTAACTCACCATTAAAGACCTAGATCATGAGGATACAATATGCCTAATGATGAGGAGAACTCTACTAAAAGTTGCTTCTACCAAAGAACCACCACAAAGAAAGACAGTCTTCAGAACCAACTAAAAAATCCATGGGAAGGTATGTAAAATTTTAATTGATGCTAGTTCTACAGAGAATTTAGTGTCTCTTGAGATGGTATTGTAGACACCTAAAAATTCTTTAGAAAATAAAAGTATTTTTATTTTTCTGAAAACCCTTGATGACATCATCATTTACTAATTAATTATTTATCTGATTAATTAATATATTTTTATGCCATTAAATCCTTGTATTTTAATTAAACTTATTTAATTAAAGAATCTCTCCCCAAAGCATTTAAATCAATTTTAAGTGAGTTTCCTCTCTTTATTGAATCAATATTCAATAAATGATGTCACAATCCCTAAATAATTTTTTTTTATTTAAAGTCTAAAAAACCCTAGAACCTTCTAGCCTTTCTTAAATCCTTCCAATCTTTCCTAAACTTCCCTAAACCTCCCCTAAACCTATTTAGGAGATGTTTCCTACATTTCCTAAGCTAATCCAAGTCTCATTGACTTTTAGTCAAACTCGTCCATTTATGAGCCTTACAGAATCATAAATAGCCACTTACACACTCTTTAAGGCTTCTTATAGCCTCATAAAGATACCCATGTCTCTTCTTCCACACTTGTTCCCCGTGTACACTTCCCTAGTGTTTCTCACACATGTGTGAGCAACCCTAACCCAAGCTAAACCTTACCATACCCCAAACCTTACCCCTAACTCTGCCCCAAACCCTGACTCTGAGTCTTCTTCCTAACACAAGCCCTTAGGAAATCCTATAAATACTCCTCCTTCCAAGAGAAAATCATTAGCTTATTTTTTATCTTCAATGCATTGTTATCATGCTCATTTACTTCTAGACTTAGCATAATCATTCCTAATTGTTAGATTTTATTATTTTCAAGCTTTCTAACACATCATAGCTTAGCATAATGGATTAAACATAGTTTATTTCATTTTTTTGCATAGCATATAGCATCATATCACATCTTTGTTTGGTTAAAATCAATCTTAACATAAGCATCATGTAGCCTAATCTTCATCTTAGCTCCATTTTGGTTCCTTGGGCTGTAGGGGAAAATTGGGTCTTCTATACCTGATTTTGTGCCAATATAGAGTATACATGGTCCTTGAATGATCCCAATCCCCCCTAATCATCAATAGGGATATGTTCCATGTGATTTGGGAGCACACCCACATCCCTAAAGCGAGAACAAATCAAAAGATGACAGGGTACTCCCGTTTTAGTTCTATCTGAGTGTCTTTGCATTTGTTTTTCTGTTTAAGCTTATGAATATTCTATTAGATGTTCACTAATGTTTGGATGTCTACGCCTGTTCCAAATAGGTTAACTTTGCACTGATCACATTTTGGAACGCCTAGTGGGACCTTACAAGCCTTCTAAACTACATTTTTTAGGGTTTTCCAACTAAAAAACTCATATTTTTAGAAAACTCATCATGTTCTAGGAAAATAATCATATGAGTAAACTAAATTTCCCTGAGGCCATTCCATACACCTCCAAAGTGTCTTTCATAACTTTTGCTTCCGGAATTGAAGCATCCCCACCCAAAAATGTGTCATCCACAAACTGGAGATGAGATAGGGGTTCTACACCTTCAGCAATAAGGATACCTTTCCAAGCACCTTCCTGCTATTTTTTAGAAATCAACCTACCCAGAACCTCAACCATAATAATAAAAAGAAAGGGGGAAAGAGGATCACCTTGTTGAATCCCTTTCTCTTGTTCAAAGAAACCTTGAGGGCTCCCATTGACCAACACTGAGAACCTAGGAGTAGTTATGCAGCTCTGAACCCACTCAATCTATCCAGCATCAAAACCAAATCTTTTTAGAATAGCCAACAAAAAGACCCTATCCACCTCATCATAGGCCTGTTTAATATCTAATTTGACTAGCATTTTCTTGCTCTTTGCAATCCGGATTGAATGAATAGCTTCATGGGCAATCACCACACCTTCAAAATGGAGCACCCCGAGGAGAAACCACTTTGAGCCATCGAAATCACTATGTTGAGGACAAGTTTTAGCCGGTTTTCCATGACTTTGGAGATGACCTTGTAGATGGTGTTGCAAAGAGCAATTGGCATGAAGTCTTCGAAAGAAGACTGCGAATCTCTTTTCGGAACAAGCACAATAAATGTATTGTTTAGATCTTTAAGAATAAATCCTCCTTGTCTAGACTCTTCCACAACCTCCTAGAGGTCTTTCCCAAGGAGATCCCAAAACTTTTGAAAGAAGATAGTCGGAAAGCCATCAGGGCCTGGAGCCTTTTCCTTACCCAAACCAAACAAAGAAGCTTTAATTTCCTCCAAAGAAATAGGTTTGGTGAGAGCTTTATTCTGTGCATCTGTAACTAAACCAGGGTTAACCCCTAGAACTTCCTCATGGAGGGGATTCACATCCCCCGACACCAATTTCTTTTTAGAGAAGAAAGTGATTGCAACCACATTGATCTCCTCTCTATCAACCAATAAAACCCCTTGAGGATTCTGAATACTAAAAATATTATTGTGATCTCCCCGTTGTTTGAGAGAGCTATGGAAGAACTTAGTGTTTTGATCCCCTTCCTTCAACCATGTCTCTCTTGATTTCTGCCTCCAAAAGATCTCCTCTTTTTTCAGCCACCCATCCAATTTCTTTTGTAATAGTTTTTCTTCCACAAAATTAGATTCTGACATGCCCAACTCAATAATTTTGAGACTAAGGGTTTTGAGTTTGTCTTCAACTTTAAGTCTTTTAGTAAAAATATTTTTAAAATGCAATCTATTCCAAACTTTAAACTGCTTCTTTATAAATTGAAGTTTCTTAACAAATAAAAAAGCTTTGTTACCTGATCTTTGCGGAGCTTGAGTCCACCAATCATGAATCAGCTCATGAAAGCCCTTGGCTATGAACCACATTGTTTCAAACTTGAAAGGACACCTATCCGAGGAGTCCTTGTGTTGAATTCTTAAGGCAATTGGGAAATGATCTGAGCCCTGAAAAAGGAGGATTTCAACATCACAAGTCTAGGAAACAACCACCCAGTTGCCACCCACAAAGAAACGGTCAAGCTTTTCCACAATATTAAGGAAGCCAGCTCTCCTGTTGGTCCAAGTAAAGTCACCTTTTTTAAAGGGGATTTCTAATAGGCCACTAGAAGTCATAAAGGCACTGAAGTCCTTTTGACTAACACTACACCACCCCTTTCCTCCTTTCTTATCATCCGGGGAGAGAATTGCATTAAAATCTCCACCCAACACAACAACTTCCTCATCCAGACCCTTGAGGACATGCACCAAGGAATTCCAGACTAATATTTTATTAGAATTACTATTAGGCCCATAAATATTGAAGACATAGATGTAATAGTGAAGGTGTTTCACAAACACCTTTAACCCCAACTAGAACTGATCATCCTATAACATAGTGATATCTAAGGAGCCTGGGTTCCATAAGACACCAAGCCCACCCAAAGCACCTTAAGCATAGAAAAATTCACAACTCCATCTATTAAACCTACTCTTAAAAAAGTCGCTAGCATCATCTTTTATCTTTGTTTCTTGTAATGACACAAGATCAGGCTTCGATTGATCCAAACATCTTTTGATCAACCGAAGCTTGTCAGGGGCATTGCAGCCCCTGACATTCCATGATAAGGTTTTCATGGCTCCCGGTAAAAGGCATAGCCTTTTCCCAATCTTAATAGCTTGGTTTGGTCGACAACATTTCCAGCAATTTCCAACCTCATCTTGATAGACTTCGCCCCCCTTTGCTATTTTTCCCCTACTCTTGGCTTTTTCAAGGAAGATGTAGTATGTTCTACCCTTCTTTGCTCAAAGGAGCCAATCTTATCAAACATACCTAAATCATCCACATCGTTACCCGTGTCCGGTTCATCAAATTCTGAATCCCAATCTTCAGAAGCCCCATTACCATCCTTCTCTTCCTTAAAGGAGTTACTCAGATTCTGAATGGGAGAAATCTCAATATCCTTGAAGCCATCCTCCTGCTGATCCTGGGCCTCAGCTTTATCTAAAAAATTCTCAACCTCCAAAGTAGACACCCTACCCATATTTTTGAAAGTGTTAGGGATAAAAAGAGGGCCACGTTCCTCTTCCACATTTGAAGGATGCACAAGAGGTAGCAGATCCTCCTTTCATGGAGAAACAACCATCTTTGGGGGAAGGGGACACCAAACTTGTTCTGGAGCAATAGAGAATTGAGAAAAAGGTGTCTCCTTAACCACCTGTGTTGATGGGAGACTTGACACCATTCTTTCAATGCTAAAGGCCTCTTCAAAGGAAGAATCAATTTCTCTTTTCATCTCTCGAATGTAGAGTGGGGAATATCTAGGAACAAACAGATCATCAAGGTCTGGCTTGATCATTTCCTACTCTAATGTTCTTCTCTTGATTTCATCTAATAGAGCATCACACTCCTTAACTTTATCTTTCCTACCAACATTGTCACCAATCGAGGGAGAAGCCACATCCTTACCTTGCCATCTAGTAATCTTCTACACCCAAAACCCCTATCCATTCCCAAGGTAACCAAATCAGGGATAGGGTTGTTCTCCTGCAGATTGACCAATATCTGGGGGTGCATCAATGCAATTTTGTCACAGAGCATTTCCTCTGACTTGACATAGGATCCAATGCTATTCCCAATCTGTCTAAGCATTTATTCACCCCAATATTCGAGAGGCAAGTTATGTAGGTTGAGCTAGATAGGAAATTCCTTCAAGATTTCCTTATTGGGGTCAAAGTTAGCTTCCCAATCCTTCAAATAGATTCCCTACCCTTCAATAAGATAGGGTCCATTATTGAGGATCCAAAATTTGTCCTCCTTCAAGGAGCATAAACCCATATAGAAGCCATTGGGTAGGTTTTCAGTTTATAGTCATCCCCCCAAACATCCTTACACCATAACCTAATGGTGCACACCAACGGCCATGGGCCTAGCCATTTGAAAAAAAAGGCTCTATCCTAAAGCAAAGAAGACGTTTCCTATCACTGGGGGTCAAAAAATCTAATGGTGGAGCATATCTCATACCTTACATTATCAGGAGGAGTCACCTTCGGGCCAGTAGAAGTCATCGCCTCCTTGGACGGGCTGGAGTTCTTTGGCTTATAAAACTTCTCCCCAATCTGCCTAAAATCAAACTTTTTGCCGATATGAACATAGTTCGAATTCTGCCACTGCCCATAGGCTATTTTCTCTCCTCTCCTTCCATTCCAACCTGAATGTTGTGTTCCTCTATTCCTTGAGTAATCCATCCTTGGGTGCCTAAAAGAGGGGTTGCTTTGAAACCCATGTTGAACCTATTTATTGAAAGGCCAAGAACCGCCCTGTTGCGATTTGTAAGAGAGGTCACCATGTTGTTTGAAATGCCACTGATCTTTGTTACCTTGTCGCCCTGCCTTTTAGGTTGTAGGTAGTTGTTGGGGTCGAGGATGCTCCCACCTTCACTCCACTCGCACGCGCTCCATATTTTTTTAAGTATTGGATTTGTTAGAACAAGTGAGAACAATAATTTGTATATGAAAGGAGATATTGATGATACTATTCTTATTGTTGAAATATTTGTGGATGACATTATATTTGGAGGTCAAGATCAAATTTGTAAGTCATTTGCTGATGAAATGAGAAGTGAATTTGAAATGTCTATGTTCGGAGAGATTAAGTTCTTTCTAGGACTACAAGTGATTCAACAGAATGATGGTATATTCATCACACAGTCCAAATATATCAAGGAAGTATTGAAGACATTTGGCATGGAAGATGCTAAACTTGTGGGAACATCGATGGCTACTGGATGTAAACTGACTAAGGAAGATGAAACTACAGAAGTGAACCAGACACTGTACCGATCTATGATTGGTAAGTTAATGTATGTAGTGCATAGTAGACCAGACATAGCACATGCTGTGGGAATTGTTGCAAGAGTTTTTCAAACCCTAGAGAGTCACACATGGTTGCTACAAAGAGAATCCTAAGATACCTGAAGAAAATAGAAGATTATGGATTATGTTATCCTAAGGAAGGCAAGTTTGAACTCAGAGTCTTTATCGATGTTGATTGGGCTGGAAATGTGGATGACAGAAAAAGTACCACCAGAGGAGCATTTTTCTTTGGTGAAAGACTTGTTACATGGACAAGTAAGAAGTAGGCTTGCATTTCTCAGTCTACAGCCAAAGTAGAGTATGTTGCTGCTGCTACAAACTATTCAAATATTGCATATATTAAGCAAGTTCTGGAAGGTATGAATGAGATAATCACTAAGCTGATGATTATATACTATGATAACACCAGTGCAATAAACATTTCAAAGAATACAGTGATGCACTCTAAAACAAAGCATATATCAATCAAGTATCACTACTTGCAAGAACAAGTACAAGAGAAGCAAGTTAAGCTAGAGTTTGTTACATCAAAAGAACAACTTACAGACATATTTACAAAGCCTCTACTGAAGGATACATTTGAATACTTGAGGACTAGACTTGGGGTCCGTCCCCTGTCTACCAGTCACTAATGTGATCTAGATGTTGCATCAGCCTAATCTTATTAGAAGATCATACATGTTGATGTAGCATAGTTCACACTTTGGATCATGTCTAAGGTTGTGAAAAGTTTGAAGAACTGGAATAGATTGGCATATCGGTATATAGAGATATAGAGTATGCATCGGACAACAGAGAGTTACATGGCTACTACAGAGCTGTATGTTTATTTGTTTCTTTGGCATTGTTGTCAAAGGGAGAGATAAACAATATGAAACAATATGCACCAATGAGAACACTGACATTTATCTAAGGGAGAGACAAACTGAAAGTAAGGGAGAGCATTGAAGATCAGTTACTGAGAATTGAAAGTAAGGGAGAGCACTGAAGATCAATTTCCAAAAGGATATCATAATATCCCATTTATTCCTATGGTACTTTGGAGGTTTGGAGAGTTAAGCCTGGAAAGCCTAATAGGTTGACCTAATTCAATTAGGTCTCCTCACTAGGCCTCATTGTGTAGATTGACTCAAAACCTTTAAGGGTTGTATTCGAGGGTTGGAATGATTTATTTTGGTCATGTTAAGACTTTTTTGATCCACTCCTAAAAATTCCAAGTCATTTTCACATGTATTTATGTGTGTGTGTGTACCCTAACCTCGGTACTAGGTTCAAAGGAACATTTGTTATGGATCTTGTCACACAAATTATGTGTGGTGATCAATAGATGGTCTAAGAATCTTTCATGTGTTTAAGTTATTCCTAGAGGGTTGGAGAAGTAAGGAGCCTATTGAGAGTTTTGGCAACCCATAGATTTGCAAGTTGTGTTTTTGGCCTAGAATCAAGCTACCTTGCTTAGCTCTGCAACAATTTTTTTTAAGAAGGTTTATTTGTAATTTTGCTAAGATTGTAAAACTTGTAATGCCTAATTTTTATTTTTTTTGGTAAAATACATGTATTTTTTTAAAAATATATATAAAATTATAAATGCATACATATTAACACTTACCATGGTTAACTCGTAATAACACAGTTAAGATATTTCCTATGTAACCTCTTTATTGTATCAATCTTAAGAATGAGGAATAATATTTTAAGAGGCTTAATTTTAAATATAAATAATTGGCCAAGTATTTAGAAGTCAAATTAAAGGCAATAAATATAGTATAACTTGTGACTTGAAATTATCATAAGTGAACACCATTTCTTTAACATTCTAACTCTTGATATAATAACTATGGCTTCCACTTTCACTTTTTATTTTTCTTCAAGATCCAATCCAAAGAATAATTTTTACTTGGTAATCTAAACTTTTCAATTTTTTTAAATAAATTTTAAAACTTTTCATTATCATCATAAAAATAGCAATATCATTTAACAATTAATACCTTTAATAGAGGCATCCCTAGTAAAAACTACCAATTTTATAAAAAATTAAAAGTCATAATATTTAATTTTCTATTTTATTAAGATACCATAATTGTAATGCCAAAAATTGTAATTTGAATTTCAGAAGCAATATATATTGCTTAGAGGTAATAGTTCAACGCAAATATAGTTTAATTTGTTAAAAAAAATCTAGAATGGTTTACCATTATCAATTAACTTAACTTTTAGAATAATATTTCACACTATTAATATCGGTATTTTCACAATTTGCTATTTAATTTATTTTTTTGTTGAATTTACTACCATAGATATATTGTCTCCAAATTATCATCTAAATAATTTAAAAGCCACAATGAAGTTAGCAACCAATGTTAATATTAATTTTATATTTTACATAGGAAGCAAATCTAATTAGTGCTCATTCATAATATTTATTAAAACCTCTACCATAACTAATCACCAACACATAATAATATTTCAAAATTAGAATTCATAGTAAATAGTTAAATATAAGAAACTTTCCATTTCCATTTTCTTTTCAACAACAATTATCATTTCCTCTTCTATAAGAGGTGAAATAGGAAGAGTGAAAAATATTTCAAGAAAGAAGTCCATTAGTATAAGAGGAAAAATAGGAGATAAAATTTACTAAAGTATATGTGGTCATTTTAAAATTTTTAAGTATATGTGTACTATCTTAAGTTTTGAAAGTATATGTCATTTTAAAATTTAAAAGTATATGCTATTTTAAAACATTGCAATTGCCTAAAAAATTATTCATATGCCTACTCATATCTAACTTTACAATCCCCAACAAATATTTTGGAAACTAATCATATTTTACAAAACTAATTTTGTTATTATGTTTTGTTAAAAATTGAGCAGGTTTACATTAATAAAACTTAATATTTTCTGAAATAAGAAAATATCTTCAATCTGATTTGCTAAAAAATGAATTATTAATAATGAGTTAAGTTTAGTGGATGCCTATAGCTCTAGGCGGGCAGGAACTAATAAGAAAACAATAAGACCCCTAAGCTCAGAATGTACCAAAGACAAATTGCAATTTTTTTGTGGTTTTCTACCACAAAATGTGCAGATCATGAAGATAATTTTTTTGTGAAAATCTGTTGTATTTTCCATTTTTAAAAATTTAGTCAACCATACATTCAGTGTAGAGCTTAGCCACGTCCAGTCACTTGCGAGGAGATAAGAGTATTAAAATACTTTGGTTCTGGATAATCAATATTATTAAATATGTTAATTTATGTCATGATTTATATGATATGATATACCAATGGAGTCTTTGACCATACAGAGAGCTATTATGATTGTACAGAAAAGATGTGTGATCTACCTAGTGCATTTAAATTTCTGTGGTCCTATTTAAACAAGAGCTGCAGTGCAGCGTAGTTCCTGCCAAGTATTGACATGGTAATTTTGGAGGATAGGAGAGGAGGAAGGAGAAGCTAGAAATAGTTTTCAGACAGAAGAAATAAGAAACCAGTTGAAATTTAAAATGAGCCATCATCCAAACTAAGTAGTTTACACCAACATGCACCTTTCTTAAACCAATGGCCCATTCAAAACACCAATAAAATGTGGAAGCAACTTTAGATATCTTAGCTACTAGTTGAACGCCTGAAAAGAAAAACTCTATGCAATCGGTGTTTAACACTCTGTCCTGTGAAATGTCATGCAACTAAATTAATTATACTTCACCTGTTCTCCTACTCTTAATTGTAAAAATGGAGCGAGTTAAGTATGCACAACATTCAGACTATAAGGAAAACTAAATCTAAGTATTGTTTCCATCTCCAATTCACAAATGTAAAGTTGTCAATTTCTCTACCTATTGAGGCATGCCAATCCATAGTTTCTTTCTATCTAATTTTAACATTTTGGAATGTAGAGTGATACAATAATCAATAGTTTCTCTCTTTTTTGGCATAATATTATGTATCTGGACATCATTCCAACACCTCCTGTCTGCAAGCCAATTTTGTTGTCTTTCTTATTTCATAAGCTTAAAAATGTCAACTACTAGTTTTAATTTTTCTTTAGAACTGATATGCCGACTTTTTCATGCCACTATTGCCTTGTTCAACACAATAAATCAACTTAGTTCATTTCAATTCAGATCCCACTACCTGTCTCAACAGCTCAAAGGCCACATATATTAGCTTTGTGTCAATCAGATATTTTTAGGTAGAAGATGTTTATAGTCTTGTGCAAAACAAGCACAATACATGTCATTCGTTAACTTGTATTTTGTATTACTCATGTTTTGTGGAACATCAAAATCAAATGGCCCCTTATCTGCCTCAAAGGAAAAAAAATAGCAGAATAAACAAGTGCAAAATCACATACATTAAATTGCAAGGGCTTTTGGCAACACCGAGGTCAACAAGTTTGACTGGCCCCATTAGGTTGCGTAAAAACAGTCAAATTCAAATTCATAAATTATGAGATTTGACCACACCACTTATTACAATTACTGCTACTTACCCTTAGCGTTCTTTAAATCCTCTGCCATTCTCGATTTTACTGAGCAGGCCTCACCAAGTGTGAGTATCTGATCACCCCATTTGAATGCAGATATTATCATGCAAGTTCTTATCTTTCCTAATTATCACATAGAGAATAGAACATAATGATATTTCAATCATTTTTATTATAAAATTCTTGTTATTGAAGAGAGAAATGAGATGGCAGAGGGCAGATTAAGATTGGGACTTTATATTATGTCGGTAGTGTTGATGGCAGTTATGATGAAGGCGAATGGAGATCCAACATGCAGTCCAGCTGGAAACTTTTGGTGTAACAGTGGGCGATGTTGTAGTATATATAATTGGTGCGGAAGCACATCAGATTATTGTGCATCTGGAAACTTCCTTGCTCAGTGCTGGCCAGATGCAGTGGCACTTAATCAATCTAGTATGAATGTATCCAAAAAGAACCTTACCTCTGCTTCTGCATAACAACCCATGACTGTTGCAGGGGATATAACGTTGTGTTACATCATTATTTTCTGGTTGCAGTTATGTTACATGATTTCTTTGCAAAAATAATGGCTTTTATGTTATGTTTTGAACTGATGATAAATCTTCTTGACAAGCAAACATCTATATTTAAACTGTGTTAAGATGAACAGATTCTAAATTTAACATTTATTTGTTATCTTAACTTATTAGGGTATGGATCTTGACTTTTAAGGATTTTATAAATTAGACAACAATTTTATGTTCTTTACAAGAGAATCTCAGATAATTTAATAGCATTTCCATATCAAAGATAAGGAACTTGACATTAATTACAAGTCACGCACCCTTTTAAAAGTTTTTGGCAGATATTTATAAGTGATTATATATTGTCTGGTTTTCAGATAATATTAATATGTCAAAGATTAAAAGGCTACCATTATTTCAGTACAATATGTTTCTTCATTATTCTTATAATTTATACTTGTTTAAATGGAATTAATTAGACACTTTCTGAAAAACTAATTTATACGATGGATGCTAAAAATCACAACAGGTTGTTTTCCATCCTTCCTAATTCACCTGACAATCGAGTATCAATCAAATACACTGGGTGATATTTTTAAGGTTCATGTTTTTACTGGTGAAAAAAAGTCTCCAACAGTATTCTTTTTGTGATATTTTTTAGGTTCATGTTTTCACTGTGGCAACAAAGCCTAAACCATTTCCTTTGTGCCAAGGGATAAGCCGTGATCTGGCAGATTGACATTAACATATCAGGTCAAATGATTATTCAAAATTCTCACCTGAAATTGGTCTCAAAACCGTATAAAGTAGAAACTACTCGCGAGACCAGATCACAATTAATGACTTTCCTGATCATTTCTAAGCCTTGTGAACGATCAACTATAAACAAATCGTTGTAGCTCAGATAGGCAGTTCTCTCTAGGTGTGCTGTCTACGAATGTTGTTTAGTTAATTTTCCATTCATTCAATTCATGTAACGAAGTGAAGAATTTGTAATCTTTAATGAAAAAGTACATTAATTATATTTTTAACTAAAATTTGTGTAACTGACCTGGGATTGTAACCCTTCAATTGACAGTTGGATAAGACCAGATATTTTAGGTTTATCGGTAATATTTTCATCCCAGACTTTAATTGCAATTTCCACCACATCAAGAATTCTAATTTTTGCATTTGACATTGCGAGAGGCTAGAAGCTTTTTGCATCCTTCCTCTGTATTTCTCTGCATTCTCTTGCATTGGAGCCTACAATGCCTATGCATCCTTGCCAAATGTGACCTGCGACTTTCCATTTTTCCTGCCATAACCTCTGGAGTCGTGCGTCATTGGCAGTTGTAACGGGCTCTGCCACCGTTTGCCATACTAATTAGAGCTCATCCAGATTGCCTTGTAAAACTTGAAATCTCTGTTCACATTCAGACTCTCGGTATTTCTTCGTTCTCTTGTATTGAAATTTGGTTTCCTTCCTGACAATCTGCCATTGCCAAAATCAGATCAAATGAGATTGCAAGAAAACATTTTAAAGAATTTGTAATTAATACTTGCCTTAAAAAACATGCAACACGGAATGTCCCTACAGCCATCTGTTAAGTTCTTCTCCCAAAACACGAGCCAACTGTTAACACCCTCTGCAGAACATTGATTCTCGCCCCCTCCCTCTATATCTGGGTGTTCTCTTGCATAGGAATTTGGGAACCCTCCAGTCTGGCCAACAGAAATCTGCCAGCGTCCACATTGCAAAGGAAAACCTTAAAGTTCGATCATCTTCTGCTCACAAGCATTGAAGTAAAATGTAACAATAAGAAAATGAGGCAATGTTATTGGAGGGGAAGGAAATGTTTAATCACTATTTAACTTTTAGCCCTCCGCAAGAGTTCTCTGCCATGGCAGGAACTTAAAAAATAGAGATATGAGATCTATATAGTGTTTCCTTCTCCAATCAGGCATTCATATATACTAACAAACTAATGGTAAGACTTATATATTGTTTTTTAGATGATCATAATATATTTTATTTTCCAGCAGCGCCTTCATGCACAGTATTGTGTTGACCATAGGTTTATATATCTCTGTTTTATTAGAATGAAAATATTTATTTTAGAATCATTCAAGTGTCTAAGAATAGCTCAAGTGCCCGTTTCTCAAAAAAGGGCAATTTCTCCAAATTTAAGTATTACAGTATTCAATTTTTTTGGTATTTGCAGTTCAATGACATTTCACACCACTGAAATTGAGCTATGAAAGGTCTCCCATCACTAGCATACTATTTTATAGCTAGCGTGCAGGTATATCTAGGAGGCATTGGGCATGGCATCAACCTTCTGAATAAGCAAGCAATGACAATGACAAGCATGGCCTCGGATGAAGTTTTCTGAAACATTGCCTCACTTTTACATTTGCTAGAGTAGAAGGAATGGTGCAATGGAGAGAGATAGTAGTACCGAAAGATTCTATAGGGACCAGTAATAGTAATTTATTCTCAATGACAAGAATAATATAATAATTGTTTACTGGAGGTCACAATCCATGGTTTGGGTTAGATGGAAGTACTCAGATGCTATGTCATGATCTCACAGATTGTGATGAATATAAATTTGTACTCAGATGCTTCGCAAATGCTCCAACAATTTACAACAGAAATGGTGGGCGTGAAGCCAAGTCTTTGCTAGGCGATATAAGATGTAATGATGTTGTAGATAGCTTGGATTAATGCATGTGCTGGTTCCTCCTCTCCGATGCAGTCACTGCTATGAGCCTAGAGGCTATGAATGCGAGATAGAGTAGACAACGAATCTCATAGGATTTGATGGTGGGACAAAAAGGATAGTTGGAAGATATTGCTATAGAAAGATGTAGATACCTATACAGTTAGATACCAAAAAAATCACATTATTTTCGTCTTCTCCAATGTTAAAGGTGTTTACCTGATCAACTCTAAAGCTACATATTATTATTTGACATGGGTTTGACTAAAGGGTGTGATTTCAAGCCAAACAAAAGTATGAAAAGAAACATTTCAACAGCATTCATTTCATCTCTCATTCTCGATGGCCAAGTCTCGAGCATCAATTATGATTTTGGAGCCAACATATTTTTGCGACCTCTACTTCCACCTCTTTTGCTTGCCAAATGGCTTGTTGTGGTGGAACTTTAAATTGCGAAAGAGGTCTGAAGTGGCACATTGGTACGAGACTTCCCTTTAAAGGCCATCATTACTTTAAATGGGTTCTGAATAAAAATCAATTTACGGAGGATGTTAAGAGATACAAAGCGGATTTAACTGATGACAATTATGGGTTAACGTGCCATTCCCACGTGTTAACCCCGGTGGCCTCCATGGTAAGGCATCATGAGCCCCAAGATAATCAAAGCCCTAATTATTACTTGCAGCCTGACAAGACTTCAAATCCTTTGTTCGGCTTTTTTTCGACATTTCTACCTATTGTCCTATGAAAAATTGGAAAGTTGAGTTTGGTGAGAGCGATCCTGCTTTTGGTTTTCCTCTGGTTACTAGGTTTTTTAGCAGTTGGCACTGGGAGAAGAAGATGGGAGGCGATAGAAAAAGGATTGAGCCTGATAGGATTGAGGAGGAATTCCCTTCTGACCCCATGATCATGTATTTCTGCAAGGAGGGAGGTATCTTGCCTTTTATGGAAAGCCTCATGGGACATGATGAGATGATTTCCAAGGAGATTGCTAAAACCTGGAATGAAAGGCGAGTTACCATTAACAGTATCACCTTTCAAATTAATGAAGAGGTCGTTGGCCCAGCCACGGGGATGCCGACCACTGGTAGGAAATGGAAGAAAACGGCCAAAACCCAGGCGAAGATGAAGTTTGCGTAATTCTTCAAGGATGAGGCTACCCCAACTCCTATAAATGGCAGCTACAATGTCTCCGAGCTCCCAGAGTTCTAGCCGAAGATGTGCGAGCTGGTGATGAAATATTTCACCTTGGAGGGCTGCTTTGGTACGTTTTTCAACTACCATCTTCCCTTTCTAAACCATTTTAGGCATAAATTGTTAATTTCCTTCCCCTTTTTCCTCCTGCATTCTTTGGAGGCCAATGTGAAGGCTGTGAATGAGGCCATCTCCCTCGGGAAAAATCATGTCTATCTCCATCAGGGTCTTATTCTCCATTTGTACAATTTCCACCGTGCCCTCTACTCCCCACCTCCTCTGTAGATTACCCACGCTACCCTACAACCCTTGTCGCCAACGGTTTCTCTCAACCAGGGCTTTCCCACTCCTCCTGGGTCAAAAGGCTATACAACTCCTATTTCGAGCCCTAAGTCTTCAGAAACCCAACCCACCCCTAGTCCTCAGAAGCACACCCTTAACCCTGGTATTTGCTCTCAGCCCCCTCCCAAGAAGCAAAAGAAGATTATCATTAATGTGGACTGCCCTCAGATTACTGAGCCCCAACCCACCTCTACCCGTTGCTCTTCTCGCATTGCCAAAGAACAGGGGAAAAGAGCTATCAAAGAGCTCATGAACCAGGAAGATGCCTCTGCCCAGGAGGATGCCTCTGTGGGTTCTACTAGTAAAGAGGACTCAGACAATGAAATTGATTAGGTGGAAATCAAACTGGATGAAGACATCCACACTAATGTGGTTGAGGAGGAGATGATTGAAAAAGAGCCCATTGCTGATAAAGAGCATACTGGCAGCGGCTTGATGGGGAGAATCAAGTACCAATTTGCCTCTATGGAAAATATAGTGACTAAGCTCACTCGAGACTTGGATGCTACTAATAAGCGTCTGACAGATGTTAGTAAGTTTGTGCTTAAGGTGATGCACGCGTCTCCTACCACGCTCTACCTTCTCAATGAGAAGGCTTCAGAGGGCAAGGATGTTGTTGAAGGAAACCGGGAACTCTTCAAATTCCTGAATGAAGAGTGGGTTGACCTTCTGCTGTCTAAGCACTTATGGGATGGAAAGTGACTCTGTGGTTGGGCGTGTACGGGAGGGTGGAGACTGCTGATGACTCCTCGCCTTAATTTTGGATGGGCTTTGTTTACTTATGCTTAAGAATTTGAATTTTGCTTATAGCCCTGCGTGGCGCCTTTTCTGGTTTAAGTTGGACTATTTCAAAACTATTTCATGGATGTGTGATACTCTACGGCTGTGGTGGTTTACTTTTTGTTGCTTTTATGTTTTTTATCATGGTAGACTTATGTGCTTTAATGCCACTCTCTATGCTGAATTAATTTTCTCTTAATTCACTTAGTCAGCCCCTCTTGTTCCATGGGTCAACACCCTTTTGCTGCTACAATTTTCAAAAACACACACAATATTACTTTTTAACTAGGCACATTGAAATATCTCAATCTCAAAATAATCTAATAAGTCAATAGGAAAGGAACAAAACAAAGACTGGCTCTTAGTACTGCTATAGATTCTCACTCAACTTGTTCATTCACAATGAAACATTAAGCTCCTTTATACAAAATATTCATATAAACATAGAAGAAGAATGGCATGTGCAAAATCATAAAGAACAAGACTTGCTCTTTTATCACACAATAACACCTTACACAAAAATGCATTGAAGGATTTCATAATCTACCATTTAAAATAATTATACAAACTAGTGGAAGAAAAAATGAAAACAATCTTACTCTCCTCTCATCCAAATGGCATCATGAGAACTCAAAGGTCCTAGCCAACCCCCAAGCAAGTAAAGATATGGTGCACCATTATGATTAATAGTGAGAGCTTATTTTTCCATATCGCATTTACTCATATCACTGTAGTCCTTCTAGCATTATCTATAAGAAACTAACTTTAGGAACAATACATAAACAAGAAATGTATGCCAAACCCAAGGGAGAAATGACTAATCTTTCTATGAGCATTATCTTTACCGCCACATCCATATGCAATAATCCTTCATTCCTCTCCTCTCACTATCTTACCTTCTTCCACACGCCATAAGTCCTCCAAAGGGAGAAGTGGGCAATGGATGTATCTTCAATCTTCCCAACATATATAGGAATCTCCATCCTAAAACACTTTCCCCAAGACCCTATCTTGTCATCTTCAAAAAAGTGACTTTTTGAAGGGCCATATCAAGTCCTAAGGACAATGTCACATGTTGTAAAGGTCTCCAGGTCCCCAACCCCAAGGTATTGACCTAGGGACCTATTTTTGCACAAGGATCCATGAAATTGGCCAAACAACACCATTTAATGACCTATCCAAACATCCATACGAGTTTTAATCTAACCCAAGGGTTTCTAAATCCTAACCCCTCTAAGGCTTAAAGTTATATACTCTCATGACACATAAATTGGACACTTAGCACAATAAGTATATTTCTTCACTCCCATCTATGGAAAATACATTTATTTTCCAACTTCATGAGGTATTTGATTAAGTATTATTGTCTCCCCTTTGCTTTATTTTTACATCATCTTTCTCACTTCAAAATAATAAGTATAATTAGATCATCATAATATAAGTCATATTAGTTGTTTATCAAAATTCTAATAGTCATACTTGTTAGTTATTTCTTCATCAATATTACACTATTCCATATTAAAATCTTATCATTATTTCTTATGACCATTGGCTGATATTTTTCAATAACACGTGTGAAAAAATTAGACATTACATCTATCATAATCAAAAGATGTGCACATGTAGATATAAAAACACATTCAAATGAGATAGTCCCACCACCATTATATTACAAATTAAATATGATATATATTCCATAATTAGGTTGCATTAGTACTTAATGATGTGGGGTCTTACAAAATCTATATCCAAAATATTAAAAAAAGGTGCAAAACTAGATTGGACCAATGAGGCTCTTGATGCATTCATGGCTATAAAAAGAGAAATTAAGGAGGCTCTTATGTTGAAATCTCCTGACTTTTCTAAGCCATTTCAAATATTCTCTTTTTCCTCCTTTCATACCATTGTTTCTATTATGCTACAAAACGATGAAGAAGGCTATGAGCAACCTATTTTTTTCTTTAGCAAAGCTTTATAAGAAGATGATATAAAATATGCCATAAATTAGAAGCATGTGTATGCATTGGTGAAAGCATTAAAGTCCTTTAGGTTGAGTACTTTGTAGGAGCATAAGTTGTGGCCTGTGTTCCTATTGCAGAAGTTAAGGATATATTTAGACAATCAGAGGTAACTAGTAGAAGGTGTAGTTGGATAAACTAAGTCCAGGAATTCAATATAAATATCCAAATAAAATATCTTGTGAGAGGACAGGGGTTGGCTAAGTTGATGGCTTAATCTAATCTCAAAGTTGTTCAAGTGAATAATGTCGCCATGGAAGATGTTTTTGTTAGCATAGAACAAGTTCCTTGGTACTCAAAAGTGGTCTACTATTTAAAACATATAAGTGTTAGGCAATGACCTAGATGAAAATTATAAAAGATCATTGAGGGTACAAGCAAAAAGGTGTGCGCTGATAAAGGGAGACTTGTATTGGAAGAATATGGATGATGTACTATTATTCTATTTAGACAAGTACCAATTTGAAAAGGTAATGATGGAGATGCATGATGTTGTATGTGGTGGGCATTTCTTAGCTAGAACTACTACCCATAAGATCCTCAAGGCTAGTTATTATTGGCCGAGTGTTTTCATAGATGCATTTGCATATGTGAGGAAATGTGAGGCTTGCCAAGAATTCTCTAGAAAATCAAAGTATCAAGGACCTTTTCCACTGAGACCAATTCAAGTTGAGGAACTGTTTTTAGTAATGGGGCTTTGATTTCATGGGAGAGATTGCAGATAACACTAATACATTTGGGGTGAAATTGCGACGGCCATTTGCGACGGCAGGCAAATGTCATGTGGTTTTGCCCTTTTTTTTTCAAATATAGCCCGACACCGTCGCAATTTGCGACGACAATACATTTGTCACTGTCGTAATTGCGACGTTGTCGGGATATAAGCGCAAAATTAAAAAGGAACGTTGTCATGTGTGTTTTCAACAGCGCCGTAACCCTCCGCGAAATCACATCAGGATATAAGGGCAAACAAAATAAGAACGTTGTCATTTGTGTTTTCAACAGCGCCGTAACCCTCCGCGAAATCACATCAGGATATAAGGGCAAAAAAAACAAGAACATTGTCATTTGTGTTTTCAATAGCGCCGTAACCCTCCGCGAAATCACAGCTACAATTTCTAAGTACGTTGGGTTTATTTTTCTTTTGTCATTATTATGTAATCTGGTATTCAGCTGTTAGAGAGCTAAAATACCCAGAAATGAGGACATATCTATGTTGAATTTATTGTTAGCGGCTTTGGTTATTTAGAAGTTTAATTTTATTTGTTCATCTTTCAAGCACAAACATTTTGTGGACCGTAACGTCTTCATTGTTTCGGGTATGCAGTGAAACAGCCCTAACTTGCAATTGCGATGTTGTTGGGATATAAGGGCAAAAAAAAAAAGGAACGTTGTCATTTGTGTTTTCAACAGCACCGTAACCCTCCGCGAAATCACATCGGGATATAAGGGCAAAAAAAACAAGAACGTTGTCATTTGTGTTTTCAACAGCACCAAGAGAGATTCCCTCCGCGAAATCACAGCTACAATTTCTGAGTACGTTGGGTTTATTTTTCTTTTGTCATTATTATGTAATCTGGTATTCAGCTGTTAGAGAGCTAAAATACCCAGAAATGAGGACATATCTGTGTTGAATTTATTGTTAGCGGCTTTGGTTATTTAGAAGTTTAATTTTATTTGTTCATCTTTCAAGCACAAACGTTTTGTGGACTGTAATGTCTTCATTGTTTCGGGTATGCAATGAAACAGCCCTAACTTGCGACTACCTTCACGGTACTTGTGTACATTATCATGTTGTCTTTACAGTGACTGTCCTCATTCAAGTGGCAATTACACAAGGGACAGTCACTGTGAGATGTCCTCATTTGTGACAAGGACAGTCACACTTAGGACATCTCATAGTGATATTCCCTTGTGTAATTTCCACTTGAATGTATTGCTATTGAACCACATTAATGCTTTTCTTCTTCAACAAATGAGGACAGTCACTGTAAAGACAACATGATAATGTACACAATTACCAAAAAATGATCTTGTTAATTGATGTAACACTTTGTCTTGCTCACTCCCTATCCTTCACTAGGGTCTCTTTAGGCCAATGTTTTGACTTGATAGGGTACTTAACTATCCCTACACTCTTTAGGTATCTCTACCCAAGATCCCACTCCTTCAACTAGTGCACACCAACAAGAAATACAACGAACTCTGCTCAATACCAATCTAGCTACTAGGACACTCCTAGTCTTGTCTTCACAAATTGAAACACATTCAACTAGAACTTTACTCCATGGAGAGGCTGGCCACTAGGACCTCTATTGGTTTCAATATTACTCCTTCACCTATACTTTTCATCAGTACTTCAATCCGGTTCATCAAACCATGCATGCCAATTGCACCCAAAAATAGGCTGCTAGCAATTAGGCCTTTGTCAAGCCTTTTTGTTTATATTAAGCCACCTAAAGGGCTTAGGATTCAGATGCCCTTTATTGAGAACTCCAAGATATCTAAGGTCTTCTCCTCCTAGATTTTTTGTACACCAACTGCTACAGCCATGCCTGAAAACAAGTATTTTGACACAACTTGGACAGTCTGACTAAGAGTTTGTTTTCTTAGCAGCCAAAGAAACTCACCCAATCTTCTAATTTGACTTGGGGCTTCTTTAGATGTGTGTCTACCTCTCCATGAGATTTTAGTTGAAGCAACCAATGCATTCAACTTGTTGTAATCTTCTTGTAATGATTTGTCATCCCTAACTGTGCTCAACTGACTCACCTAGGACATCATTGCAAACATAGAAAATGAGCTTCCCAGGGCCCCTCCTTCCAAACATATAGTACATGGAGTCTCCTCACCCATTCCAAGAGCCCGTACAAAATTGACAATGGAATGATGAGCTAAGACTCCATTTGTTCAACCTGCCTGGTTCAAACCAATGATAGGGTACTTAACAAAAGAATTAACAAACTAGTTGGAATGCTTCAAAACTCAAAAAAAACACAACACAGAATAAAAAAACAACTTGTACTAACTTTTCCAATAGACACTGCGAGCTATCTAATCCATTAATCAACTGAAAACAAAGAAACAAAAAAACTCAAGAATTCACTAAAACCGTGTTACTCTACAAATCTTCTTAATTCCAAATGTTTTTCCCCCCAACCTTTTGCACAGATCGATGGAGGCCTCTTATAGTTGATCTGATGCCTAATTCAATGGTTTCATATAGTTACATAACCATCTTACTCGAAAATGCTCCCTTGCACAAATGTTGTCAATGTTGTGAATGACAACATTGACAACTTGTTACAACCTTTGGGATTTTGGTTCAAAACTTATTGTTCAAACACCATAAGACCCTAACCATGACTTAGTTAGGCTATTTAGACCTCACATAGGCCACTTCTACACTTCTTTTCCCAATTTGACCCCTAAATGCTTCATTCCCACTTTTGCCACAATATTGGTAACTTGGGTACAAATTGGCACTTGCCTTCACAAAGGTCACACATGAGGACATCTCACAGTGATCGATTGTCCCTTGTGTAATTGCCACTTGAATGTATTGCTATTGAACCACATTAATGCTTTTCTTCTTCAACAAATGAGGACAGTCACTCTAAAGACAACATGATAATGTACACTCACTGTAAGGACAGTCACAAATGAGGACATCTCACAGTGACTGTCCCTTGTGTAATTGCCGCTTGAATGTATTGCTATTGAACCACATTAATGCTTTTCTTCTTCAACAAATGAGGACAGTCACTCTAAAGACAACATGATAATGTACACTCACTGTAAGGATAGTCACAAATGAGGACATCTCACAGTGACTGTCCCTTGTGTAATTGCTGCTTGAATTACACAAGGGACAGTCATTGTGAGATGTCCTCATTTGTGACAAGGACAGTCACACATGAGGACATCTCACAGTGATTGTCCCTTGTGTAATTGCCACTTGAATGTATTGCTATTGAACCACATTAATGCTTTTCTTCTTCAACAAATGAGGACAGTCACTCTAAAGACAACATGATAATGTACACTCACTGTAAGGACAGTCACAAATGAGGACATCTCACAGTGACTGTCCCTTGTGTAATTTCCGCTTGAATTACATAAGGGACAGTCATTGTGAGATGTCCTCATTTGTGACAAGGATAGTCACACATGAGGACATCTCACAGTGATTGTCCCTTGTGTAATTGTCACTTGAATGTATTGCTATTGAACCACATTAATGCTTTTCTTCTTCAACAAATGAGGACAGTCACTCTAAAGACAACATGATAATGTACACTCACTGTAAGGACAGTCACAAATGAGGACATGTCACAGTGACTGTCCCTTGTGTAATTGCCACTTGAATTACACAAGGGACAGTCATTGTGAGATGTCCTCATTTGTGACAAGGACAGTCACACATGAGGACATCTCACAGTGATTGTCTGTAATGTCCCCTTTTTGGCTAGCTTGGAAAACAGGAACAATTACTCCACTTCTTAGACTTACTCTATCAGATACTTACAATTAAACTAAGTAATGGAGGTTACTTAAGATATCAACCGCTATTTCAGATTCAATCACAATATGTGTGCAAGATGATATTGATAACAATATGTTTAATAGCACTGTCGGATATAATGATATGAAATATGCTATGAATATGATGTTTCCTATCACTTATAGTGATAGTATAATGATGGTATGTCTGATATAAACAATATCGATATACAATCAATAAGTATTGCTTACAGCAATGTATTTGCTGTGTCTGATATGATGATGTAATTATGCAAATGTGTAATATTGCTATGAGTGATATGTTGCTATTTCAGATTCTGAATTATATGCTTGCAACTTCAAATATTGATGTTGTTTCTGACTATCCTTTCTATCTGTGCAATCATGGTGTTGTCTCTGATCTGCAATGATAAACTTGAAACCAAACTGCTAAAGGCAGATGCTCTATTGAGTATATCCAAATATGGATAAGTAAATAAAGTTCTAATGATGCCTTGAGTGACTGACGAGAATGCATTCTTATATTGTCTTTAACAAATGAAGAGATGCTATGAATGAGACGTGTCTTGTTTCTTCCTCCATGTCGCTTTGTTAAGCACACCTTTCCATAATCCGACAGTTCACATAATATTATTTCATTATTTTCTGATCATAGATAACTCCCAGATTGACTCAATATCAAATCTTTTTATGAAGGTAATCTTCCCTAATTGGTAGTGCAACCAGTAGTTAACATCCATTGTGTTTGTATTAGTTTGGTCTAACTATCATTAGTATTTAGTCAATCGATATTAACTCTTGCCTTATCCCATATTGTTATGATGATATCCAATCTTTCTACTCTGATATAAGTCGATATCATTTTCTGATAATTGTCCATTTATTGGTTGATTGCTGGTAATGGAGTTTGATCTTCAAATTGACTTCCATTCCTGTTAATACTTAAGGATACATTGTACTTATTATCCATGACTGATGCCTCATTCATCAATAGCTTGTGATATAATCACTGATGCTTTTGTGTTTCTACAAGATGTGGTTTATCTCAGACAATCGATAATCTTTCAATCCTTTAGTCGATATCCTCCTATGTGGTGTCTATTGATATAGATAGTAGAATTCAATCTAGTTTATGTTATTGTCATGATAACATAGGAAGTGATGGTGCATATTTGCTAGCGGGTCTTCATGTTTGATATTGCTTTATCGGATATGTCATTGTCTAAACTTGTGCAATTAATGATTATTTATAATATATGAATGGTTATCCTTCTTGCTTATCAATACATCTTCTGAAACACATAGCGACCTATCCCTTATTCATATCATGTTGATCTTGACTTCATAGTATTTGGTTCATTAATCATCCTCTCATGGTATCGATGTGTAATGACTAGTGATTGTTGTATCACTTCTTCGTTCCTCATCATGATAGATAATGCAGATGTTTAATGTAGATGTATATCGATTACAGATATTTGATATTGCTTTAAACGTTATTATTATTATTATTATTATTAACGTTATTGTTATTATTAAATATTATAATTAATGATGTTAGTAATATTAATAATATTATAATAAATATTATTATAGTGATAACATATTGTTTTATATTGAGAGGTTTATTAATATTATTTATATATTAAAATTATTATATCAATAATTGATTTAATATTATTACTTAATATATTATTATAATATAATATATATAATTTATTAATAATTATTTATTATTAATTTATATTATAATTATAATCATAATTATATTATTTATTAATATTTTAATATTATTTAATTAACATATTACTTATTATGCTAACTATATATTATTATTATCTTTTGATAATAATTATATATTATTGTTATATACCATTAATAATAGATTATTATATATCATCTAATCATTTTATTATTATACTAAGTTCAATATGTCACGGCTCATGACATTGTCCCTTGTGTAATTGCCACTTGAATGTATTGCTATTGAACCACATTAATGCTTTTCTTCTTCAACAAATGAGGACAGTCACTCTAAAGACAACATGATAATGTATACTCATTGTAAGGACAGTCACAAATGAGGACATCTCACAGTGACTGTCCCTTGTGTAATTGCCACTTGAATTACACAAGGGACAGTCATTGTGAGATGTCCTCATTTGTGACAAGGACAGTCACACATGAGGACATCTCACAGTGATTGTCCCTTGTGTAATTGCCACTTGAATGTATTGCTATTCAACCACATTAATGCTTTTCTTCTTCAACAAATGAGGACAGTCACTCTAAAGACACCATGATAATGTACACTCACTGTAAGGACAGTCACAAATGAGGACATCTCATAGTGACTGTCCCTTGTGTAATTGCCACTTGAATGTATTGCTATTCAGCCACATTAATGCTTTTCTTCTTCAACAAATGAGGATAGTCACTCTAAAGACAACATGATAATGTACACTCACTGTAAGTGTACATTATCATGTTGTATTACAAATGGACCTTATGTTGGCCCTCCGAAGCCATGCGACGGGGGGGCGATGGCCATGCCGCTTCTTAAATTTTAGTCACATTGCGACGGGATATGTGTCGCAATTGTGACGGCTACCCATAGACGTCACAATTTGCGACTAAAAAATAGCGACGTCTATGGGTGTTGCTATTGCGACACATAGCTGTCGCAATTGCGACACATAGCCGTCGCAAAATGACCCCAAATGTATTAGTGTAAGTCAAGTGGAGGTCACAAATAGATCTTAATACTACTGATTACTTTACCAAATGGGTGGAGGTCATCCCAACTCAATAGGAAACAAGTAAAGTAGTGATCAGATTCCTGATGGAAAATATATTAAGTAGGTTTGGGGTCCCCTCTAGACTCATAACTGATAAAGACATATTTTTCAGGTTTGATGAATTTAATACATTTTATTTAAACTATGGCATTTTTGTTTCATATGCTTCGCCATATCATCCCCAGGAAATGGTTAGGAAGAATCAAGTAAAATAAACATTTTGAAAATTATAAGGAGAATGTTGGATGATTAAAAAAGGGCTTGGGAATAAAAATTGAATTTATCTCTGTGAGTAGATAGGATCGCTACCAAGAATTCCACTCGTAAATCTCCATTTGAATTAGTATATGGAAAGAAAGCTAGACTTCCATTAGAAAACATGTTGCCAGTCTAAAAATTTGTGATGGATGAAGATATTTTTGATCTAATGGAAGAAAGGTTTGTCCAATTACTAGAATTAGTTGAAGTAAGAAGAGAGGCCCAAAGACATAATCTCAAAATCCAAATATAGATGAAAAATATTCATGATAAAAGGTCACATAATAGGAAGTTCTAGGAATGAGGATGGGTTCTTATGTAGAATGTGAGTAATAGGGATAAGGGAAAACATGAAAATTTTGAGGCCTTATGGATTGGACAATATATCATCATAGGAAAAGGAGGTGAAGATTCATATTACCTACATAATACATCAAGAGAGACACAAGAATTTCCAGTGCATGGACAGTTCTTGAAAAAATTCCTTTTTTTTAAAGAAAGGGAGATATTTTTCATGCACAGTAGATTAGGATTCACTTTTTCATCTCATCTGTACATTTCCCACACCATCACCTTTTTATTCTTGCATTCCATTTAACATGTGTCCCCATTATTCTTGGTCTTCTTCTTCCAAAGATAATTCAAGAATCTTGCAAGAATTTGGTAAATACCTCATCCCTAGAAAGAGACACTATTGGAACCATAAAATATTGATAAATTTTTCATTGGTAAAGTACCAATAGGTACCCCATATGAGCTTTTGAGTGAGCCTTTCTAGTCAACACTAAGCTTTTGTTGAAGATACTGAAGTTTTCTTATAAAAAATTCAATACAGGCAGAAGCCTTAATCCTAGATAAAATGCCCACATTTACCTATAAATTACCCATGTGTCAAAAGATCCATCATTAGAGACAGAGCATTAAGTGATTTTTTTGAAGCATATTTATTCTAATCATGTCATGTTTCAATCAAAAAATGCTATATTAGCAGAAGTACATGAGATTTATACTGATTAAGAAAAAAGAGATAGGAAAACACAATGCAAGCAGGTATCGACAAAACAAAGATAAAGTTACCTTGAAAAAGGGAAAAAAAAGGGTCATCATAGGAGCTAAGTGTGTGTGTGTATTTAATGTACCCGCTATCTTGCAACACAAAACTTCAATAGGACACTATATTGTTAGTCTAAAATTGAATTAGAAGCAAATAAACTACACAAAAGCGTCTTATTGCTCTCTAACTAGTACTTGAGTATGATTAAAATCAATGATTTGCTTTCAAAATAGGATCTTAATCAGTGACATTACACTACTAGAATGAGAGATTCTAAATGCAATTAGCTAAACATGATAAAATGAAGCTAAACTAGTGAATTACATGAGTTCATTACCAAATTGAGATTATTTAAGCTATGAATTTATAATGATATTAAGCTATAAATTTAAATTGACCACATGTAAGTATGAATGTGATTAACTATATATTTGTGCACTTTGAAAATTCTCTTTTATAGAAATATTATCAAATTCAACAGTTGAGATTCAATTTGCGAGGAGTGGCTGATATTCATTCTCTATTTATCCATGCGAGTAATCCATGTGATTAGCCTCTGATTGGTTGTATTTGTCTTTGTTGTCCCTTGAGAGGTGACATGTATTTTGAAGCCTTTTATTAATTAATTTTAATTAATTACCTTAGCCATGTATTCAAGTGGGATTGATTTAATTAATTCATGCGAAGAATAATTAATAGGATTCTTAATTAATGATGATTTAATGCTTGATTAAGGATTTCATTGATTTTGATGAATTATACTAGTAATCAGATAATTGAACTAGCATAATTAGGAATTTGGTCTTGAATTAGGGAAAATATAACCTTTGGTTCTATTAGCCCATTTTAGGGTGATCACATTTTCCCCTCTTTGAATCGATGTGCGAGAAGCACACTGATTCAAAGAATAGATGATATTTTTGAATTCTGGTAAAAATAGGTTTTATGGGGACCCAAAACCCCTTACAAAGCTTACAAAAAAGGAATAAGCATTAAGCCCATTGAACTGACATAGAGTTGGAAACCAGCCCGCAAAACCCAGAACCAACACAAAAACCAAAAAACCAGAACCCAAAAATAAAACCCAGCTCGACAAAAAACCTAGAACTAAAAAAGTATGGGAATAGGGGAATAGGAGGACCTAGGAGAACTCCAGATGAGTTCCCTCTGCCTCTTTCTTGGCCTCAGAAACCTTCTTGATGGCCGTGTTAAAATCAGAAAGCTCCAGGATCCTGTCTTGGATCTTCTTCCTTTTTTTCGGCCGGGTGCGCTTACCAGGACCAACATCTCCCACATCCTCTTTATCATCTTCAAGCTTCATGGTAGGAGACCCAACATCTAGCTCTACCTTGATAGTCATGAAGCACTCCATAGCAGAACCCATAAATAGGTTGTTATCCAGCATATGCTAGTTCTTAAGGGTATTCTCTAGGTTTTCCATTTTATCCCACATCTCCTTCATGTTATTTTCATCCTCATTGACCTTTCAGACATCCATCCCCTCCGACCCAGTGACTAGATTCCCCTTTAAAAGATCAACATTGGAAAAGAGATAGCATAAATTGAGGTTGAGGCTTTTAATTTCTTGGAAGATCCATTTCATAAGGCAGAATGAAAACATCAACATTTCCTTCATATTTTGAAGGACCCTGAAAGGGGGGTCAATCTTATCATCCATTTCCTCTTTGAGGAGTTGAACATTCCGCTCCTGCATGTCAACCATTTTCACAAAGGGAATGTTCCTAGAGCTAGAAGGGTAATTACCCTTCTCATCAGACTCCAAAACATGAGTATCATTGTCCTCCTTCCTATCTAACTGCACCTCCATAACCACTTCCAACTTCGGGGAGATAGGAACATCATGTTCCTTAGAGCTATCATAATTGACTAGAATGGGAACCTTCTGGCCACCCACATCCACCTCTTTGTCCATAGCAACAAGGTCATCATTTTTTTCCTTGGAAATAGAGGCATACTCTTCCTTGTCCTCATCGTTACCAGAAGCACTAACCAAAATTGAAAGGGACTCTTTCCTATCCTCATCAGACTAGGTAAGAGGAGAATTATTAGTAGCCGCATACCCCTCAACACTCTCACCATCAGAATCTATTTTCATTCCAACCTTCTTATCCAATTTTTTTTTTTTACCAACAGACATATCCTCTTTGCCCTCAACCTTGCTAATATGTTTACCCAAGGCCTTCGTAGAACCAGAGACCCTAGGTGAGGAGATAATAGGGCTACTAACATAAATTTTCTTAATATGATCCACAATTAAAAGAATGGCCCTCATGTAGAATGGGCTTGCTTCCTTTCTTCCAATAATCAATAATGTTATGGCAAAGGGACTGCAACAAAAAAAATGGGAGAGAAACCCTAACCATGTGTCTAAAATGACAAAGAAGCACAAAGTGATAGGAGTGAGCACACTTATACCTACCATTCCGAGTGATATACTCCATGATAGTAGTCATAACCTTCACCTAGATTTCCTTGAAGGCATCCACATCATAACAACCAGTAGAGTCCTTCACTAGGCACTCGGCATCCGCCTTGTCTTCAGGGAAACACTAAATATCTTGTTGGGAGATCTTTTAGTCTCTATAGAACTTCATGCCCTTGATGTTAAACCCATACACCTTCATGATAAGATCCTTTGTGATTTTAACAACCATTCCCCCCTATGGTCATAGTACTGTCCTTCCATCTCTCAACAAAATCCATCATAACATCATCTTTGAACCCATGAAGGCATTCCATGTACATGGTGAGGCCGCCCTTCTTGAGCTTATCAGAGAACTCTGTCATATTCTTCCATTTTTTACAATCCTTCGGCTCCCTGTGATTAATCCCTCAACCCATAATGCACTCATAGAAGAGACTCTTAATAGAAATTATATAGATTAAGCAAGTATAGAAAACAATGGCCACCTTCAAATTGAACACCACGCTATTATATGCGTGTCTTTGCTTAGTTAACTCGGGAAAATCAAGACTTTTTGTAACCCTTATAACTACTTTAATTAACTTATGTCTTTTCATCATAGCTTTCTAAGATATTCCAAATCTTCTCTTTTGTTGTGAGTACTATCAAATGTTAACTTGGCCTTCAAATCGGCGGCCAAATCCTTTCCTCCATGCCAAGTCATGATGTCCTTAGCCCTAATAGCGATGTTAGCCAACACATTCGATGCAATATTATCCTCCTTCAAGTTATGGGAAATAATAACCTATGTAAAGGAGTTAATGATAATATGAGCCTCCTCAATAATAGCCTTAATAGACCATGATGGCTTGGTCATGTCTTTAATATAATTTATAATATTCATGGAATCACCTTCAATCCACATGTTCGATGACATGTCCTTTTTTATAATTTTTAAAGTTTGAAGAAGGGCCATAGCCTCCGCCACGTGATTGGTCTTCACACCAATAGGGAATGCCATGACAACAAGATAGTTAGCCATGTCATCCTGAATAATCCCACCACAGCTAGTAGGACCAGGGTTACCCTTCACCGCTCTATCAAAATTGGCTTTGATCTAGCCAGGAGGGGGGGAAAACCAGATGGCATTCTCCCATCGGGACTAGGAGTTCTCTTTCATGACCATAGAATTAACTCCAACATAAAAATCTAGCTTAGTGCCAATCGTGGCAAAATAGTTCTCCTTAATACTTCTCTTAATATTCTCAGCAATCACCACCAGAAGAAGGGCAATATCTCTAAACACTATGTCATTACGTTCTCTCCATAGTTTCTAGATGACAGTAGGGGCAATGATGTTCCATAGTAATTTGTCCATAGGGACCTCAAAATTTCTCCATTGGGTGAAGAAATTCTCCATATTATCTGGGAAAAACCAACATAACTTCCAGCATTGCAATAAAAATAGATGATGTTGATTTAGAGAGAATTTTGATATGGAGCAACGAAACCACTCTGAATTCAAGAATTTTGAGCTTGATTGAATGAAATTCAATGTGTTTGAAAGTTGTAAGCCATTCTGAACTTAATTGGATGAGAACTGACCATACTGACTCTGAGCTTGATTGGATGAAAATCAATAAGTGCTAATCAGAATATTTAATTTGATTTGATGTGATGAAACTAAATATATGAGATATAATGATGATGACAAATAATCAATTTGATTTAAAATAATGAAATTGATCGATTTCAGAAAGATGTCAAAAGTATTTGATATGATAGAATAAGTAGCTTGATTTGGTGCGATGAAACTGATTAATTGTAAGATGATTTGTTAGGCATAGATAATCAACTTGATATGGTTCTTGATGAAGTTAATTATCCAACAGTCTTGTTACCCTCAACTTTTTCCTCACTCTCAGTTTTTGGTTTGACCAATAAAAGTTCTATTTTGAAGTTGAAGTTGAACTTTGTGAAGTTCAAGTTCAAGTTCAAGTCCCTTATAAGCTGTAGCATTTCTTTGCCCGCCTATTTTAGTGGTCAGCCTGTCAGTCATCTTGTAAAGTTGAACTTGAACCTCAAATTTTGTCAAGTTCAAGTTCAAGTTCAAAGTGTAAACTTCAAAAATGGAATATTCAAGAATTTTTTTATTTTCCTCCATAGGAAAGTTACTTTTTCAAGAAACATGTATATCAAGTCAAATTATAGAATGTTGTCATGTGGAGTTACCGAGTTTGATGGGACAATACAAGGATGAAGATTTAAGATGTGATAGCTGGCAGCGTGATGAAAAGGGGGTCATTATTACAAAGAGTGTGGTAATCAGAAGATATTTTGGGAATCAAGAAACTTGTGCCGATTTAACTTGAAATTGAATAAGAAAAGACTTAATATGTCATATCAATCATCTCTCCATAAATTCATTTATTATAACCGTCCTGCAAAGATTTATTCAAGATTCTTATCGGCCTTATTAATAAATTGAAACTTTTATTAGCACATTGGTTATCATTCGTTTGCAAAGAAAGGAGGCAGCGAAGTGTGGTAAGGAAGTTGCAGAAAATTGGTGCACATACAACTGGTGAGTTATCCTCCTATTTGTAGATTTCATTTTATTAAAGAAGATTTTTTCCATATTGTGAAATTCTCTTCTTTCCTGTCAAGATGCCTCTCTTTCTCTCAAAGCTCCTGAAAGTTGAAAATAGAACCCGTTTATTTATATCACTCCCAGACATTTGTGATACTTCTCTAGTCAATTTGAGTTTAGGGGAGTTGTATAATAGGGTCAGTAACACATCAGAAGGTTCTTTCTCCAAAAAAATAGTAGGAAGTGGGTTGATGGAAGCTATCACTTTCCCTCCAACCTTAGTATGCCCTAAGCTTGTGTTAGAATGTGCTAATAGATATGACGCCAAGAGTAGGTGTATCAAGGATTCCTTAGGGGAAATTTTGGTTAAAATAAGTTAGGAACACTGATGGCAGCTTTAAAAATCCCACATAAAGAACCTTATGAGCCCTGGACTTATGTAGAAGTGGCTCGTGTGTTTGAGGAGGATAAGAAAAGATATAGTTCCTTGATCGCTCAAGGATGGTTGTCAAAACTAGAGAAAGGAGGATCACAGTTGCCTAAACCTCTTACAATCGAGAATTTATGTAAGTAAATTGTAGACATTGTGTTCCTTTTAAATAGAGTAAAGGGAAATGAACATACCTTCCACTAGGAGGACTGGATGTATTGTTTTATTCAAAAGATTTTGGGAGGAGAAAAATTTATTGATTGGACTGACCTAATTGCAGAAAAGCTTCATAGAAAACTTCTTAATGTGACCAATCTTACCCCTTTCTACATGACATCCTATCTCATTTATGTTCTTACCTATTGTAGAAACTGGGAGGGTCTTCCTCATGAACCATGGACTAACGACATGAAGATTTATGACTATTTTACATGTTTGAAAAATGAGAGATTTTCAAATGAATTCAAAACAATTAATGATATATTTTTGGCTAAACTAGTTTTTGAATTACATGGAAAAGAGAACAGTAGACTCTCTGAGGAGGTAAAGAAAGTAGTAAATGTATATGGGTGTTATTTTATCTAGTTCCCCAGATTCACATACATTAGAGTTGGGGCTTTTGATGGAGAACCTCTAAGACTACCTAGATATTGCTTGGATAATATAGTTTTAATGGAGATTTGAAGACAATTGGTTATTGTTGAGAAAAAATTTGGTAGTCCTAAAAAGTATCCTGACATTTTTTTCCTATTGAGCTCATCCATTATAGGTGTAAAAGTTTTCAGGACACTCTGAAAATGGAAGGAGAGCTTCATGTTCTCAATTTGAAACCTTACACCCCTAGAAAAAACTTTGATTACAGGGGTTTTTATAAATCAAACCTTAATGTTCCTGTTATATTTATGCACATTCCTGAATTGGAGAATTTTTGGGCTAACTGCTCAGATAAGCTTGAAGTTAGAAAGAGGTTGTGGTCCAAATTGACTCTGAGACAAATCATCACCTTCAGATTGTGGATAGGGTTGAAGAAGATGAAGAAGTCAATGTTCTTGATTCCGAGTTCCATGAGAGAGTTGAAGCCCTCACTATCCTAGAGGTGGATCAGACAAAAGCAAAGGAAGATGATCTACAAGCTAGAATGGCTAATGTGGTCAAGAGAGCAAAAAATTGGTTATTGGAAAAGAAGGCCCCTAAAGTTGTTCCACAGTCCTCTAAAAAGAAACTGAAACCGAAGAAAATAAATTCATCAAGAAAGGCTTCTATTTTGACTAACTTTGTTGTTGATAAATCTCTTGCAGGTGATATAGAACTTGAAATTGAACCAACTAGTCTAGAAGTTTAGGTTCAAGTTCAACTTCAAGTTGAGCTTGCCACATGGGTCACCCGATCAAGTTCTAGAATAAAGAACAAATTTAAAGAGCTAGTGGTGGTTCCTAGTGTTATTATAGATCTGGATCCTTTTGAAGTGAAACCACAAGAAGATCAAGTTATAGAATTTAGCTCGCCCAATATGTCAGATAGTTAGCAAAAGTAGGATGGTTCGGAAAATTCTCCAAAAGACTCTCTTGCCCTCTTGAGTAGTTATGACACGCATAAGAAGTCCACTACAACTCCAAAATGGTTGGAGAATTCCATTGCTAAAAAGAGAAGTGTTATTCCTCTATCTTTGCCAATTGAGGACGTGGTGAGTAAGTGTTTGGGTAAGACTCCAAAGGCTAAAAATCCAAAAACAGACTCTAGAATTGAGTTTGATGAAAACACTGGCCATTGGGTGGCAGAAATTGAAAAACCAGTGGGCGATAAAGGAGAAGGAGAATTTTTTGCTCAGGATATTCAAGTGTCTAAGGTTTATCTGGGGAAAGATAGCAGAGCCGCGGATATGAAAATATTTGAGGTTTCAAATAAAAAGATTGCCAACAGGGTTTGGAAGGATGCTAAGGACAAACAAGAGATGATGGAAGTGATGAAAAGTATGGCTCAGTATATTCATGCCATTCAGCATCCAGAACCTTTGCAGTTAAATGATATGCCAACTTCTATTGATATCAAATCCCTGGATAACCAGAAGTTCTTGGATCAAATTCAAAGGAATAAGTTAATCACCAGAATATTCAAAGAGTGGATTGAATATGTAAAATTCAAACAGAAAGGGAAAACTGGGCAAAATAAATTCAGTGGACGGAAGAGATTCAAGAGTATGGTCTGCAGAAGTTTCTTGCAGAGAAGCCATTCCTGGGTTTAGATGATAAAACTTTATATGTTTTAAAAGAATGCATCGACTAGAGAAATGAGTCCATGGCACATGGAATCTCTGAATTTAGGGATCTCCTAAAAAGATTGAGGATAATAAATGACATTATCCTGAATGATATGGACTGAATAGATAAGTAATGTTCCTAGGCCAAAGAGGAATCAAATAGATCAAGTGAGAAGGTCATTAAAAGTGTTCAAATTCAATTTGATGAGCTCCGAGAGATTAGAACGTTGACTATGCAAGACTTTTCTAAAGTTGTGTGCATGGAGTCAATGCTCCTGTTTCAACAGAAACACCTGGAGAAGCATGACGAGATGGTAGCTCAAATTAAAAAGGATAAGGAGGTGTGGAAATAAAGGATTAACTACCTTGAACTACCACATCAACAGGTGATTTTTGCATTCACTGCAATGTATGAAGATTGTAAAGTGGCCCAACTGGTGTCATCCTTGACACCTTAGCTCCTGGGAACACTTGGCTTTATTTAGAAGGCGTTTCATGCCCCAGTCCCTATTTTCTTTCTTTATGCTTTAGTCAGTTATTTAACTAAAACTATTTACCTATGGTGAGGTAGTTTTAATCTGGTTAGTTTTAAATCCTGGCGTGGCTATATATTGAAGGACTTAAAGATTTATTTCAGGTCAGCTCTCTGAGATTTTGGAAACTATTTTTGAAAATCTATGCTTAAGTTTTTCTGAAAATTGATATGATTGAATATGTATGATATCTTATAGTTTTATATATATGTTTAAGCTTTTGAAGTGGTAAATACTATTATTTATCAATATATGATCTTTTTTCTTATAGAAATAAGTTATATTGGATGAAGCTTAATTGTTATATGAGTTGATTTTACACTTGGAGTAATAGAGGGAATTCGTGCGAAAGTTTTAGTTTTGAGCATTGAAATTTTTTATAATGTCAGAAGTGAATGCTCCTTTAAACCCACACATTCTTTTCATTTTGATGAAATGAATGTTTTTCCTTATGTGTTTTCTGGTTAAAAGCACACATGTTTTCATTCTTTATTGAATAAGATTATATTGAAAATCTACTAGCAAGGAAGCTGCACCTTGAGAATTTGTAGAGAGTTTTCTATTAAAGAAACTCAGTTGTTAGTGTTGTGTCTTATATTTTCCTTTCATGTTTAATAAGGTCTTTAGATCAATTTCAAGAAAGGGAAATACTGTTCACTAACAGTTTTTGGCGACTGTACTGGGGAGTTGCATGTTTATTCTTTGTTAAAATGGTTCTGCCTACCATAGGTGAACAACTAGTTTTATAGCTGAATTTAGGTTTCCAAGACACACAAGAGGATCTTATTTTAGATTTGAATACTTGTGATTTAGAAAACAAAAGAAGTAATCCTCAATTTCTTAAGATCCAACAAGTTCTTGAGAGAGAAGAAGAAATTGGCGAGAGATTGAGAGGAATACCCATTGCTCAAGAAGTAGTAGCAGTAAACAGAATACCTAGAGCCAATTAAGTTTTCTTGAAGCTGGTAGATAAAAGATATACGAGAGGAGACAGGGAAAAAGGTCTGATTGACTCAGATTTTGAATACCTAGCAAAGCTTGACTTTAAACCCCAAACTCCTTCTAGATAAAGACACTACAAGACAGCTAGTAGACCTTCCTCTCCTGCCAAAGTAGCTCCCGTAAGTTCTTTTCAATCCTTTGTATAACTAGGAACCTTAGTCCCCACCTTCATAAATTTGCAGGCTTTAAATATCATCTTGCCTCCCATGGCACAAAATCAACCTTGGGGTGCGGTTGTAGGACCTTTAAGTTTAGGGGCAAATTTGGGCAATTTGCCTAAAGGTCAGGATATTTTACCCAAATTCAATGGTGATGGAAAGAAATCCCCTAAAGACCATTTGAATGCATTTAACACAACATGTGGAATTTTGGCTGTTGGTACCCAAGATGTATCCATAAGGCTTTTTGTTCAAACATTGACAGATGCTGCAACAGATTGGTTCCATAATTTACCTCATGCCTCTATTACTGACTGGGATACAATGCGAAGGGCCTTTGAGGCTAGATTTAAGTTCACTAATGATTCTAACACACTCTTAATTCAATTGAGTCAAATAAAGAAAGAGATTCAAGTACCTATGTAGGAGTTTGTAGCAAGATTTAACAAGGAAATTCAAAAAATTCCAACTGTGAGCAGACCTAGTGATGAAAATTAGAAAGGTTTTTTCTTGAATGCCATGCCTCTTGATGTTTCATTCCCTCTAAAAAGAGCTAGGCTAGCCACCCTAGATGTTTCCCAGACTCTTGCTGTTGAATTAGAGGATGATCTCATTACAAGTGGTAAATGGAGAAAAGATATACAAACACCCAGTTCTCAAGCCTCTACCTCTACATCATCAGATCCTATGATACAAAGATTAATGAATGACCTAATAAAAATCAAGCAACAGTTACCTATGATTGCAAGCCTTTATCAGGACATTCCTCACAAATATCCAAATCAAGGAACCTCAAACACTGGCAAGCAATTTAGTTTACCTCTTATGCAGCAGAGACTTCAAATTGAACCTCCTCCAAGAAAAAGCAATATGTGTATTTTTCATCTTACCGATGAACATGAAGGGACTACATGCCCTGAAAACATATGCCATGAGCAGCTTGAATATGAAAAAGAGGCTATAGTGAAGGTGACTATTGAAGTTAGATCCTCTAAGATACCTGGCGACTCTAGAATTTTCTATTTTGAATATGAATCCGACTCCGAAAGGGGCGGTGATATATTGGTAACTTTAGGGGATCCTTCTTGTTTAGTTTTGACAAGAAATCAACATGGAGGGAAAGCAAATAGCTGGTCGATGATACTAATCAAAGATCTTAGAGGCCAAACCAGTGATAATCACAAGGTCCCAAAGGCAAGTGATCCAAAGATTCAAATTTTAAAAAGGTCTAAATATGAATCTCCTTTTAATATAATTGATTTTTTTAAAATGTCCAGAATACAAATTTCTCCTATGGACTACTTAAAAATGAATCCTTAAGAGCTGGATAAATTGGTTAATTATGTTAAGGGTTCTCTTGTTGAACCTAAACCTCAACAGACCAATAATGCATGTTTCAAAAGGGAGACTAAAAATAAAGAAGCTAAAGTTGAATAGAAGCCTGTAGAAAATCCTACTCCTACTATTTCCTCTAGTTTGAAACCCGAGCCCTTTTATGTATCCTTGTTTATTCATCATTTCAAACTAAACAATTGTATTATTGATTCAGGGGCTTCAGATAATATCATGCCCTCTTTTGTAGCCAAAGCATTAGATCTTCCTATGACTTCTAGTTTTTGTCATTTGTATTCCATGGATTCTAAACAAGTTCCACTGATAGGTCAAATCAAGGATGCTTAGGTCACCTTAGAAGCCTCCCCTGATAAAATATTAAAGCTAACAATTTTAGTGGCTGATATTCTGGCTAGCTATGGAATGCTACTAAGTAGAACCTTTTACAGGGATTTAGGTGGTGAGATAAAATTGGATTGGTCTCAATCCATAGTTCCTATAGGAAATTAGAAGGTTTATGTGCTCCCAGAACCCAAGTCCAAGTATACCATCTTTCCCTCAGAAGACCCCAAATCCCTAATTTTATATCAAGAAACTGATTTTGCTAACTATGTTATCATGCTAGATAATGATGTTGTAGGACCTATTTCGACAGATGAAAACATTCCTTAGATTCTTGAGTTGTTTGGCAGTAGTTCTACCATTGGATCAGGGGAAGGTGTAGTCCTTATTTCCCCTTCCAGACTTAAACTTCCCTTTTTGTTTAATTTGGAGTTTGAGAACATGAACAACATAGAAGAATATGAGGCCTTGTTTTTAGGTCTGGAAGAAGCAAAGAAAAAGGGGATTAAGGTATTGAGAGCATGGAGTGATGCATAATTAATTGTAAAGTAGGTGAAGAATTTATTTTTTGTGAAAAATGAGAGGCTAAAACATTATAGGAATAGGGTTTGGGATGAGATAGAGTGGTTTGAGGCTTTTTCAATCGAGTCTATACCAAGATAATATAACTCAAGAGCTGATGCCCTAGCGGGATCAACCTCCCTGCTAATTCCACATCCGAACTTTATAGAGGATTGCTATACAATTGAGGTTATATATAGGCCTAGTGTACCTGATGATTCTCTTTCTTGGCAAGTTTTTAGAGATGATGCCACATTAATGAATTCCTGCAAGGGTTGGATAAGTTTTCAACTAATTATTTTGAAGGATCAAGGTCTGAATGTTATGAATTTTTCCCAAATAAAGATGTGAGCTCATTAGAAGAGGTATTTCAGCTTAAAGGTAACTCTATACCTAAGGGACTTGTGGAGTTGGAGAAAATTTTTGATATGAGGGCTTGTTTTTTAAATCAAACTGTTATATCAGATAATATCCCTTCTAACGAATAAAAAAAAAAACATTGGAGATGAATACAATCTGAAGTTGGTAAACTTAGGAGTATGTTGTGATGATGATGAGAAGATTCATTTTACCAAGTTGTTAAGAGATTATGGAGATGTTTTTGCTTGGTCCTATGATGATTTGAAGAATTTCAAATAGGGACAATTCACACATCACATTCCTTTGAAACCTAGGACATCCCCTTTTTGTTAGAAATTGAGGACCTATAATCCAAAGGTGGTAGATGCTATCTTTAAAGGGGTCGATAAAATGCTTTAGGCACACATTATCTTCCCTATATACCACTCTACGTGAGTGGATAACATAGTTCCTATACAGAAGCAGAGTGGAGATATAAGGATTTGTGTGGATTTTAGGAATCTCAACCAATCAAGTCTTATGGATAAATTTGCTTTCCCTATGATGGATCAAATCCTTTAGACTATGGTTGGCTCAAAAATAATGTCATTGCTCGATGGCTTCTCAGGTTACAACCAGATCAATGTTGCAGATGAAGATAAACATAAGATGACTTATACCACACCTTGGGGCACATTCTCTTATCGAAGAATGCCTTTTGGACTGATTAATGCCAGGGCCACATTTTAGAGGAATATGAACTCTACCTTGGTCACTTGTTAAATAAGACCATTACTATTTATCTAGACTATATGGCAGTCTTCTCTAGAAGATGAAAGAAGCATTTAAGAGACCTAAAGGAGGTTCTTTAGAGGTGTAGGGACCATGGTGTTTCTTTAAACCCAAAGAAGTCAATTTTCTATGTGACAAAAGGGAGGTTGCTAGGCCATTTAGTTTCAAAGGAAGGCATTAAGATTGATCCCAAAAGAGTGAGGGCTATCTAGCAGTTATGTCTTCCTGTCAACCGCAAGGGCATAAAATATTTCTTTGGTCAGGTTAATTTTTTGAGAAAAATCGTTCCTAATTTTTCCAAGATGACAAAACCAATGGTTGATCTTTTGAGTGAAGAGCATAGTTTCAAATAGGATGAACTGGCCATAAAGTCTTTTGAAAAAGTAAAAGAAGCCATAGCTCAAGCCCCAACATTGATACACCCAAATTTTAAGAAAGATTTCATAATTTATTGTTATGCCTCATATCACACTATGTCTGGAGTACTATTGCAGAAGAATGAGAAGGATGAAGAGGTAACTATTTCTTTTATGAGTATACTGCTAAAAACACATGAACTGCACTATTCCCAAACTAAGAAACAAGCATTTGCAATGGTAAAGGCAATAAAGTAGTTTTGGTATTACATTCGTCATTCTCATTCTATAGTTTTTGTTCCAAGTCCTTCCATTAAAAGTATCCTTACTCAACAGGAGGCAGTCATTAATAAGAGAGGTACTTGGATAGCGAAAGTGTAGGAATTTGATTTGGAGATCAAACCCACTAAGCTAGTCAGGGGTCAGGGTCTATGTAAGCTAATGGTAGAAAATAAGGAAGAGCCAAGTTACCCAATTGCATGTTTGTGGGAACAAGTGATTCATGGTTCTCAGATGTCTCAACTAAAGAAAAGAGAAATTTATGACTAAAAGCAGTGAAATATGTCATTGTGGACAATGTCTTATATAAAAAGGGGATAGATGGGATGTTCTTACGGTGTGTTGATAAAGACCAGCAACGAAAGCTACTGCAAGCATTTCCCAATGAAGCTTGTGGAGGAAACTACTCCTCGTCTATGACAACTTTTAAGATATTAAGAAATTTCTATTATTGGCTTGGGATGTTTAGAGATGCATAATATAAGTGGGTGGAAAATTGTGAAAAATGCAAGATTTTCTCAGGTAAGCCCCAATTAGTTGCTTTACCTTTGAGACTTGTAGCTATTGAAGAGCCTTTTCAATAGTGGGGACTTGACTTCATCGGCCCAATTAATCCAACCTCGAGCAGAAGGCACACTCTCATTCTTACAGCCACATATTACTTCACCAAATGGGTTGAAGTTGTGCCGGTTAAGGTTACTACTTCTGAGGTAGTCTATAGATTCTTGAAAGAGAACATTGTCACAATATTTGGAGTTCCACTCAAAATTGTGGCTGACAATGCTCAGAATTTCTCATCTCAAAAAATTCAGCTTTTTTGCTATGACCATGGGATAAATTTGTCTCTCTTCAGATTATTTTCCATAGGGAAATGGACAGGCAGAGTCCACAAATAAGAACCTAATCAATATTATGAAAAAGCTTTTAGAAGAAAGAGGAAGGGATTGGCACAAGAGACTCTATGAAGCTTTGTGGGAAGATAGAACTTATCCAAAAAGATCCATTGGAATGACTCCTTTTGAGCTAGTCTTCGGAGTTGAAGCTCAATTATCTCTTCTGCTTGAATTGTCTTCTGCTAAGTTGTAGAGATGTATTGAAAATGAAGTCTTCTAGAGTTCATTAGAAAAGAGGATTGTGTATTTGTCTAAAATTGAAGAAGAAAGGGTAGAATTGGTGGATCATATAACTAGTCATCAGCTTAAGGTGAAAGAAATATTTGATCACCATGCTAGACCATGTAAATTCATGGAGGGAGATAAAGTCTTACTCTGGGATAAACATTGAGAACCGCGTGGAGAACACAACAAGTTTGAATCTCTCTGGAAGGGGCCTTTTGAGATTTCCTAGGCTTTGGGTCCAAACTCATTCAAGTTAAGGTACGTGGATGGAGATGAACTACCCCTATTGTATAATGGATAGGACCTCAAGCTTTTTCAGTTGTAAGTTTTCTTTCTTGCTTATAAGTTTTGGGTTGTGTCTGTAGGAGTAGAAAGTTTTGTCATATTGAGCCACCTCTGTTAAATAATTCTTGTTCTTTTTTGTGAAACCAAAGATTCTAGGTTCATCCTCGATCTTGAAGAGTCTCGGTCCCTAGTCAAAGCCAATTTTTACCCTTGACTTTGTCCTCACTCTTAGTTTTTGGTTTGACCAATAAAAGTTCTATGTTTAAGTTGAACTTGAACTTTGTCAAGTTCAAGTTCAAGTTCAAGTCCCTTTTAATTCATAGTGTTTCTTTGCTCGCCTGTTTTAGTGGTCAGCCTGTTAGTCACCTTGTAAAGTTCAACCTGAACCTCTAACTTTGTCAAGTTCAATTTCAAGTTCAAAGCATAAAGTTCAAAAATGGAATATTCAAGAATTTTGTTCTTTCCCTCCGCAGGAAAGTTACTTTTTCAAGAAACATGTATATCAAGTCAAATTATAGAATGTTTCCATGTGGAGTTATCGAGTTTTATGGGACAAGTCAAGCATGCAGATTTAAGATGTGACATAGAGTAGCATGATGAAAAGGGGGTCATTATTACAAAGAGTGTGGTAATCAAAAGATATTTTGGGAATCGAGAAACTTGTGCCGATTTAACATGAAATTGAATGAGAAAAGACTTAATATGTCATATCAATCATCTCTCCATAAATGCATTATTATAATTGTCCTGCAAAGATTTATTCAGGATTCTTATCGGCCTTGTTAATAAATCAAAACTTTTATTAGCACATTGATTATCGTTCGCTTACGAAGAAAGGAAGCAATGAAGTGTGGTAAGGAAGTTGCAGAAAATTGGTGAGTTATCCTCCTCTTAGTAGATTTCAGTTTATTAAAGAAGATTGTTGTCATATTATGAAATTCTCTTCTTTCCTATCAAGATGCCTCTCTTTCGCCCAAAGCTCCTGAAAGTTGAAAATAGAACCTATTTGTTAATATCACTCCCAGACATTTGTGATACTTCTTTGGTCAATGTGAGTTTGGGGGATTTGTGTAATAGGGTCATCAATGCATTGGAAGGTTCTTTCTCCAAAAAACTAGTAGGAAGTGGGTTGATGGAAGATGTCGCTTTCCCTCCAGCCTTAGTATTCACTAAGCTTGTGTTAGAATGTGCTAAAAGATATGATGCCAAGAGTAGGTGTATCAAGGATTTCTCAGGGGAAATTTTGGTTAAAATAAGTTGGGAAACATTGATGGTAGCTTTACAAATCCCACACAAAGAACCTTATGAGCCTTGGACTTATGTAGAAGCGGCTCATGTGTTTGAGGAGGATAAGAAAATATATAGTTCCTCGATCGCTCAAGGATGGTTGTCAAAACCAGAGAAAGGAGGATCATGGTTCCCTAAAACTTTCACAATCGAGCATTTTTGTAAGGAAATTGCAGACATTGTGTTCCTTTTAAATAGAGTAAAGGGAAATGAACACACCTTCCACTAGGAGGATTGGATGTATTGTTTTATTCATAATATTTTGGGAGGAGAAAAATTTATTGATTGGGCTGACCTAATTGCAGAAAAGATTCACAAAGAACTTTTGAATATGACCAATCTAACCCCTTTCTACATGACGTCCCATCTCATTTATGTTCTTTCCTGTTGTAGAAACTGGGAGGGTCTTCCTCATGAACCATGGACTAACGACATGAAGATTTATAACTATTTTAATAGTTTTTTAATTACGTGAAAAAGAGAACAGTAGACTCTCTGAGGAGGAAAAGAAAGTAGTAAATGTATATTGGTGTTATTTTATCTAGTTCCCTAGATTCACATACATTAGATTTGGGGATTTTGATGGAGAACCTCTAAGACTGCCCAGATATTGCTTGGATAATATAGTTTTAATGGAGATTTGGCAGACAATTGGTTATTGTTGAGCAAAAATCTAGTAGTCCTAAAAAGTCTTCTAGTCTTTTATTTCCTATTGAGCTCGTCCATTATAGGTGTAAATGTTTTCAGGACACTTTGACAATGGAAGGAGAGATTTGTGTTCTGAATTTGAAACCTTACACCCCTAGAACAAACTTTGATTATAGAGGTTTTTCTAAATCAAACCTTAATGTTCCTATTACATTTATACACATTCTTGAATTGGAGGATTTCTAGGCTAACTGCTCAGATGAGCTTGAAGTTAGAAAGAGGTTGTGGTCCAGATTGACTCTGAGACAAATCATCACCTTTAGATTGGATTTGGATACAAATGGGGTTGAAGAAGATGAAGAAGTTGATGTGCTTGATTCTTAGTTCCCTGAGAGATTTGAAGCTCTCCCTATCCTAGAGGTGGATTGGACAAAAGGGAAGGAAGATGATCTACAAGCTAGAATGGCTAATGTGGTCAAGAGAATAGAAAATTGGTTATTGGAAAAGAAGGCCCCTAAAGTTTTTCCACAGTCCTCTAAAATGAAAGTGAAACCGAAGAAAATACATTTATCAAGAAAGGCTTATGTTTTGACTAACTTTGTTGTTGATAAATCTCTTGCAGGTGATATTGAACTTGAAGTTGAACTAGCTAGCTTGGAAGTTCAGGTTCAAATTCAAATTCAAGCTGAGCCTACCACATAGGTCACCAGATCAAGTTCCAGAATAGAGAACAAAGTTAAAGAGCCAGTGGTGGTTCCTAGTGTTATTGTAGATCTAGATCCTTCTGAAGAGAAACCAAAAGAAGATCCAGTTAAAGAATTTAGTTCACCCAATATGTCAGATAGTCAGCAAATGTAGGATGGTTCAGAAAATTCTCCAAAAGACTCTCTTGCCATCTTGAGTAGCTATGACATGCAGAAGAAGTCCACAAAAACTCCACAATGGTTGGATAATTCCATTGCTAAAAAGAGAAGTGTCATTCCTCTACCTTTTACAATTGAGGATGTGGTGAGTAAGTGTATGCGTAATACTCCAAAGGCTAAAAAGAAAAAAATAAAGTCTAGAATTGAGTTTGATGAAAACACTGGCCATTGGGTGGCAAAAATTGCAAAACCAGTGGGCGATAAAGGAGATGGAGAATTTTTTGCTTAGGATTTTTAGGTGTCTAAGGTTGATCTGGGGAAAGATAGCAGAGTCGTGGATTGAGGTTTTGGATAGAAAGATTGTCAATAGGGTTTGGAAGGATGCTAAGGAAAAACAAGAGATGAAGGAAGCGATGAAAAGTATGGCTCGGTATATTCATGCCATTCAACATCCAAAACCTTTCCCATTAAATGAGATGTCGATGTCTATTGATATCAAATCCCTGGATAACTAAAAGTTCCTAAATCAGATTCAGAGGAATAAGGTCATCACCAAAACATTCAAAGATTGGATTGAATATGTAAAATCTGATGCTACTAAACACTTAATCTACCTAAATTGATCCTACAATGAGGCCAACAACCTAATAAATAAGGTTGAAGCAAGTATTGATGAATGGGAAACAAAAAGGGTGGACTGGGCAAAATAAATTTAGTGGATGGAAGAGATTCAAGAGTATGGTTTGCAGAATTTTCTTACAGAGAAGTTGAACAGTCTCATAATAGGTAATAATAATCATGCCATTGTCTCTGTTAGGATTGATATACTTATACTAAAGATTACTTTCACCAGCATGAAATGCATTTAGATTGTCAACCTAGGGATGTAGACTTGAAATGGGATAGTACAATTTGTGCACTAAGTTCCTCTACGAGTCATAACACTTATGCTGCAGGAAGATACAATGCATAAAAGGAATCTATCCTATTTCTGTAGGAAAGTAAACACACTTGACTATTGAATGGAATTACTAAAGAAAACTTATGAAATGAATCTAAGCCTATCTAACAACTCAAAACATTCACTATACCCATCTCTGCAAATGCTGCAGGAACAACCATAGTGGCAATGCTACAGGAGTAAAACATTAGCTCTATCTGAAAATAGGAAAAGTACATGAAGAAAATCTATTCTAACTTAATCTAATCCACCTCCCAAGTGGGCCCCCTTGGTTGGCTTCTGCTAACTACTCAACACAAGAAATAATCCAAAATCACTCTTCCATTAAATTCTTCTTAACAGGTTACATAATAGTTGAACAACTCATGAAAAACAAAACGTAGCAACTTCCACTATATTGAATACATAATTCTATATTTCTTCATTACCTACTAAATTAGTCAAAATCCCTTTATATCAAGGATTGATGCTTATTGAAAACATTACAGAAAAGTCTCATTAAACCCCACCAAATATGGAGGAGATAAAACAACTACGGCATAATACAATTACTGCAGACAACAAAATAATAGTTCTGAGGAAATATAGAAGGACTGATTCCCTATATTCTCTAGAACAATATCTCCTTCAAAGTGTGACATATCCATCGGAACTGTGCTATATTCTCCCCCCATGGTTGGTCTTCTAAGGCTCCTTCTTTAATGCAGATGCACCACTCTTCACATTGCTCCATGTTTACCTGAAAGGTTAGTAACATTTGGTACACATATGCAAGTCAACATTTTCGACTCCTACTTAAATGTTAGAGCACATCTTGAAATAATTATATGAAGTACTGCATTATATTTATAATAGTTAGTAAAATATATCACTCAAGCTACCCATATATTTTGTGGCTTTAGTTGTACTTAGCATAAGTTCACATAAGTATAAGTCATAAACGTCTTGGAAATATTTGTCAGAGTATAAATAAAATATGAAGATCATAACAAAATTAAGGCAATTATTTGACTCATCATCTACCTCCTACTAATAGAATGCTTGTCCTCAAGCATTGTATTTCCTTGCTATGGTCTTGAAATCACCAACGATCATCTTCCCCTTCTTTCCACTTTTGAAAGTGTAGTAAAACCCCCTTGTGTGCTCCAAGTGATTTCCTTGATGCTCCTCAACCAACTAATCCAATCTAGAAGCATTGATGTCATATAAGGTCCAAAAGAGTGTAGGTGGCTAGAAGGATAAGGGCATCCATAATTCCCTTCTAGGCTGTCACCCCAATTGCATGTATCTATCATTCTGTGGACAATTGATTCATAGTTAATTGGGTTATGTGGCTCTACTTTCCTAAAAGCTTTTGACAATTTTTTCCACCTACTTCTTGTATACACCTAAAAATGGTCACCTAGACTATTAGCCCCTTTTGCTAAATCATAAATTGCTTATTCCTTGATCAAATCCTAGTTCTATCATTTATTTGATTATTTTCTATGGGCTAACCATTTTATCCTAAGTCTTTATTTATTTAAAAGGAATATTTCCTCCCCTTTTAATAAATAAAAAGCCCCCACTTTTCCTCTTATCCTAAGTTGCACAAATAAAGCATTATTCTTATTTTATAAAAAGGGAAAAAGCACTTTTTGTCTCATATGGACACAAAAGTCAACTCTTATTTTCCTATTAGAGGATACTTGTGCACATGGATTGCTCCTCTTTAAAGCTCCACTATTGATTAAATCTTTTGCCTCTTAATCTCCATGGTCCATTCCTCCTCATTTCCTTTAAAAGGAGAGCTCTCTTCTTCATTCTAGATCCTCAACTTTTTATGCTAACTTTATGTTGCAGGATTTCTAGATCACTTTGGAGCTTTTTGAAGATTTGGAGCATTCTTAGCATCTACATCTCATTCTTGCATTCTTAGGTTAGCTTCATATTTATGCTTTCTTAGATTAGCTTCATTTCTATGCTCTAGATTAGCTCACATAGATTAATTAGCTTGGGTTGTAACACTTGCATATTTCCTTTCATAGCTTAGCTTGCATTCTCATTTCTAGCTAGCATTGCATTGCATTTTCATTCTTGATTCTTGAGGATATTGACATTTTTGCCCTTGTCTTCATTGAATCTCCCATTGCATGGTTTACTAGCAAGGTTATAGGCTAAATAGCTCTAGCTGAGAGCATTCTTAAAACCCTTGCACTCCATGCCTAGGGAGCTATTGATCGATTTTTGAGACCTCATTCTTGAGTGTTGTTGAATGTAATGATTCATAGAAGTGTGACACATTTATAGCACACATTTTTCGGTGCCCACCATGGGGCAGAGTAGATTAGCTTTGTCCTTTAATTCTATATTTTCCATCAAAATTTTCATCAATTTTCGGCTTTATTTTCAATCTCTGGTTTTTCTGTTTCAGAGTGTCGCGTGACATTTTGCCAGTGTCGTGCAACAGTTCTTTGCATAGTGGTGCGACACTTTACCAGTTAAAGTGTCACCTCCTTTGACAGAAAGTGTCGCACTATTTGAGGAGTTCTGTCGGCTGAATATAGAGTGAACTGTCACCTAGAGATAAAGTGTCACACCTGTATACGAAAAAGTGTCGCACGACATTTCTAGTGACTGTACTATCACCTGTACTTGACAGAGAGCTATTTTTGAGCTATTTTAGTTATCTTGCAAGTTTTGGGTTCTCTGCTATCTTTTTAAAAATTTTCACAAATGGTGTCAAAAGTTTAAGTTTAAGTGTGATATATCGTTGGAAAGGTCTTTTCGAGCCTAATCCAACCATGCTAGTTTCATTCTCATATTTTACCATTTGATTAGCTATTTTACTTGTATATTATTTGATTTTTGATGTGCTAACCCTTGTGGGCCTAACAAGTTATGGTTGTAGGTGCACTTGCTTGAGATATTTTGCCAAAAGAACGCATGTCAAAGAGGGCTACTAATGGTTTTGTAGGGCTGCCCTAAGCATAAAAACCAAATCAAGTTCTTGTTTAATTACTTTATTTATTGAGTGCGGCATATACTAGTTCTTTCATTTCATAGGCACTTAATACCTTGTTGTAGGAATTTTGAGGTGGTAGGAGAGTATGCTCTTCACCCTTGTGGTGAAACAGAAATTTTGACCCATCTTGGGATTTTGAAAGAAAGGGGGTAATTAAATCTTTGCTTGGTGTGTTTGGGTGAAGTTTTTGAGATAGGGAAGTATGCTCTTCACCCTTGTGGTGAACCAAAAACCTTGAACCTCAAGAATTGATCCACTTTTTATTTAGTTGTTAGAATCTTTTAGCGGGCCTACTCTTGAGCAATCAAGAGGAATGACCCAAGTGGGGACAAGCTTTTTGCCAGCTCTTCCAACCCACTATAATCTCAAGGCTATCGAGGACACAAAACCTTGGTAGACATAGTACTTATCTTTGCTTGATGTGAGTAACTTGTGGGATTGTGACCATGAGGAAAGAATTAAGCAAGAATGCTTAAGGTACTCTTGAGGCCGTGAGGTCCTAGTCCTTTATGAGGAGCAAGAGAGGTGCTATGAATAGAAGCTCTTACTATGAACCTTTAGATAGAGGCCACCTTATTTTAGCCGCTTAGCTTCTTGGTGCAAGGATTGATCCAAGTGGACTTACCCGGATCACCCCAAGACACTCACCATATGTGTTCCTTTGGTTGTTTTTTTGACACTTCCATGACAATGCCAATATCTCTTGTGGGAAACCACTTGGTGTGAGGCAAGGGAGCATCAAGTTGTGGGCCAATTCACTAAGTAATGAGCCTTGTCCTTCTAGGTAGTAATTTCTTGAATTGTCTTCGATTGTGCTATACCAGTGTAAACGTTCTTGACATTCAAACAATCGATAACACTCATAGATTTTCTATTTTGATATCACAAGTGCTTGCCTTGGCAAGGTTGCTTTTGCCCTTGTTTCAAGTTTTCTATGACATGTTTGATCACCTACTATTTGCAAACTTGTCTTTTACTTGCTGTTACTGTCTGTCAAACTGAGAAATTGCACTATCCAATCTTTGAAATTGATCAAGACGCTTTAAAACTAAGATTTTTTATGTTCACTGGTCAAAGAGTCGTACGACCCTGGAACAGTGTCACGTCCTATTCTGAGAATTGTTGCACGATAGTTTTCTCCCGTACAACTATCACCCCGCTTTCCTAGAAAGTGTCACCTAGCCTTACTGGAAACTATCACTTGGCTTAGGGAAAAGTGTCACCTCACTAAAAACTATCACCTTGTTTTCCTAGAAAGTGTCACCCAGAACCTTTTTGCTGTCTTGTTGTTGTTGCAATCTGGAGCTGCTAAACTTCCATTTTAAACTATCATAGAGTGTCTTTTTCTATTCTTACCTAAAGCTGGTCTGTTATCTACATGCTTAGACTTGTTCTAGACTAAAACAAATGAGCTAAAACTATTGGATTTGAGCTTAACAAATGATACTCTTGATCACTTGTCGCATCATGGTTACCTCTCTAGCTACTTGCTTATTGAGCTACTTGCTTATTGAGCTTCTTGCTTGTTGCTCGACTTTAGTCAATTGATTGTTGTAAGTGCTTGAGCACTTTTGACAAGCCATCTCTGTATTGTTCTACTTTGACAAGTGATCTTTATTAGCTTTTCTTATCTCAAATTTGAGAAACTTTGTCTCATTCTATTAGTCAACCAACATCTCTTTTCATGCCGGTTACAACTCAGTCTCAATTTGAGCAGGAGAGTCATCCTCTATTCAATTATACACAGTTACCTTCTCCAACTAGACACTCATGAACACCCATTAGCAACAACAGTTCTAGTTCTAACCAATCTAAGGATTCTAAGGCTACCCCATGGTACAAAGGAGGTTTCCTCTTTTCCGCATTCAAGACCCCCAAAAACACAGACAGTGTCTCACTCACTTTGACTGAACAAGGAAAATTCCAATGCTTGCAAGAACATTTTGAGCATAAGGATAACCAAGCGTGCTTAGACAAAGAACACAATCAACAAAGGATGGATGCTGCTAGGCACATGGCTTATAGAGGGACATTTCATGAGCAACCTAAGACTAGTAATCATGAGCATAGACCTCTTTTTATCAATGGCAACAATGGCAACAACACACCACCAAGATCTCCTCCAAGACCTACTTTTGCTATGCCTTCTTCACCTCCTAGGCCTCCTCCCTCTCAACATGAGGCAGAGGCTGATGATGAGATTTCTAGTGAGGATCTTATGAGATTTGAACAAGATGTGGTCTCCCAACGAATGATGCATAAGCTTTTAGAGCGTAATGGGGATCAATATTTTCAATATATGACTTCTAGAGGATACAAGCTTTGTCCTGGCTATGATGTTAGACAAATTGTCCAACAAAGAGTACCAATTGAATTGGAAGTCCTTCAAGAAGAATTACGTCAGACAAATAAATGCCTTACCCAAATGGCATTAGAAAGAGAGCCTCCAAAGGTCTCTTTTGTAGAATCAATTTGTGCTCTTCCTTTTGAGAGTACTTGACAGAGAGAGTCATCCTCTATTCAATTATACACAGTTACCTTCTCCAACTAGACACTCATGAACACCCATTAGCAACAACAGTTCTAGTTCTAACCAATCTAAGGATTCTAAGGCTACCCCATGGTACAAAGGAGGTTTCCTCTTTTTCGCATTCAAGACCCCCAAAAACACAGACAGTGTCTCACTCACTTTGACTGAACAAGGAAAATTCCAATGCTTGCAAGAACATTTTGAGCATAAGGATAACCAAGTGTGCTTAGACAAAGAACACAATCAACAAAGGATGGATGCTGCTAGGCACATGGCTTATAGAGGGACATTTCATGAGCAACCTGAGACTAGTAATCATGAGCATAGACCTCTTTTTATCAATGGCAACAATGGCAACAACACACCACCAAGATCTCCTCCAAGACCTACTTTTGCTATGCCTTCTTCACCTCCTAGGCCTCCTCCCTCTCAACATGAGGCAGAGGCTGATGATGAGATTTCTAGTAAGGATCTTATGAGATTTGAACAAGATGTGGTCTCCCAACGAATGATGCATAAGCTTTTAGAGCGTAATGGGGATCAATATTTTCAATATATGACTTCTAGAGGATACAAGCTTTGTCCTGGCTATGATGTTAGACAAATTGTCCAACAAAGAGTACCAACTGAATTGGAAGTCCTTCAAGAAGAATTACGTCAGACAAATAAATGCCTTACCCAAATGGCATTAGAAAGAGAGCCTCCAAAGGTCTCTTTTGTAGAATCAATTTGTGCTCTTCCTTTTGATAAAAGTCTATACATGGTCCCATTTCCTAGGGATATTGAGGTTCCCAAATATGATAAGTATGATGGAAATGGAGATCCCCATGACCATGTGCGTCACTTTTATGCTCTTATTATGAACTTTCTTCATGAAGACACATTTCTTCTACGATTATTCCCTCGAAGCTTAAGAGGACAAGCTTTAGAATGGTTTGCAAAGTTGACACCTCCTTTGAAGACTTTTGATGAGTTGGCTATGTGCTTCACACAACACTATTCATACAATATCCAACAACCTATCACCATGATAGATCTTGGTGCTTTGAGACAAAACCAAGGAGAATTATTTGATACTTATTTGCAACGTTGGAGGTCATTGTATTCTCAATATCCTCGTCAGCTACCTGAAAGGGAAAAGATTGATATTTTTGTCAACACTCTTGTGCCTGAGTTGTATTATGATCTAAGGAAATAACTGTTCTCCTCTTTCAATGACATGGTTGAAAGTGCATATCAGATTGAGGATATAGCTATAAGAAAAGGGGATATTGTTATTAATAAAGATGCTAAAGGCAATGGCAAAGACAAGAACAAACCTTGGAATAAAAACAAGTATGTTGTCAATGATGGGGTTTTAGATGCCCCTAAAGCTAAAGAGCCTGCTTTCAATCTCTCTAACGCTATCTATGTAGAAAAACAAGGAGAAGCTACCAATGCTCACGGTGCTCCTAAACCTCAATATGCAGATAAGCCTAAGAAGTCATTTCGAAAGTGAATCTATACCAAGTTGGCAGAACCTTACGATGTGATCCTTAAGACTTTGGTTGACAATGGATATCTTAAACTTCTTGATAAACCTAGTAATTGGGATTTGATAAATAAGCTTGATTGGTGGAGAGAAGATCATTACTACCATTATCATAGAAGCAAGGGACATCCGACAGATAATTGTTTTAAGCTTAAGGATGATATTTAGGATCTTATTGAGAATAGCACAATCTCCACTGATGGCTTAACTAAAAATTTTGATCACATAGCTTTCAAAGATCCTGTACCTAAGCATGATAAGGGGGAAACTTCTCAATCACATAAGAAGAATGATGATGCTAAGATCAATTACACATATCCTTCTGATACACCTGTGATCAACATGGTAGAGCTCGTTGAGAGTGTTCTAATGATGAGGTCTCAAGATGATAATAAAGCCAATCATGGTAAGCCAAAGTTGGTCTTACAAACATGTGGTAGTTCATCTTCTTGAAGTGAGACACTGAATGTTGTTACTAGGGGGCAAGCCAAGATTGTCCTTAAAACTGCGCAAGATCCCAAGCAAGCTTTTCCTTCCAAACAACTGGCTCCTTAAGCCACCCCTAGCTATGATCTTGTCCAACATTTGCAAAAGACACCAGCACAGATATCTATCCTTGAGTTTCTTCAGTTATCCCCTTCGCATAGAGAGATTCTTGATGAGGCTCTATGTACAACACGTGTTCCCAATGACATTGATCCAGATCAATTCCAGGCTATGGTCAACCACATTTCATCTCCGCTATCTCTCTCTTTTTCTATAGAAGATGACATATCTATTGCTCACCCGCATAATCTAGCTTTACACATTGAAGTTCTAGTCTACCACACCCATGTCCGCTGAGTCCTGATAGACAATGGTGCAGGGTTAAATATTGTTTCTTTCAATGTCATACAATAGTTGGGTTTGTCAGAATTTGCTATGGATTCTAAAAAGAAGATTACTATAAAAGCTTATGATGAAGTGGAAAGATCTTCCAAAGGTCTTGTCACGCTGCTTGTCCAAGTGGGCTCTGTCATGAAAGATATTAGCTTCCAAGTATTGGACATCCCACTCACATATAACATTCTTTTGGGTCATCCTTGGATCCATGACATGCAGGCTATTCCTTCCACTTATCATAAGTGCGTCAAATTTTTGTGCAATGGCACTGAAGTTGTGATTCCTAGAGACCATACTATTTCTATTAATGCTCTTGCTACTACTGAAAAATTTGTTCCTCACAATGAACCTTCTGTTGATCCTAGTACATCTCTAGTTGCTACTGAGAAAAAACTTAAAATGATGAGCCTTGGCATGGGTGAATATATGCTGGATTCCTTTGCTTCTATACCTATTTCTCCTAGGTCATATGGGAAACCTTCTGATTAGATGAAGCCTTCCACTTCTATTATGATGATCTTTGATACTTTTGTTCCTTCATCCATTCCTTTAGAAGCAGATAGAGAAGAACAAGCTATTCAAGAGTGGATCTATAGGGAGGATTCTGGAAATACTCCCATGTTCAGTAATTTAGACACAGATACAGATGAGTCACCACTACACACTATGGCTCACATGGGAGATGATCTTCCTTCTACCTCACTTCTTTGGGGAGAAGAATGTATATATACTAATGATATGGCTGAGGCCTCTATGTCTAGAACCTATGTACCTAAAGAATCATTGAACTATGATAGACAATGTCGCAACATTGCACGACTGCTACAAAGAGGTGATCTCTCATATAATGACATGAGTATTTCTACTTCTCAGATCTTAAGCCTCTTCCAGAAGATCCTCCCATGACAGATATGGATGTTGATGTGGTTCATACCTCTCGTAACCCACCTGACGTAGTCGATGAGTCTCGTGTTGGGTCTGATGAGTTTGTTCCACATATTGCTTTAGTGGATCATGCTGGTCCTTTTATGACAAGTATAGATCTTAATGCTTTTGGAGCTTACCCTATAGGATTGACCTCTCTTGTCACCAAAGATGATATCCCTCACATAAATGCTATTGAACCAATCATTTCATTTCATCTCGCATCAACACTTGTTACTTCTTCCACCAGCGAACTAGCCACAAAAAAGATTGAATCAACAATCAAACATCACAGTCATCAAGTCAAAAGAAAAGAGCAATGGTTGGATGGAGAAAACCACATTGTGGCAGTATCCAAACCTAAGAAAAGTAAAAATAAAAATCTACTCAAAAATAATGATTCTCAAATAAAAGATGACAAGTTGATTCTCTACAAAAAAATGGTGAAATTCTTCAAGCATGATCTCATATCTGTTACACTTCAGCCCACTCCTAGAGCTGAGAACAAAGTTGCTAATGCCTTGGTTACTTTGACATCCATCTTACAAATGAAAAGGCATAAATCTTGCTTCAAGTTCCTGGTGGATGAATTACGCTATCTTGCTCACAAATCTTACAATCCTACCATCTTTTCATATCTTCCACCTCATATTCCTCCTGCAAATCCACCACACCATTCCTTTCGCCATCCCTTACACTTTGCCTTTGTCTCTAGTGACTTGTATAGGAAGGGTCTAGATGGAACTCTCTTTAAGTGTCTAGAAATAGAGGAGTCAGAAAAAGTTCTAGCTGAATTCCACGATGGCGTATGTGGATCACATTCTAATGATCCTCTGCTAGCTCAGACATTGCTTAGGGCTAGTTATTATTGGTTAAACTAGTTGACACCTCCTATCATCATAGCTACAGCATTTGGGCCTGGGGCCTATCAGTTCTCTACATCAGAGGAAATAGATTCTTGATGCCTGTTTCTGTCTAGGGCATTCTTTGTACATACTTTATGATCCTGAAAAAATTCCAAAAAAAATTCATATATGATGCTGAAAAAATCCTAAAAAGCATAAAAAGTACTGAAAAAATGAGCATCCTAGTGAAAACCTAGTAATAGGCGCTTTGATGTCTCACCAAAAAAATCAAAAAAATTGCAAAAATCTATCAAGTGGTGAAAACCTGGAAACAGGCATTGCTTGAGACCCTCTGCACCTATGTCTATCAGTCTCATGTGGCACTCATTCACTCCACTTCTTGCTTTGCCTCTCCTAGCCTGGAATTGACTCTTGTCTTAGTCTAGGGGGCATACATTGTTTTAAGCTTATCTTGGGTCTCTTTGTGTGTCTGGGTTTCTTAGGCACCTCGCAAATGGTGTTTTTCAACACCACCCCAACTGTGTTTTTTAACACTACCCTAGCATCGAGTGTTTCTCAACACTTATCATATATCCTACTTGTAGTCTAGATGATGCAATATTTCTCACTGGTAGATGCGATACTCAAAGTTTGACTCTATGACCTACACACACACACTTAAACACTTGAATCGCTGAGACTTGCTTGGATTTATTTCTTTGTGTGCTATCTATGATGATTTCTTTGCTGAGTGTTCTCCCCCTATGATTGTTTTCGATGATGCATAGCTAGAAGGCTGAGGGTATGAGAACATGTTTTATTTCTTTATCTACTTGTGGGTATATTTTTTTGGTCCTACCTGTCATTAAGCATTTATGCTTGTTCCTTTTGACATTGGGATCTACAAGGTATTATCCTTGAATATTTCACAAGTGCATGCTTATAGTCATCTTGACTTTCTTGTGTCTCGATGCGAGCATAATCTTGCTATATCAAACTTAGGTAATCTCACTGTACTAGTCATCTTGACTTACATGTCTTTGGTGCCTAGGTGGGATTCCCACATTTCTATCTGATATAGATCATATTTAGATTCACATAGTTATGCTAGTGTGTATTGTATGATCTTGCGATGCTACCAATAATGCTTGATGATGATAATTAGATGTCTATTGGCTTTGTAACCTTGCAAGTAGACCACTTTTCATGTAGCTTACATTCTTAAGTTCATGTTAGTTTAGTTTTGCATCTTGCATATGGAGAGAGCTCTCCTTTTCATCTTACGTGGACTTGTTAATCAACTGCACTCACCTTTCACTTCTTCCTGATCATGTCTTTCACTTCTTGTCTTTCATATCCCATCATTTTCCTTTCATTTTGGGATCGAAACTGAAATACACGTTCACCTTTTCCTCCTCTTTCGCGCAGTTGGCTGACCTTTTGAGGCCTGATCCTTCGATCTTCACTGGGGCATTCTTCACCTCTTCATCTCCATCTCTTTCAAATTTCTAGTCTTTCATTCACTTTCAAATCCCAAGTTCAAATTCTTCCCCTCCATGGTGTTTTCGGGTTGAGGGACTGCTTGGTTCGTGCCTCGGGTCCCATGTGTGGGGCATACCTTCACTGCTTGATGGTTATTATGTTATCTTGCATCTTCAATTATGATTTCTAGTGATTTGATCATGCTGCTCTTGCTTCTACTTTCCCTCTACTTGGATTTCACTTTCAATCCTGAGGGGGCAGACACATCATATCTTATTAGCTATCTCTTTCCTAAGTGTTCAATACTGTCGCTACCAAGCTGACCATGTAAGATTTGCTATTTTTCTACACTTCATTCTTTGGAGTCAGATCAATATTTGCTTACCTTCTTGGCTATCTGCTTGCCTTCTTGGATGATCTATTCTTTGATGTAATGTGTTCCCAGATTGATCACATATTAGTCAAAGAGGGGCAAATGTATACACCTAAAAATGGTCACCTAGACTATTAGCCCCTTTTGCTAAATCATAAATTGCTTATTCCTTGATCAAATCCTAGTTCTATCATTTATTCAATTATTTTCTATGGGCTAACCATTTTATCCTAAGTCTTTATTTATTTAAAAGGAATATTTCCTCCCCTTTTAATAAATAAAAAGCCCCCACTTTTCCTCTTATCCTAAGTTGCACAAATAAAGCATTATTCTTATTTTATAAAAAGGAAAAAAGCACTTTTTGTCTCATATGGACACAAAGGTCAACTCTTATTTTCCTATTGGAGGATACTTGTGCACATGGATTGCTCCTCTTTTAAGCTCCACTGTTGATTAAATCTTTTGCCTCTTAATCTCCATGGTCCATTCCTCCTCATTTCTTTTAAAAGGAGAGCTCTCTTCTTCATTCTAGATCCTCAACTTTTTATGCTAATTTTATGCTGCAGGATTTCTAGGTCACTTTGGAGCTTTTTGAAGATTTGGAGCATTCTTAGCATCTACATCTCATTCTTGCAATCTTAGCTTAGCTTCATATTTATGCTTTCTTAGATTAGCTTCATTTCTATGCTCTAGATTAGCTCACATAGATTAATTAGCTTGGGTTGTAACACTTGCATATTTCCTTTCATAGCTTAGCTTGCATTCTCATTTCTAGCTAGCATTGCATTGCATTTTCATTCTTGATTCTTGAGGATATTGGCATTTTTTCCCTTTTCTTCATTGAATCTCCCATTGCATGGTTTACTAGCAAGGTTATAGGCTAAATAGCTCTAGCTGAGAGCATTCTTAAAACCCTTGCACTCCATGCCTAGGGAGCTATGGATCGATTTTTGAGACCTCATTCTTGATTGTTCTTGAATGTAATGATTCATAGAAGTGTGACACATTTATAGCACACACTTCTAACCCCTGAAAGAGCTCTTTGGGCTATAAAATTGGCCAATGTTTGATAGTCTCTATAAAATTTATCCCTTAATGCAAATACTTTCTCCCTGATTTCAGGCCTTGGTCTCCCATAAGTCAAATTGACCCAATCCCTCAAAAGAACATCAGGCTTATGTGACTCAACCCTTAATGGAAAAGGCTCAAATTTCTCCAGATCCCTATAGGTGTTCAACTGTCTGTCATAATTTGTCTCATTATGCATCCATGAAATCAAGGCCCTTAAGTGAATGTCCCCTATATAGAGCAGAGGATGCCACTCTGTTTCATGTGGGATAATAAAATTGTGCAAATAAAGCTCACATAATAGATTTTTTTGCCATGATGGAAGAGTCTGATACAAGCCATAGAATTCTTGGGCCGACTTGAATTCACAATCAATATTCTTGATTGTCATCATAATTTGGAACAAAAGAAATTGCTCCTCTAAGCAAATAGCATATATCCTAGGTGGTGGTCTACAAGCTATCACCCGGTCAGCTAGTTTTAAGGCCTTGTCCATTTGCTCTTTTTGTTTCTTTAGCTACTCTTTGAGAGATTCAATTTCCTCATCCTTATAACATCTCCCTTTGCATTTGATTTCTTTCCTGCTTCCACCATGTTTTCTAAAAGATAAAATGGTTGTATAGATGAAAGAGGATAGACTGAATTGTTGACGAAGGGAAATCGTGCATTTGAGCTTTCTTTTTCTTCTCCTTAACAGTATGCTGAAAGAAGTCATTGAACCATGTTGATCGGTAGGGTATAATGGATACATTAGAATATACAAGATGTTGAGGAGGAGTAGATTGAACATTCATAGGAATGCTCTCTTGCATTTCTTCAGGGTTTGGCTCAGGTATTCCTTGATCATTCTGTGGCATACCACTACTAGGTTCTTGCTCATTAGGAGATTCCTCCATATGTTGGGGTCTACCCACGTAGGGGAGTCATCAAGAATATATTCAACAATGGGTTTTGTAGTAGGTTTTGGTGCTGGAACATTTGGGTTTTGAGGAGAAGGTGGAGACACTTGTCCTCTCATGCGAGGGCTTCTACGCATAGTTTCCTCTTCAACCACTATAGTTTTAGGTTTGTGAGACCTTTTTGGTTTATGTGCTGCAGGAGTAGATGCTATAGAAACAAACACTACAAGACTCAACCATTTTCTTTTATTTACTTGAATTGCAGAGTTTGAAATTTCTCCTTCTAAGTTAGGGATTTCTTTTCTAACTTTCTACTTTCTTTTTCTTGAGAAAGAAGTGGGTACATTACTCTATGGAGTAGGTTCAGGAGGTTTGTTTTCTAGGGGCAATTTTGGTTCTTTTTCTTTCATGACTATTTCTTTAGTAGGGCTGAAAGATTCTACTACATCTTCTAGTGGTTGGGCCACAAGATTTACTTGGGGTTGCAAAGTTTTAAATTGGACAATCTACCCATGACATGGGGGAAACATCGCTAAGAGATTTTTCAACCAAAATATTGATTAGGGCATGGTGACTAATGGAATTTGCATTGCCCTTTTGCATTTCCTCAGCAATGATACTTAGCATATTATAAAGAAAATTGGGAATATTAACCTGAAGATTATGCCTGATATAGCTAAGCAGTTTAAAATGATGAGCATGCAAGTTCAAAAATCTTCCTTCACAAGTTAAATACGTTATAATGTGCATAGCTAGTTTCTAGAAATGGTTGTGGAAGAGACAATTTTCTACACCCCTACTTAGTAATTTCAAGCGGAGGATCACCCAACCTAGAGAACTGAGCTCGAGATGACTTGGTGTCATGCTCATTTGGATAATATTCTCCAACAACTGGTAACCCTGTAACTTTCACAATTCTCTCTTCAGTAGCAAAAACTATCAATCCCCACATAGTTTCTTGTCCTTCTTCAAATGTGCCCATGAATTATGTGGCAACCTCCTCATTAAACTCTGTCAGCTAAAGAAAATAGCCAAGCCAGCCGCATGCATTGAACCTACGGACTGCCTCAACATCCGCTAGCAGAATACCATGGACAACTGGTTCATGTCTTTGTAATTGTCCACCCATCTTAATAATGCCCAATCTCTAATTTTTTACCTCTCCAACCCACTGCTAAGCTTTTGATCTCTTTGTAAATTCCTTCTTTTTGAAATGCAATTGTGATTCTTGAAAATACCAATATTTTCACTTGCATTACCTTTATTTTGCTTGACATGAACTATAATAATGTCATTGATTTTAGAGGACATCAATACCTTAAGTGCGAGTTACCTCACCATTTAATTATGATCCTTTTGAAGTCATGTCGAGTTCAGGAAATCAAAATTTGAAAGTACGACAAATGTGTGAAGGATTAAAAGAATTAATGGAACACAACCTAAGTACAACACTGATGTGATAGGGATGTGACTAGGGTAGTTTAGGAATAACACTTGGAAATTAGTACACTTTCCCTACCCCCTATGAAAGTTGAACAAGTGTCCTCACTTTTTAAATTTAGCACGAGGTTGGGAAACTGGCTTAATGCATATATTATACATTTAATACAGTACTAGATATAATTAATTAAACTTGTGTGCTAAAAGTAAGTAAGGAGTTAGAAAGTTGTACCTAGTGATTAGTTACCATACACAAATGTGAGCTGATGAGAGTGTCAATTCCGATAGCCGCATGAGATTGCTATCATGGAAATTTATTGAAAGCTTTTGAAAATAGAAATTGAGGGTGACATGGAATTTGAGTGGGTGGTAGAAATAGGAGCTAGATGAGTTGGTGATAAGAAAAGAGGAAAGTGAATGAAGAAATATACCTCATTAAATGAAGTTTTATTATGAGTGCTGGAAAAAGCATGTCATGGTGATGCTTTAGGAGGAAGGCCTTCACCTTCTGTTGTAGGAACTATTTCTTGAGGGGCTAGTAAACTGTACCTGTTGAACTGTTGCAAGAATTCTTCTTTGGTTTGAGGCTTGTGATACAGACGTAGGTGGTGTCCATTGAAAAGTAGCTTAAATTATACTGGATCAAGTGTGGTCAGCTAAAATGCTCCATTATCAAATACATATTGAATTTCATATGGTCCTAGCCATCTGGTTTGCAGCTTCCCTAGAATCTCCTTGAATCTAGAATCATATAATAGAGCCCAATCTCCTACTTGAAATTCCTTATTCTTGATATGTGAATCATGCCATCTCTTCCTTTGGTTCTAGATTAGTTTTGTTCTTTCTAATGCTAACTTGCACATTTCATCCAAGGAGTTGAGATGGAGGAGACATGTTGTTTGTTCTGCAGGAAGATTGATGTTCAACTCCAGAGTTGTGCACAATGTTTTGTGTTCAAATTCAATAGAAAACATTGCTAATTTTCCATACACCAATTCAAATGGTGTGAACCTTGTTGTTTTCTTCCATGTGGTGTGGTAAGCCCAGAATGCTTCTATTAACCGAATGCTCTAATCCTTGCGATGCAATTGTACTATCTTTGTTAATATGGTCTCTATTTCTTTGTTTGTCACCTCTGCCTATCTATTTTCTTGCAGATGATATGGACTAGACTTTTGATGCATTATTCTATACTCCTTCATTAGCTCACTGATCAGATTTGATGTGAACTATGCTCCTTGATTTGTTACAAACTCTCTGGGGACTCCATACCTGGTAAAAATTTCCTCATACAAGAATTTTGCTACTTTCTGATCTCTGGCATTCTGCATTGCTTTCACTTCCACCCACTTTGTCAAGTAATCTATACAAACCAAAATGTAGGATTTTCCATTTGATGGAGGATCTATTGGTTTGATGAAATCCATACCTCACTTATCAAAGGGTGTCATTACTACTTGTGGATTAAGTGGCATCTCATCTAATTTTTTTGGTCGACCCATCCTCTGGCATTTATCACATTTTTTTGTATAAATAGCTGCATCTTTGTGTAATGTAGGCCAATAATATCCTGTTGTTAGGATTTTCAAAGCTGTTCACTTGGCTGCAAAGTGACCTCCACAAGGCCCATCATGACAAGCCTAGAGTATATCATATACTTCATCTTTTCTCACATTTCTTCTCATAATCTGATCTGGACTAGTGTAAAATAGATTATTATCTATCCATGAAAATTGAAAGCTTTTCTCTACAAGCTTTTTCTTGTCTTTCTGAGAAAAATGTGGGGGCATCTTATTTGATGCAAGATAATTGGCTATGTTTGCATACCATGGGTTTTTAACTGCTATATGGAACAAGTGTTCATCTGGAAATGTATCTTCAACCTGAGTAGTGTCTTCATCAGCATTTTTAATTCTAGACAAGTAGTCCGCTACTACATTTTCTTTGCCTGGCTTATCAACAATTGTTATATCAAATTCTTGCAAGAGTAAAAGCCATCTTGCTAGTCTTCCTATTATAGCAGGTTTGTTCATCAGGTATTTTATGGCTGAGTGATCAGTGTGAACAAAAATGGGATAGCCTATTACATAGTGTTAGAATTTGTTCAATGCATAAACTATAGCTAGGAGTTCCTTTTCAGTAATTGTGTAGTTTAGTTCAGGGCCATGGAGGCTTTTATTGATATAGTAAATTGCATTCTCAAGGTTAGTAGGCTTTTGTCCTAGCACAACACCTATGGCATAATTTGATGCATCTGTATGGATGTGGAATGGAATAGACCAATCTGGTCCTTTTAGGATTGGTGCAGTTGTTAGGAGTTTCTTTAGTTGTAGGAAGGACTCATCACATGCTTGTGTCTAGATAAATTTAGCTTCTTTTGTAAGCAATGTGTACAGAGGGCTAGCAATTTGACTGAAATTTTGAATAAAGTGTCTATATTATCTAGCATTTCCTAGAAAAGATCTTACATGTTTTTTTTTGGTAGGAGTAGGTAGTGTAAGTATTACCTCAACTTTAGCTAGGTCCACTTGAATTTCTATTGCTGAAATGAAATGCCCAAGTACCACTCCTTCCTGCATCCTCATAAAGAATTTCTCACTATTAAGGGATAGATTATGCTCCTTACACCAAACTAGCACCTTTTCAAGATTTTTCAAAGCCTCCTCAAATGTCACTCCAAATGCTGTAAATTCATCCATATATATCTCCATACAATCATGTGAAATGTTAGCAAAAATACTAATCATAGCTCTTTGAAATGTTGTTGGAGCATTACACAACTCAAAAGGTAGAATTGAATATGCATATGTCCCCCATGGACATGTGAATGTAGTCTTCTCCTGGTCCTCAGGAGCAATAGTTATCTGATTGTATCCACTATATCCATCAAGAAAGGAAAAATACTTCTTACTGGCCAAAGTATCAAGTACTTGGTCTATAAATGGTAATGGGAAGTGATCTTTCTTGGTAGCTTTGTTTAACTCTCTGTAATCTGCAAAAATCCCCCATTTGCCTCCCTTTTTGGGTACTATGACCAGAGGTGATACGCACTTACTATTAGATATAGGATATATAAAGCCAGCATATAATAGCTTTTGATGATTAGTTTTGACTATCTCCCTTAATGTTGGGTTAATCCTTCTTTGAGGTTGATGGAGGGGTAGGCTTCCTTCATTGATATATATCTTGTGAGTACATAGTGTAGGGCTTAATCCCTTCATATCCTTATAGTCCTATGCAAAGGCTTTCTCATGTGTTTGTAGCAGCTTAGTTAGCTTCTCCATTTGTTGTGGAGGCAGCTTATTGTTCACATGGAGATTATGACCTTTAGAGAGTTCCACAGTAGTTGTAAGGTCAAGCATGGACACTTCAGGGTTTGGGCTTGTGTTTACTTCACTAGGTAGCAATTGATGGATAATGTTGGGTTCTGAAGGTAATACATAGTTCTCAAAATTATCTTCATATGTACTTAACTCTAACACAGAACTCTCAGATATATCTTTGGTCACAACATAGTCATTATTAAGAATGCTTTGAATGAATTTACATTCCTCTTGGAATTTTAGGAAAGATTGCCTATGCAACATCATTAGTTGGACCATAGAATTTAGTTCTTCATCCCCATCTCCTAAATCTGGCCATATAGGTGTACTCAAATCTGGTTGCGGTTGAGCTGGAGGATACAATGATAGTTTCTTAGTGGCTTGCCCATTTGAAATTCTCATGTTCCTTGATCTACAACTTATGTTTTCATCAGTTGTTGCTAACCATGGACATCTTAGAATAATAGGGTAACCAGCAAGGTTGACCTTTGGTGAAAGGATCATGAAATCGGTAGGGTACTCCCAAGAATCTAAGGCAACTATTATGTCTTCTATCATTCCATCAGGGGTAACAATAGAGCTATTTGCTAATTGCAATATTCTTGGAGTAGCTCTCAACCATTCAATAATTAGTTTATTCATAGTATCCTTAGTCATTAAATTAATGGCAACACCTAAGTCTATTAATGCATTTTTGACAGACTGGCCATTAATGATGATATTCACAACTGGACTCCTTGGATCTGAATATTATTGAATTACCAGTTTTCCTAGCATGATATCAACCAATTTTCCTATAACATGAACTATTGTAGGATCCTTTTTCTTCCTTCCAGGCTTTTTAAGACAAGCTTCTTTAATTGCTTTTCCATAAATTGGAACATCTTTTATTGCTTGAAACAAGGGAATTTGGACATGCATGTTCTTTAACTGGTCAAGGATATCAAATGGTCAATCTTCTTTTGATATGGGATTCTCCATGCTGAGCCTTTGGGGAAAAGGTGGTTTAACTGATGTATCAACATTAGTTGAGTTGGAAACATTTTTTGATGCAACAATATTTGGCAAATAATTCTCTGGAATTGGTATTGATGCTGCAAGAAGGTCTGGCACTTTAGTGATAAGGGGTGGTTTAGGTGCTGGCAAGGTAGTACCCGATCTTAGGTGTATATCAGCTATATCAAGTGCATAGGAAGGGTATTGCTAAACATTAGTAGCATACATTTTTTGCTGTGGTTGTTGATTGTTGGGATTCTCTTGAGGTTGAGTAGGTAATTGCATCTGCTTTTGAGGATTTGCATTTGTAGGTGGTGGCATTATTGCAGGTATATTTGTTGAAGGTGGTAGAGGTGGATATCCAAGATTTGGATTAGACCATTGCTGAGGCCCTCTCCACTAGTTAGTGGGCTGCCAATTCCCTTGTGGTTGTTTCCATTGGTTTGGAAATTGTGGCCATTGGGGTTGCTATGGAGGATACCATTGATTTAGTTGATTATTTGGCCAAGCATTATTCCAAGTGGGTTGATTATACTGTAGAGGACTTTGGACATTCCATTTTTGCCACTGACTATTATATGGACTTGAAATTTGTAATGGGTCTTGAGGCATACCTTTTCTCATGGCCCATGGCCGATGTTGACCAACAAAGAATACTTTCTCATCCTCTCCTTCTATCTTCAAGTATTCAATTGAAAGATGTTGGTTCTCCAGGTTTGTGACTAATTTGCACTGACAATCCTTCTTTTGTTTGCACCAATGAGGGAAATATTCAGCAAGCTACACCTCTCCATCTGCATGTTTCTTCTTGGCAGTCATTATGTTCAGGTGTGTAGCAACATCATTGATGATGTCTTGCTTGAAGTCTGACAACAGGTTTGAAATCTCCATCTTTGAAATACTAGAGCCACTTCCTTTTGCCAGCATTGAGCAAAATCCCCTTCCTTTCCTGACTGTTGCTCTAGAATAGTTCAGACAAATTTTCTGAAGGTCATCCCTGGAGGACTAAAATATATCACCCCCAGCAGGTCCAGAGCTTCAAGATAGTTTTCATTCACTCCTCTTAGAAAAATCAGCTTTTGTGAATCCTCTTGCAATGTATGTTGGGGGTTCTTTTATAAGCCAAATAAGAAGCATGATATGTATTCCTCTAATGTCTCATCTTCCCTTTGTGACATACGGAAGATATCATCTCCTTTTGAATCACTTCCCTTGCAATATTCCTTATACTTTCTTATAAACAAATCTCTCATTTCATCCCAATTAGCTACTGCATTCACTCCTAAGCCCATGAACCATTTGAGAGATGACTCCTTCAGTGTTGCCAAGAATAGCTTAAGCTTATGACCATCTATATTATAGTCAAAACTTTGACACAATATGTCAAACTCGAACAAAAAGGTGTCAGGATCCTCCGTAACAAGGCCATAGAACTTTAGAAGTGTTGAAGCGGGTATGTTCTTGAGGTTAGGATTGTTAATATGACTTGGAAATGGAAATGGAAATGTAGGGGCTGCCATTACTGGAGGTGTTGGATATTGAAACTATGGCTGGAAATTATTATTCACTAGAGGAATTTGAGAAACAGGTGGTCCTTGATTGGGATTGTTATGGAAACTGGCTAATATTTCTGCAAAAGGATGTGTAACGCCCCGCCAGGGAACCCAAAAGAAACTAACCTAGAACATGATACTAAGTTTAGGTGAATAATTTTTTTTCTAAAGTTTACAATTAAGATATACAATCACATGAATGCATTAACCATTATCTCACATAACACACATCGCATACATAGGTTACAAAACTAATGGGTCCCATGATGTAGTATTACTTTCTAACATAACTCATTAAATACATCAACAAAAGATTCCATAAATTAAATACAACAATTACATCAAAATGATTACATCTCATGAATAATCATAAATCCTAATAAACATACATCCACTGCACATGTCGTAGGGTATGCAGTAATCACTCTAATAACTAAATTACAAGATCCAGATTAGGTATCACATGCGATACTCTAATATAAGATTTACAATAAAGAATACATAAATAAAGAACATCAAAGATGAAGTAACATAAGGAATCCAATTGTAAGACACCAACAAGCATTGACACTAGGAAGTCGAATCTTGAATGGTAAAGAATCACTACCACCCATCTGTGTAGAACCACAAAGGTCTACCCCACCGTGCTGAGGAGATAACATCGGACCCCAATGGAAAATCAAGTCAAATCAGGAAACACCACTAAGAAAGGAATCCTGATAGCTTACTAACTCAAGGTCAACAAGTATAGTAAAAGGTATGACTCACTATTCCAGAGGCAACTGACACATGTAGGATAACTAGACTATGTGTAGGAAGGTGTCATCATGTACATCTAACCCTTGAGTCTCGTCCTGGTAATCTCTCTGGATCCTGGCACTCAAGTGACCATACATGGAATCAATGACTTCTCATACTGACGAAGCCACTAACTATGCTAGAACACACACCTCAATAGGCGGCAAGCATCATCTCATTCTCATCTTAGTCTGTACTAGCACTCAAGCATGGGAGAGGAAACTATCTTATTAGGTTTATTTTAATATCTCTCAATGTTATTTTAGGTTATCACTTGATTATAATAACTTACAATAAGTGATCCTTGCAGCCACTTGTGGGCCCCGGTGCTTATTGCAAGCCACCTCCTAACACATATCTAGGTAAACTACCCTAGGCTCAAAGATCTCTCTTAGATCAAATCTCAGATAAAATAGATAGTCGCACATCCAGATTCATCACAGAAAATAGGATTGACTATCTAACCATAATCACGGAAACACATAAGACAACAAGAGCCTATAAGGTCAACTGGAACATAAACAAATCACACTCACGCCAAACATAATAAACAACATGATTAACAGATAATTCCCAAGCCTCTGTCTTTCCTAGGTCATCTAGTTCCCATAAAACTGACAAACCCAACATCTAGGAAAGATAAAACCATATTATAGAAAACAACCAAATTCAGTAGAAATTAATGCATTTACAGATGAAAAGATAGTTCATACATTTTCAGCATTAAATAAAAAATCCAATTTTATCATAATTGCAACAAGTAAAACTATTCACACTTAAGCTAAGTTAGATGAATGACCTAAATTTAATCAATCAGTCTAACGCTATTCCATTGGCCAAATTGGTTTAATAAAGCTTACTAACATGTTTAGTATACACAATTCGCTAAACTTATAAAAGAAAATGATAGATAAGTATACACCAAAGTCCCAATAAAAATCATCCATACTAAAACAATATCGAATAGAAATTATCAATATAAATCTACCAATATTAATTTAAACACATAAAAATAATTATTATCATAAATAATAATTACCAATGTTAAATACGATCTATTAACAAAAATTATTATTATTTAATAATAATTGCTAAGAAAAGAAAACATTAACAACAATTGGTTTCTAATAATAAAATTTATTAAAACTAATTAATGAAAATAACCTGACGACTCAATAAATTAATAGACTTAACTCTTAACAAATTTGTTAATTAACATACCATAAAAATCCAATATAACAAATTTATTATAATAAATTTAATATAAAACAAATTTAAAAAAAATCTTTATTAATAAATAATAAAACAACTAAATAACAAGTCACGTTTTACGTGGAGGGGCCCACACGGTACCCCATCCACTACGCCAAGCGTTGGCACTGGCGCTGCAGACTTAGGTTGCCGCGCCACCCTTCTTTAGGGGCCCGTGCTGAGCACGGTACACCACTCCGGTGGTGTTGGGGAGTGGGGATTGGTGGCCCCATTCCCCATTAAAATTTACAAAGTTTTTTTTTCAAAATTTTTTTTATATATATATTTTTTAATAAGAAAACATTTCAAATTCCATGAGACACTTACTAAAGTGTCAATTACATTTTTTTTTAACATGGAATGTATTTAATTTTAATTAAAAAGAAAAGCCAGGCAAGCAATAAAACATTTCTGAAAATGGAATACACAGATCTGTAGGAAAAACTTTCCAGAAATGGAAATTTGTCTTATTACTCTCACACTCTCATGTGAATTTGTCCTTTCTTCTAATTTTAATATCTCCTATAGTTGCAGAACACATTTATAGTTACTAATTAAATTCTATTGTCAAGTCAACAACTAGATTTCTTACTGTGGTAAATTTTTCTTTTGACTGTCATTTTTGACAGAGAAGGAATTTTTTTACACAGAATAGTGAATTTTCCTCCAAATTGAATTTTTGAGAACAACCCATTAATTTAATTTATTCATACTATAGAACTAACTATAGAGATTTTAATTTTTCATTTTCTAGGTGCCCTAGGATGAATTTTCTCCCGAAATTTTGGTAGCATAACATTACTATGCCAAGTCACAAAATAAAATAAAAGACATAAATTCAAAGGGTTTCCTAATACCCATAATGAAAGCATAAATGAGAACATATTTGCATCCTCAAATCAAATCAAGCACATCTATATAATGAAAATTTGATAAATGAAATTACAGGAAGATTAAATCAAACCCTACCTCAGTCCAATGCTAGATACTGAGATAGAATGCCTGTGAGATGAATACAATCCCAGAACTGTCAACAGAAAAGCTCAACATGCAGGCTCTAAGTCACAGTGCAAGAAATTCCCAAATCCAAAGCAAGCACTCTTCACCCAGAAATCATGTACAATCTCCAAAAAACTCAAGAGCACAAAGAAAGCATAAAACTCCCAAAAAATCTCTCCAAAATTGCTCTCACAAAACTCCTTAACCAAAATGAATGTCAAATCCCCCTATTAGGGGTTCAACTCCAATAATTAAGCAAACCCTAGATGACTCACACATAGAACTTCTAATCCAACTCTCTCTCTTTTGTTGAGAGAAAATACCAATTAATAAAATAAAATTAACTTAATTATGCACAACACAACTTAGTCTCCTAAAGACAAGCTGTCACTTTTCCCAAACCAATCACTTTCATAGTAAATAAAGCACATGTTAATAATAAAAGCTATTATTAAATAATTTAAAATTCCTAACATCATTAAATCATGCTATAAATATTAATTTAATAACTATAGGACAATTTCAAATAAATTTCACAAAATTAATTAATTAATATCAAATATCCTAATATTTGATTTTTAATTAATTAATGATCATAAATAACATAGGAAATAAACTTAATATTATTTTCCAATATAATATTAAATTTATAACTATAGAAAATCACACATACAAACAACAATAAAACATGACCATCAAATAAACATACCAACACAGAGATGGAATCCATGAAGTTTGTCACTTGACAAATTCGGGTAAGGTGGTCAATGGATACTTATCCAATAATTAGGATAATTGGGCTTAGATTTAGGGTTTTTGGGTCCATTTGTTACCTCCCCTCTTTACCATTGAGACGAGTATATTTTTGGGCACACTCACTCCTGCCAATTCAGGGAAGACAATGCCCTGTACCTGCAAACCTATCATCACAAATCAAAGCATGTACATACAACATATAACAAACAATGGTAGGGTATGGTTAGTCATGTGGATCTCGACAAAGCGAGTAACTACGCCTCTGTCCTCTACCATACAGACACATAAAATAGATACATACATATGAACACCATACGCATGCTAGTATGGGGTAATTACATCATAATCCAACTGAAATATGAAACATCTCAACATAATATATCATATCCAATATGGCATCATCAAAACATAATCTAGATCATCAATAGTCACTGAAATAATAAAATCTGCACACAACAATGTGGCCTAAAAGAGTATGGCATCTGAAAAACTGAAAGAAAAATATGGAGGTACTACAGGATGGAGGTCAAATGTTTCTTGGGTTTCTTCTTCTTCTGTTGAAGATGATGCAACAAACTCAGGACTGGCATCAAGAAATGGTAACTCAAGTTCCTCAAACTCTTCTTTAAGTTTAACAGGTTCTTTTGGAAGAAATCTGCCATGAACATCTCGCCTTCTTTGATGCATGCAAGTAAGTTGATGACTTGTGAAGAAATATCACAACTTTTTGGTATTGACTGAAAATAGGAAACTAATCTGAAAAATAAATGACTCGTTAAGGTTCCTAGTTTGACACCATCCCCAACAATGGCGCCAAAAATGAATAGTCTCACAATAGGTAATAATAATCATGCCATTATCTCTCTTAGGATTGATATACTCATACTAAAGATTACTTTACCCACCATGAAATGCATTTATATTTTCAACCCAGGGACACAGACTTGAAATGGGACAACACAATTTGTGCACTAAGTTCCTCTAAGAGTCATAACACTTATGCTACAGGAAGATAAAATGCATAAAAGGAATCTATGTTATTGCTGCAAGAAAGTAAACACACTTGAATATTGAATGGAATTACTAAAGAAAACTTATGAAATGAATCTAAGCGTGTCTAACAACTCAAAACATTCACTATACTCATCTCTACAAATGCTGTAGGAACAACCGCAGTGGCAATGCTACAGGAGTAAAACAATAACTCTATTTGAAAATAGGAAAAGTAGAGGAAGAAAATCTATTCTAACTTAATCTAATCCACCTCCCAAGTGGGCCCCCTTGGTTGGCTTCTGCTAACTACTCAACACAAGAAACAATCCAAAATCACTCTTCTATCAAATTCTTCTTAATAGGTTACATAACAGTTGAACAACTCATGAAGAACAAAACATAGAAACTTCCACTATATTGAATACATAATTCTATCTTTCTTGATTACCTACTAAATTAGTCAAAATCCCTTTATATCAAGGATTGACGCTTATTGAAAACATAATAGTAAAGTCTCATTAAACCTTGCCAAATATGGAGGAGATAAAACAACCACAACATAATACAATTACTGCTGACAATAGAATAACAGTTCTAAGGAAATATAGCAGGACTAATTCCCTATATTCTCTGGAACAACAACTCCTTCAAAGTGTTGCATATCCACCAGAACCGTGCTAGATTCTCCCACCATGGTTGGTCTTCTAACGCTCCTTCTTTGATGCAGATGCACCACTCTTCACACTGCTCCATGTTTACTTGAAAGGTTAGTAACATTCGGTACACATATGCAAGTCAACATTTTCAACTCCTACTTAAATGTTAGAGCACAACTTGAAATAATTATATGAAGTATTGCATTATACTTATAATAGTCAGCAAAACATATCACTCAAGCTACCCATAGATTTTGTGGCTTTAGTTGTACTTAGCATAAGTTCACATAAGTATAAGTCATAAATGTCTTGGAAATGTTTGTCAGAGTATCAACAAAACTAAGGCAATAATCTGACTCATCAAAAGCCAGTCCTGGGTTTAGATGATAAAAATTTATATGTTTTTAAAGAATGCATCAACTAGAGAAATGAGGCCATGTCACATGGAATCTCTGAAGTTAGGGATCTCTTGAAAGGATTGGGGATAATAAAAGACATTATCCTAAATGATATGGACTGGATAGATAAGAAATGTTTCGATGCCAAAGATGAATCAAATAGATTGGGTGAGTAGGTCATTAAAAGTGTTCAAATTCAATTTGATGAGCTCTGAGAGATGAGAATGGTGACTATGCAAGACTTTTCTAAAGTCACGTGCATGGAGTCAATGCTCCTGTTTCAACAAAAACACCTGGAGATGCATGATGAGAAGGTAGATCAAATTAAAAAGGATAAGGAGGTGTAGAAACAAAGGATTAACTACCTGGGACTACCACATCACTAGGTTATTTTCATGTTCACTACATCATATGACTATTGGAAAGTGGCCCAACTGGTGTCAGCCTCGACACCTTAGCTCCCTGGAAAAATTGGCTTTATTTAGAAGGCATTTCACCCCCTAGTCCCTATTTTCTTTCTTTATGCTTTAGTTAGTTATTTAACTAAACCTATTTACCTCGGGTGAGGTAGTTTTAGTCTGGTTAGTTTTAAAGCCCTGTGTGTTTATATATTGAAGGACTTAAGAATTATTTCAGGTTGGTTCTCTGAGATTTTGGAAACTATTTTTGAAAATCTATGCTTTAAGTTTTTCTGAAAACTGATATGATTGAATATGTATGATATTTTATGGTTTTATATATATTTTAAGCTTTTGAAGTGGTAAATACTATTATTTATCAATATATGATCTATTTTCTTATGGAAATAAGTTATATTGGATAAAGCTTAACTATTATATGAGTTCATTTTACACTTGGAGTTACAGAGGGAATTGGTGCGAAAGTTTTAGTTTTGAGCATTGAAATTTTTTATAATGTCAGAAGTGAATGTTCCTTTAAACCTATACATTCTTTTCATTTTGATGAAATGAATATTTTTCCTTATGTGTTTTCTGGTTAAAAGAACACATATTTTCATTCTTTAGTGAATAAGATTATATTGAAAATCTACTAGCAAGGAAGCTGCACCTTGAGAATTTATAGAGAGTTTTCTATTAAAGAGACTCAGTTTTTAGTGTTGTGTCTTATCTTTTCCTTTCATGTTTAAGAAGGTCTTTAGATAAATTTCAAGAAAGGGAAAAACTATTCACTAACAAGTCTCAACTTGATTGAAGAGAACTGTCATGCCCCCGTTATTGAAAATTTTGATTGATTTGAATCCTTGATTGGATTTGATAAGAGAAATGATTGATTTTAGGTTTGAATATGCCCCCTTGGGAGCTAAATAGAAATATAAATTGATGAAATCCTAATTTCAAGCATCGATTTAGGTGTATAACTGATAGAAATTTTATTTGCGTTAAGTAGAAGATGTTTAAAAACCATTTAAATTTGATTAAAAATCAATTTAGTGTTAATAGAACACTATTTGACCATTTAATATATGAGATTTGACCAATTTTTACTGATATTTGACCAATATTTTGAAGTGTTGACACAATGTACAATTTTAGAAACAACTTTGTACAACTTTTGTTAAGCTTCTATACCTTTTTGAAGTAATTTTGAGTATATTTGTTCATTATTTGAGTTAAGTTTGCCCTTTATTTGAATTTTTTTGACTTTCCATTTGAGTAATAAACATTTCTAAATGTTTCTATCAATTTTTTTCCTCAACATTTTCTCATTCTACCATTGGTTAACTGCAATTGACCATAGTTGACTAAATTTTTGCAAAGTTGATTTGTGTCAGTAACTTTGGTTTCACTACTTTGAAGTAATATGTAGTGCCTATTTTGATTTTAGTTCCAATATTGAGCTCTTGTTTCATTATTTTGTGAAAGTGCCCTAGGTCATTAGGGTCCCCAAGAGGTTAAAATAGGCCAAAAAAGGTAAATTTACCATTCATCTTCACTTTTATCCTTAGTAAGTTTAGAGCTCTGAGAGAGAAGATGGTGGTCCTAGTTGAGAGGCATCATTTTGAGTTCAACCATCGACATCAATGACCTGCACATTATCCTACTTTGGTAAGTACCTGATAACCTACATTTCCATAATTTTCATTTGAATTTTTGCTTACTTTCATGCTAGTTAGGACCAATTAAATTTTGGATTGTACCCTGCATCCTAGGTCGCATCTTGTCAATCCCGTGTTGCATCCTATATTTTTAGGGTTGCATCATGTTGGGTCACATATAGTCAAATTTTAGTAGATTTTTAATATTTTCATCAGTGTTTAGCACCTTGTACAAATAGATTTGCATCCCATTTAGGGATCACTTCTTGTAATTTCTGGGTTGCATCTTCCATTTTGAGGATCACATCTTGTTTAGGGATTCCATTCATTAAATCTCGAATCACATTTGGTTTAAAAGATCGTATTTGTTTTTACTTACATTTTTTCCTTTTTTAGTTTGTTTGTTTGATCTGTCAATACCTTTATAGGTTTATAAGTCTAATTTAGCTTCTACTTTGCTTGGCCAACCCTAATTTACTGTTAATTTCCTATCTGTTGACATATTTTAGCATTTTATCCTTTTGTTGTCTAAGGCCTACCCAGGTCTTAGAGCTTGAGAACCAATTAAGTGATGCTGAGTGACACATTATTGGTCATTGTGGTTTATGGAGCCTTTTTGATTTACCCAATATCAGGGTAAATAGAGGGTCATTGATTGCGCTTCCAAGAGATGGCATTCAGAGCACAACACCTTATACCTACCTATAGGTGAGATGATAGTCACATCAAAGGACGTGTGGTAGACTGTGAGGATTTTGGTGATGGGCACTTGTATTGAGTATGATTCAGGAGTGATGGTGGATATTGTTGATACTTGTTGACTCTTCCAGGATCCTAAAATTGCTTGTAGCTATATATCATGGGACCATATGGTGTCTCATTATGACCATCTTCATGTATTCCTAGCAGGCTTGATAGGAGGTATTTTGATGCCTGACATGGGTTAGCATTGGTTTATGTGTGGTTTATCTAGGATCATTGAGGATATGATATGATCACCTCAATATTTTCCTTAGGGAAACTACATTTTATCCCATATATATCGAGAGTTGCACGAGATAGTTTGTCGACATTATCCTAGTATGACGGTGGGTATTTTGGTATTATAGACTTGAGCCGAGGAGAACCTCCTAGTTACATGACTGATTGTAGATAGATAAAGGGATCCTAAGATTCCATATATATATATATATATATATATATTCTAGTTTTATTCAGTAGCCCCACCTGGAGAAGGTATCTAGTATTGGTGGTGAGTTTTGGATGATGTCATAGCTCTCATATGGCTCCCTTACCTAGCCTGCGAGGAGTGGTAGATAAATGTACATCAGATGCCTTATTTTTTTCATAACTGAGACTTGATTGGCCGCACTTGATATCTTATTGAGAGATTTATTGTGACAATTGTATTGAGGTAGTATGGCCATATTCAGGGTATGTCATAGGATCTTGATATCTATGCCCATGTCGAAGGTGAGGAGGCTCAGTGGGCATCCATGTTGCCTTATGAGACTTCGGTACATGAGATATCTAATATGGTAGTTGTAGCCTAGGATTATATGTTAGAGGGTGCTAATGGGGGAGTGACAGATGCTTATCATAGACACCTTTTCCTAGGTTCACTACTCATGATAAGATGGCACTGAGGATCGAGGATGCTCTCAACTATGATCATATTGATGATGGTCCTGCCAGAGCTTGCAGTGATAGGGGTGGTAGAGGAGGAGACAAATACAGAAGCTAAACCAAGGGTAGAGGAGGAGATAGGGGTGGTGGTGATGGAGGGGGTGATGGAGGTGGTGGTGGAGATGCAGGTGGAGGTGGAGACAGAAGAGTTAGATGAAGAGGAGATGGGGGTGATGATGGTGGTGGGGACTAGTAGAGTAACTCTAACAAATTGTGAGTTGTTCCTCAACGTAAGGATCAATAGTAGAGATTTCCTAGAAAGGGTAGTGGTTCTAGACATGGAGGTGATCAACCACCTAGAGATTCTCCTAGGGATAGAGACACACATCCTCTTTATGATTGTGAGTGGGAGAGAGCTACATTGAGGACACAGGTGGCTACTCTAGAGGCTTGTCTTCCTAAAAGAGATAGACAACTAGTAGATTTGAGAGAAGGAAAAGATAGGCAATTGGATGCTTTGGGATAAGATAGAGAGCATTGAATATGTATTATCATAACATAAAGGGATAGATATGTCCATATAGAATCTCATTAGGGCTAGAGAGAAGCATACTACTTTTCTTTATATTGTATGGTTGTTCTTGCAGCTCAGAGACTGCCATTTTATTTAGCCATTTCTCAATAGTTCAAGGGTGCTATGCCACCACCAGTTCCCACTAGAGTTGATGCTCTGCCTCCTTCCCCTCCTCATGCTGATGAGGGAGGGAACCAAACTTGATCTTATTTTTGTATATCTGTTTGTATTTTTGACATATGTATCATTGATGTACCACTTGATGTATTTATTTTGATCTGATACAGTGCTACTCTTTGGACTCTGGTGTATACTCTCATTTATGATATTTGATGAGATTCATGTGCTTTGTTATCTATATTTATACTGATACTGATGATACTCTAATTTTTCATATCTCTTGATCTAGATATATTGTCATAAATTTTTATTTATTTATTTTGATCTCATCTTTTCTATGCTTGGTCATGTGATTAGATAGATGATGATATACTAACATATTGCATTATGGCACTAATATATTCAATTTTATGTGGATGTGTATATGAATGTTTTTTTCTTTTCTTATGCATTTATGGATGTATGGATGCAATTTATTGAATAGATGCATTTGTGTTGATGTTCTTTTTTACTTATGCATATATATGAGATGCTTTAATGAGATATAATGTGATGAAATGTATGACTATCTCACTTTATTTTTATATCATAATGGATGCATTGATGCAGATATTTTATGAAACTGGCATGATTATGCAGGTGCATGTATATCAGTACAAGATACTCATGCATTTGATTTGTTTTTGATGATTTGATTCACATGGTCAAACTTGTAAATGTTGATATCATTTTTAAAAAAAATATGTGTACCCACGTCAATGTTTAATTAATCACATTCATACTTTCATACCAATGCAACTTTAAAATGAATACAACTATGTTAACAAATGAAATACAACTAATTTAACCAATGAATGTAACTTAATTAGCCAATGAATGTAACTTAAGTAACCAATGAGTTTAACTTAATTAACTAATAAATGCAACTTAAGTAAGACCTCTAGGACAATTACTGATTTTTCAAGATGGATCTTTTTATCATCATAGAGCCTTTTATTTTTAGACTTGAAAAGTTAGTAGAATTTTCACTAATAGATTTAGCAATCATGAAAATATGAATACCTCCCATATTAGATGTCATGTCAAAAGTGAACCTAAACTCCAAGGTATATAAGCCAATATGCTTTGTCAGTTACTTCCCTTTTCTTTAAACTTGTTTTGTTCTTGTGCACCATTTTGACATGTAACCCTCAATGACCTTTTTATTCATATCCTTGGGTTATTATGTTGTAGGTACCTTACTAAGAAGTTTATTTTATTCAGATTAAATAGGAAAGGAAATGAATCCAACCTCACTCAAGCTTTCATAAGAAACAAGTCGAGGTATATGCAGCATTCCAATCATGATGGAGGCTCTTACCATGGACACCCAATTCCTATGATCACGTTGGATCACTAGATTAATTACCACAAACAAAAGACAAATAAAATGTTATGCCTCTAGTCCTTGTTTTTCTAGTCATTTTTAGACATCGTTGAGTTACTCAAAGAACAAAACAATCATAAATTAATAATAAGTCATGCAACAAACTAAGAAAAAATTCATAAGTTCCTCATTTTGTTTCTCTAGTCCATAGACATCTTCAAGATAGTATGGAAATACATGATCAACATAAATCATGAAGTATTTGTTTGTTATTATGTAGTGTTTAAGGAACACTTTTGATTAATTTGCAATCACTTAGAAAACATTATCAATCACTGATTCATTTTTTTAAATTGTACTTTATGTCTTGCATTGTCTGGGTGTTTTGTGTTTAGATACACTATGGGTTAGGTTTAATTTACATGACTAGTGTTTAGGAACACTGTTAGGTCTAAGTATTAAGGAATATTGTTTATGTTTTGGGTTGGTGCACTAGTAAATTTTACCCTATTTTTCGATGAGGATTAGTCAAAATTTTGATACCAATTGGTCGAATAGACAACTAAAACTGTGGTCAATTTTTTTTCATCGATTATTCTATAGGAAAAACCATCATCAAAATTGTGACATACCAAGTGGTCGAAGTATCGACCAAATTGTCGTTGAAGTAATTGCTTGGAACTGGAAGAATTGAGACCAACTTTGGTCAGCATTTTCATCGAAATTGAGACCAAAGTTCATCAAAATCGATGTCGAATGCATAGCATTCTCGTCAAACCTCCTAGTTCGTAAAATTCAAAATTAAGACCAACCTTATGTCACATTTTCCACCAAAGTTCATTGAAATTGACGTCAAATGCATAGCATTCTCATTGAACCAACTAGTGCATAAAGGTTGAAATTGAGACCAACCTTGTGTCACGTTTTCCATGAAAGTTCATCAAAATTGACATCGAATGCATAGCATTCTCATCAAACTTAGTAATATTTAAAGGTTGAAAAATCAACCAATACTAACTTTTGGTTAAAAAAAATGTGACGGTGATTAAACAGAGCATTTTCATTGTGTATATATTCAAAACCTCAAAAAAATTCAAACTAACTAAGAAAGCTTCATTTACTTATAGATTTGTGTGCTTGTCTAAGTTTGATATGCAGATCAAGTTGTACATCCTTCAAAATAGATCTTGTTCAAGTAAGGTTGTATAACTTGATTTGCGTATCAAACTCAGACAAGCACACAAATCTGTAAGTAAATGTTGAACAGTTTAAAAGGCTATTTAAATGTTTTGATGGTTTGATTATTTTAAAGATAGAACCAAAGAAATTTACCAATGCTAGAAAGGATGATGGTTGAATACAAGAAATGGAAGGAGAGTTAAATCGAATTGAGAAAAATTAGACTTAATTAGTTCCAAGACCTATAAATGACAATGTGACAAGAACAAAATTGGTATTCAGATATAAATTGAATGAAGACAAAGAAGTGATGAGAAAAAAAAACAAGGCTACTTTGTAAAGGCTATTCACAAGTTGAAGGGATTTACTTTGAAGAGATATTTTCTTTGGTAGCAAGAATGGAAACAATCAATTTATGACTTTTTGCATATATAGTTCACGAGAACTTCATATTATATCAAATGGATGAACAAATCGATTCTCATGAATAAAGACCAAGATGAAGTCTACATAGAATAACTTGATAGATTTCATCTATTAGAAGATTCAAACATGGTAGGCAAACTTAAGAAGACATTATATAGTCCCAAACAAGCTCTTATGGCTTGGGTTGCAAGATTGGATAAGTACTTACTCTAGCAAGGCTTCAAGCTGAAAGGTACCATAGATAGTAATCTTTACATAAAAATTAAGTAAGATATATTTTAATAGTTGTTGTATATGTAGATGTTATAATCTTTGGCGGAGGTGATGGAATACATAAGAAGTTTGTTGAAGAATTGTAGAAAGAGTTTGATATATGTCTATGTTAGGTGAGTTAACATTGTTTCTTGGAATTCAAATACTCAGGTAGATAATGATATCTTTATTGATCAAGAAGTATATGTCAAGGAAATATTAAGCAAATTGGTTTGGAGGTTTGCAAACTAGCGAGCACTCCTATGGTGACAGGCTATCATTTGAATAAGGATGATGAGTCAAATCTAGTTTATTAGACACTATAAATAGGTCCATGATTACGGGTCTACTATTCTTAATTGCATATAGGCCTAACATAATGCATGTAGTCTATTTGGTTACAAGGTTTTAGGATATATCTAAATATCTAAATATTTTGTTGATTATCTATATCAAAGTGCTCTTCAAATATCTAAGTATTTTTAGTACTAACCCCGAATCAGGGTAATAAAAAAGAAACTAAAATGTAGAAGCCTTCTATTCAATATAGATCAATGACCCCACAAGTGGTATTTTGATGGGGAATATATTTTATTTTATGTGTTTCATGTTGTAGGGAACCATGCACAATTTATCACGTGGGTCCAATGAAGGGAAGGTATGAAACTATTACAAAATGAGATATTTGGGATTTGGTATGTATGCACCCTAAAATGGTTGCCTAGACTTTGGGCCCCATTTCTGTAATTTATTAAATCCCTGAATCAATATTTTCAAAAATCAACATTTTTCAAATATATCAATATCCTTGATCAAATCATAATCAATTCAATATTTCCTAAGGTTTGAGTCTTATTTAATTTAAAAGAGAAATAAAAATAAAAATCTCATTTAATTAAGAGAACATGCTCTCTTTTAATTAATTAAAAATCTTTTTTAATTAAATAATAAAATCACTTTATCCTAAGTCTTTATTTAATTAAAAAGAATTTCCTCCCCTTTTATTTAAATAAAAAATCTCCACTTTTCTTCTTATCCTTGTTGCACAAATAAAGCATTTAATTTTTATTTATAAAGAAAAATAAAATAAAAAATAAAAGAAAAGTACTTTTGTCTCACATGGACATAAATTAAATGCTCAACATAAAGTAAATGCTTCTAATTTTCTTATTGGAGGATATTTGTGCACAAGGATCAAGCTTCTTTTTTTCTCCACCGTTGATTAAATCTTTTGCCTCTTAATCTCCATGGTCCTTTGATTTTTCTCATTCTCTATAAAAGAAGGGCTCTCTTCCTCATTTACACACAATACATACTTGAACTATTATGCTACAAGTTTTCTAAGTCAATGAAGCTTTTAGAGATATTCTTGCATCAAGTTTTGAAGATTTGGAGCATCATTGGCATTCATCTTGCATCTACATCACATCCTAGCTTGCATCATAGTTGCATTATCATGGTATCATTTCCTTTCATGTTTTAGATTAATCTCACATAGTTTAATTAGAGGGTTTGTAACTCTTTCATTTCCATTTTCATAGCTTAATTGCATCTTCATTCTCATAAGATTAATTTGCATTCTCATATAGATTTGCATAGCATTGCATTCATTTGGAATCTCTCATTGTGTGGTTGACTAGCAAGGTTATGAGTTTATAGCTCTAGCTGAGAGCAATTTTACAAATCTTGCAACTCCATGCATAGAGAGCTATGGATCGATTTGTGAGGGCTCATTCTTGAGTTTTCTTGCATGTAAGGATTCATAGAAGTGTGACAACATTTTAGCACACAGTACTCAGTCTGATCTTGTAAGGCATTTGTGAAGAATATTGTGGGTTGTTAGTGAGAATTTGTAAGAAGTGTAAGGGTCATGATGATTGAGGATAAATGGAGAATTTGTTTGAATCCAAAAGAGTGACTATCTTTACAACAGAGACATGTCTGTAACATTGGACAGTGAAAGGTGTAGAAGTTTGTAGTTGGTTGGTCAAAAAGTGTTGGGATGCAAGGTGGAATATTATGAATCTTTTTATGAAGACTGAGAGGTGAGAATCCTAGGTAAGTGATTAGTTATCAACTATTGATACAAGGGTTGGGTCAAAAAGGACAGTCACTATTAGGTAGAGTTTGTGCTAAAACAAGATGTTGTCATGGAGTCAAGATTGTGTGATCATACTTGGAGTTGGTTGTAATCAGGGTCAGAGAGGTCAATTTAAGGATGTATAGATAGGATTAGTGATGGTAAGAATTATCCTAGGTTGAATATATGAGGGATGAAAAGGGTATGTTTTTTCTAGGTACTATTAGGAGATGTGTAAGCAGTCCAAGGTTATGTAGATAGCACGAGTCTTATGAATTCAATCTGAGTTTGAAGAATGATAAGCATTTGTGTGACTAGACATTGATGTTGAAGAGTGGGGTATAGTGGATTAGGACAAATAACCACTGCTTGGATTTAGACAAGCCCCTCCTTGGTAACAATTTAGTCTTCCTTCTTAGCTAAATAGTAATAGGTTCTATATATTTGTTCTTATTTTATTGTATATCAATGTATATGTTTACTCATTTATGAGCGCTATATATATAAATAATCTTGATTATCAATAACGATATATATTGATTGTCATTATGATTATATATATATATATATATATATATATATATATATATATATATATATATATATATATATATATATATATATATATATATATATATATATATATATATATATATATATATATATATATATATATATATATATATATATATATATATATATATATATATATATATATATATATATATATATATATCTATGTGTGTGTATGTGTGTTTATTATAATATTTAACCTTTCATCATAGTTTATTATTATTAATGTACATATACATTCATATATATACATGTATGTATATATTTATGCATCTATATATAATACCATTATTTGTTGGTATAGTAAGTAATTCATAGAGTATCCATTCCTTTATTCTTCCTCCCACCTTATTCACTATTGTATATTATAATTCTCATTTCCTCCTTTATATATATACATTTTATATTTTTCTTGTCTCCTAGCAATGCTTCTTACAATCTTGATATACTTAATTCTTCTATACACTTCATTATTCTTTTTATCGCTTATCTATATTTGTATACTGTCTGATGCCAGCTAGCACTGAATAGTCTCATTGTGTATTGATTTACCTTTAGGTCAGAGACTATGAAAGTCTGTTCAACGCCTAAGAAGGTTGTTCATTAATTTCAGCTATTAAACACCGTTGTAGTAGATATATATTATGCTTTTTTTTATATGCTTCGTATTATTGTAGAAGATTATTCTTCAACTCTTATTTCCAATACTCCTGTTCCATTTTTTCCCTTCATTGGATTGTGGTCAATGTTCCATTTATACCTTTCGGAACTAAAATGTTGCATCTCTTACCAAGTGGTTCTCTTCATGAATAATCAGCTTTATTAACAATGGTTATTGGTTAGCATCATCATTGTTATCCAGATTAATCGATGTCTCTTTTTGTATTTATTGACTCTTCAAAACAATTTCAATAGCCATTGGTCAAATTAAGTTTATATGTTGACCATCATATTATTTATTAATAATATGTTCTTTCAATCCTAAAAATTTGATAATCTTATGTCTTATCCTTGTATCATGGGTATATTCATCATGGCTTCCCCAAACTGACAAACTGATGTGAGTATAAAGACCAATTGATGTGTATTCACATTTCATGGTCGCTGTCATATAGCTGAGGTCAACAATCACTGTTTATAATATAATTTATTATATGTTTAGACAAATTATATTTTAACGTTTCTTATCTTACTTTATCGGACCTTCTTACACCATCTTGCTACTATTGTTTATTGTAATTATAAATTCTATTAAATACTAATCAGAATGGGGGCATCATAGTTTATGATATATTTCATTAAAGAGTGGATATATGTTTGGGCCCATTATGCCTTTGCATCATAGTGGTATCAGAGAAAGGGACTAGATATTTGCAAGTTAAATATTGAGAAGAATCTTAAAAAAGGTGAAGATGAAATTGAAAAAGACAGAGACAGACATGGTAAAGGTGTTGAAAAAGAACCTAAAGAATGGAACAAAGAAAAGAGATAAAGATGAGAAAAGAGAATAGGAAAGGACACAAGAGGAGATAAGAAGCTTAAGGAAAGCATTATAGGAAATTATAGAAAGGAAAAGGAATTTGAAAGAACTCATGGAGAAGGATGGGAGGAATACTAGTGATAGGTTTGCAAAAAAATGTAGGCACTTAAGAGAAAGCTCATTGAAGGTAGTGAAAAGTTGGCATTTGAGTGTCAAGAAGAAGGTGCAATGGTCTATGCAAAGGCTAGTAGAAAGAGGAAAGTTGGTGGATGAGAAAGACAAGGAATCAAGCAATGAAAATGTTCTTGATGTTGATTCAGAGATGTAAGATGCTAGTGAAGATAGCAAAGAAGAAATTCTTGAAGGGCTTGAGAGTGATGAGTCAATTGTGGTAGGCACTATGTTGTTTCCTTTGGAGGAAGATAAGGGTAGTATGAAAGTTACTCCTATGACATCACATAGTGAGGGTAATGATGTGGCCATGGAGGTTGATGATTATTTGGTATGCCAAGAGGAATTACATGAGAGTAAGGATCAGTTGGTGAGGGTTGAGTTGGTCTCAAGGGAAGAGACTAAGGATGAGTTGGCTATGATGATGGGCCATGAAATGGCTCAAGAGATTGTTTACTCTCCAAGCATGGAGGCATGGTATGTTGATGGTGTCAAGGAAGAGGAGTGTCTTTGGAAAGTAGATTTATTGAAGTTTTAGATGTATGCAAAAGTAGAGGTTCAAAACAGGAAGAGGAAGTTGTTGATGGCCAACAAAGAGAAGCAGGTGTTCATGTTGCAAAGAGAAGTCAAGCCAAAAGTCAAGATCAAGGAGTGGGGGTTTGAACATGATGGAAAGAATCACACTACCACAATTTAACCATCTCACAATGACATTAGCAATTAAGAGGGAACATAGATCAGACCATGACATGCATACAATGATATAAACAAATGATTTTGAGATACAGACCTGTGCAATACAATCTCCCAAGGAATAGACAACACCACTTATCACCATATTTGCCAAAATAGGATTTTTCTTCAAGGCCTCTTCATACGCAGTCCAGTTATGCACATGAGCATATCTGACAATCTCATAGAGGGTCCATCCTTGAAAAAAAAAGCACCATTTCAGTTTGAATATTGCATATATACAAATATAATGATGAAAGAAAAGCAGACAATCATACGCTCTCTGATTTTGAGGTATAGAATAGAAAATATAAGCTGAAAAGCCAATCAAAAACATAAGAGAGAAATCACACTTTGAGGAAAGTACAAAAAGAAAAGCAAGATAAGTTCTTATCAGGCCACTGAAAAGCTTTCGGTATTTTAGATAAGACATCATAGGTATTTATTTGTATTTTGAAGCCTTGTTATAGAAATTTGTTTTTATTAATCCTCAGAATTAGTTAGTGAATCTTCTTCTTTCTTTCTAAATTCATGGATGATTCTATTTTTCTGCAGTAAATAACATACGTAATAGATAAACATGAAATCAACAACAAATATCTACCTCTAAATACAACTCCAAATGAATGAATAAAAGAAGAAAATGATAATGTTGATTGGGTATCCAATAAATTAAATAGTTTAATCATGCAAATAGATGTGGATAGTGCACATCACAATGATGAAGAAACAATGCTAGTAGGGAAGTCACATACAAAGAGACCAGCTTAAGAGGGAACATAGATCAGACCATGACAGGCATACACAGATAATAAATAATTATAGTATGTTCAACTAGAGATAAGAGATCAACCAAGGCACCTACATGAAATAGTCATGTTGAGCATCATTTTTACATGAGGACAACGACTAGGAATTTGTGTGAGCAACTTCCCCTCTTGGAAGACTGATAGAATGAAACTCAAGGTTCCTTTTGGCTGGGTCTCAACTGCTCAAATAGCTCGACGGAAGACAAATGTGAATTTGTTAACAAGGAGGCCTTTGCTAGTTCTTCTCTTAAGGGAAACTGCAAAACAGACTTTAGGGTTCCACAATATCTTTTTTTTTATATGATTTTCAGATTTAAGAATGAAAGCAATGCTAATTTAATTGATCTACTGAAAATAACTTGCAAGGAGGGTTAGAAGATGTAGGGTAACAAGAGACTTGAAATAAATTGCTGAAAAGAAACCTATTGGATAATTGCTAGCATCACACCACCATGCGAATTAAATAACCAAGAAGATGAGAAAACCCACACAACAAAGATCAGATCATGTCACAATCTTTAGCTGGATGGAAGCAATCATGGATAGAAGTTTGAACAAATGCAGATGTATGATAAGTCAAAACTCATCAAATCACAAAGCCACTCTAGATGTGCACACACATGAGACAAGTTAATCTTTAGACACCAAAGAAATATCTTCTCAGAGATTCATCACAACAAAGCAATGTGATACTAGCAAACACTGAACTACAAGATCACAGACTTAAAATTATTAAACAACCAATTAGCTCTTTGAAATAAAGAATGAGCAATTGACACATTCACAAATTTCACATAGACAGAAAAAAAATCACACCATGAATGAAGCACCAATTGTATATCTTGTATTAATGATCCAGTCGACCCTAATTACATCATTTTATTACAATTTATAGAGCTCTACTCTTATTTTCGCAGCTAGGGTTTTGCTGCAATCAAACTCCAAAGTAAAACTAAACTAAAGCTTTGCATTAAATAAAATACTTCTAAAGCTTAGCTAAACTATCCTAGCAGGGACTTAGACCTCATGCATTACAAAGATTTAAACAAAACAAGCATTCAACATCTCAAAAATGGGCTGGAACTGGTTCATGCGTGTGGTGATCTTCATGTTTGTCCCCTAGATCATTGGCTTTAGTTTCTCTACATAGTACTGACTAAAAGAGATCCCACAATCATGCCCAAATGATCCCAAGAAAGAAGCCTAGATGACTGAGAAGTGATCTCTAAGAAAGAAGCCTAGATGACTGAGAAGTTTCTCTACATAGTACTGACTAAGAAGCCCAGACGTGCCCAAAAAATGCCCAAAACCCGACACTTGGTCCAAAAATTCAACACCCAAAATTGGCTAAGTGCTATCCTTATCTCTACTACTTCAGACTTGTCAGAGTTGTCAGACTTATAGGTGGCTGAAAAATCCCTATGGATGAAAGGGCCAAAAATCCTATACTGAAAAAATGACTAAGTACCAAAACTGCACTTTCTATACATGGGAGCTGACAAATATTAAGCCGGAGGTCCACTAGCTAGAAGGCACTTCTGGATGTGCTTTCTTGAATCTATCCACCACCTCCAACACCTCATTGAAGTCCAACATCTTAATGCCTTGGAGAATCTCCTTCTGTCTATCTCCAAAATCTTTTAATTCCCTGGCAAAAGCCTTTATCTCTTCTTCTCGAGGTAGCATTTTCTGAATCTCCTCCCTCTGATAAAACATTTACTGAAGATCCTCCTTTGACTTTACCCATCAGAATATATTCAAGTATCGATTGAAAATATCATTCACTGAGTGCATAGTCTTATCATCATCATCATCAAACAAATCTAAATCTAACCCCTCAAAGAACTCTTGTAACTCATTTAAAAATAGCATGCCATCAACCCTTTTCTTATTCAACCTTTTGAGCACCTTCTCAAATATGGCCAATGCCACTGTTATCTCTTGGATCCATTCTTCAAAGTTATCTAATTTTGCTCCTTCATAAATCTTCATTACCACCTGGAAGCATTTCTTCCTTATCATTGTCAACTCATCTAATTCCTTTTGCCAATTTAGGATGGTTTCTTCTACCCCATTCTCCTCACTCATGATCTCTACCAAATAAGTTATTCCTGCCAAAACACCTCGAAAGGACCTTAAAATCTACCTAAGACATAAGTTAGCGAATTGCACAAAATATAGCTTCCAATCAACACAAGCATATACAAAAGAATGTGGAATGTTAGTGTCTATATCCCCCTTCTTTTCCAAAATTGCCTGTAATGAGGCTTCGGGGTCATTTGGGTCAATTGGACCCACCGTCTTCAAAATAAATTTCTTCATTGCTTCATTTTGTTCTTCCAATACTTTTATTCTTTCCTCATCTTTACTCATGAAGCCCAAAGCATGCTTCAGACCCAAAGTAGCCAAGGTTTTGCTACCTTCTCTGGTTGGTTCTCCCAAGTCCACTTCTTCTAACACATAGTCCTCCGGAGTGATCTTATTTGTGCTAATATCCATTGTGGGGACAACCACCTATGCCTTCCACCTCCCTTCCTGATCTTGCATTACATAGGACATTCTACTTGCCTAGGGAACTGGTGCCATTTGGTGGAAGGCATACCTTAGTGTGGTCATATCAACCTCTTCATCAGTATATACCCTAACCCTTAGTTGCACTTCTTTAGTAAATCAAGTGGGCTTTGAGAATGCATTCAATGGCTCATAGGGAGCAGCCAATCTAGTAGAAGTCCCCATGTGTTCTGTCCTTATCTCCTCTGGAACTTCTTCTTCTTCTATCTCCTGCTCATTCCCAATACCTTGTTCTGGCTCTCCCTCACCAGCCGTCTCTTGCTCATCAGATATTTTCTCCTTAGTATCTATTTGAGGCCTATCTTCTTCTTTATGTAGCTCTTCTTCTATCTGTGATTCTCCCTTATCACCTTCTTCCTCAGATCCAATATGAATTTCTTCTCCCCTTTCTCTATCGATGACTTCAACTTCTTTCTCTGGTTCCTGTGAGCTTTGGGGTATTGACTCCATATGAACTTGGGGAGGAATGTTGAGTGGGGGAGGTGTAGAAGATGCAAGGGGAGTGGTAGAATGGGCTGGTGGAGTTGGAGTTGGGAAAGGAACATGGGATGAAGAAGGTTGCTGAGATAGTCGAGCATTCTGTATGGGAGTAGAAAATGGGGTAGTGGGAAGCTCTTGAAGTGGAATGGTGGGAAGTGTGGAAGAGTGTGATGGAAGCAAAGGTGGAACAAACACCTCCAAAGGTACTTGCATACCTATTCCCTCCTCTGAGATGATCTTAATAGATGATTCCTTCTCGGGTCCTACAATTCCCTCCTGGTCTTTGGCTATTTCAAGCTCACTTTGCCCTTGAGGTTCTTGTGGTAACTCTTCTCCTATGCCACTAAAAAGCTAGTGAACTGCATAGGAGCCTATTGCTCTACCTCTTTGAAACCATGCAAACCCACAAAATTAGAGATGTTGAATTCATCGTCACCTAAGGCATCCAAATTCATTGGATCTACCTCAGTAGCCCCTCCATCATCCTTAGGATCATCTTCCATTATTCTCCTTTTCTTTAGGAATCTCATTGACCATGTCCTCCTATTAAGGGGAATTTCATCCAACATATCCTCATCTTCCTCTTCCAGAATACCCATCTGTGTAGGAGTTGAGCCTGCCTTTCTTTTGTAAACATGACCCTTGGTTGCTCCAGCTGGCTTAGGTCCTACTATTTTGAACTTTGTTCTCTTTTCTGAGTTGGGAGGACTATGGTCGCTTTTTGATGGTGCCTTTGGTGGAGGAATTCTCCTAGTCATCTCGGTCTTCACCTATTTGGAGTGTGTGACCGAACCATAGGTGGTGCAATGTTCGTGGCAATACATAGTCTCAGGCTTTAGAGGGGCAGCCCCCTTGAACTACGGTTTTTGTATCTTCTCTCCCTTCTTCTTTTCCAGAGATGGCTTCTCAGGGAGTTGCTTCATGGGAAGTGGTTGCATAGGAAATGGTCGAGCAACCCAAGACATTGTCAGCTTGATCACATGTTGGGCTCTAAAGTCCATGCTATCCTTCTCATCCCAATCCACCTCTGCATTTAGAATGGCCCTAGTATACACCTTGTCTGTGTTATATATAGAATCCAAGATTTTATCAGAGTCGGCAACCAGCACCTTCTACAAAATATTGAAGGAAAGGGCACCCTGTGCCAACTCTAGGCTCATCCAGCAATAGTCATGGATTCTTACTTCATAATCATCCACACAATTAGCCCAGTGGTCTTCAATATGCAGCTGATGCATATAGTGTCTTCCCATTATGTGGCTATAAGTACCAATGGGTTCAAAATGTGGCCTCACCAAACCATAGGTTTCCAGTGGGAATTCATCCCATTCTCCAACCAATGATTTGCAAACTTTCATGTCCAGAACACAATGAGGACTGACTAAAATAGGGAAGCCCCAGCAGTGTTTCTTCTTGTGTCTGATATGCTTGTGAGCATCAGAGAATTGCCTTGCTATCTCTAGTAGAACTACCCTATCAGGGGCGTACCTTGGGAGCTTCTTGGGTGCTAAGGTGCTTCCCACAACCTGGATATATGTGAATATTCTGAATTGAATGTAAATTGCCCCAATGGCCTTTACTTTTGCAGTTGCTTCTATTGATATCATTTTGAAGAAATCACCCTTAATGGAGTGGATGATTGCAAAGATGAAGGCATCATTAACTATCCTAAATTCTGGGCTATTGTGTGGGAGGAAGTCCTTTCGCACCAATTTAGGATACAAAGTGAAAGGCCATGTGCTTTGTTCCCTGATGTTTCCAACTTTAGTCAACCCCAGATATTCTACCCTAGCAGCTAGCAAGTACACAACATAAGACATCATGTAAAAGTGGGGGTCAGTTTTTACCTGAGTCAACTATTCATCCAACTGGTTGCTTAGAATAGAGGCCCAATCGAACCTTGCTTGTCTTTCTTTTATTTTCTTGATGAGGAAAATCATCCAGGGCTCCAGCTGATGGGACTTGGGTAAGCCATACACCCTACTTATCATTGTTATGGCGGCCTAGATATCCTCTTTCATATAACCCCTCCTCATATCAATTATGTCTAGCCTGTTCTTGGGTAAGGGTTGCATCAGGTACTCATTGTTAACAATGTTGAAGGCCCTTTGTGTATCTTTGGTATAGTATTCCATCCCCTTGTTTACATTGAAGTTGAAGAACTTATGTACCCCCTTGGGTAGATGGAAAACATCCTCAATGTTGTCAGGCCTCAATTCGAGGACCACTTCCCCCATGCTATTTCTGACCATGCGTTCATCTAGCACATAGTGGTTGGCCAGTGTGTTAATCAACTCCACCGATTGGATCGATATAGGGTGTGCTACTACATTCAATAAGGAGCAATGGACCAATGAGGTACAGTCCTCTAAATGACCCACTTGTTGAGCACACTTGTTTAGATATTCATTCCAACTCACATTCCTGATATCAGTATCGGTTATCCCGGCATGCAAGTCCATAACTTTAGATGGTAGGTGGTATCCTTTGAATTGATATTTCATTACCGGCGATGCTAGTACCTTCTTGGCCATATCTGTAAAAGAGCACAAGGTCTAAATCAATAACATAATGAGAGAAAAGAATTTGGGAAAGCACTACCATTCACTGAAATCATGATTTCAAAGAAAAAAAAACTAGAGATCTTGGCCATTTCACCTTTTCAGATTCATCAAACATAGGAAATGATGACAGGTCCAAAAAGGCTGAAAGGACCATGGCTTGAAGGAAAAAGGAACCAAAGGAAAATTGGTGGGAAGAGACTTCCAGCATTATCGAACCTCTGCAACCCTGAGAAGTCTTAACATCTAAAAAGGATGAAAGGCCACAAACTCGGAGAATGAAGAAACAAAGGCAAGAGCACTTCCTTTGGGGGTTTCGGGGGACGCTATGTTTTGGACCCCGAAAGTCCAAAACTAAGATTTTGGGTGGACTCAAAAATGAGTCCACGGTGAGTTTGACCAGAAACTCACCTAGCAATGTGAGGTGACTACCTCGACAATCCCTAAGGTCGAAAAGGCCGACCTAAAAAACAACCTACACCTAAGACCTAAGCCAAACAAATGAAAAACACTAACAACCTAGACCTAAGATGAAGCATGAAAATGAGAAACAAAATGAAATAAACTAGAAAAAGAAAAAAAAAAGGGGAGGAGACCACCTACCCAAAAGGCGAAGAGCTCGACGAAGACCAGCGAGGAAATGGGAGCCAAACGAAGTGAAAGAAAGTAGTGGTGAAAAAGAGAGCAAGCAGATGATGGAGGAGAAAATGCACAAAGTGAGGGTTTGAAATGACCTTCGCACCTTTTATAGGTAGTGAAAGACCTAGTGACATCATCACCTTGGAAGGTGGCCTTTCGGCCTTTTTGGCTATCTCAGAGGTCCGATAGGCCAAAAACACTGAAAGGTCGACTCCGGCGAGAGTCAGACCTTTGGTATTGATGACCATCAAGAAGTCTGAAAAAGACAGCCACCCGAGATCACTCGTCACCTTTTCACATTTTAGACCACCGAAAGAATGAAAAGCTGACAAGGCCAAAATGGCTGAAAACTTCGTTAGCAAAAAATGCTCCTGCTGGGACCTTTCGCACCTTTCAGACCACTGAAAGGTGCTAGAGGCTGATAAGGCTGAAAAAGCCAAAAAACTAAAAAAAACTATGGACACCAACCCTAAAGATGACAAAATGAGGCAAGAAAAAAGTAGAAGGGGGGCCCTTGAGGCCATAAGGGCCAAGAAAGGGGAGCGTGGTTGTGGGACCACAACAAATAGCCCAAACAAAGAAAGGAAAATGATGGACACTCCTCATAGCTAGTTGATCTGGAGATAGTCCTTGATGCGCAATGAGCCAAGTACGAAGATTATCAGATAGAGTGTGCCTTTTAACGTCACCAAGGTTGAGAAAATTATGATGTCTGCATCCAGTGTGTGTGAGTGTGAGTTCAATTTCCCTAGGAAACTCTCACCGTGAGGTCCCCTCGATGATCAACCTCTTATTGCTAGATCAGTACCCATCAACCAAAGTTGACCATAAGTCAATTTGACCTTGCTCTATTACCAGGTAGGCATTGATAGCCCTAATAGAGGTTGTCAAAGTCACCCTTTCCTGACTGCAGACGAGCTTTAGTAGAAGTGCTTAAACTTCATAGGAGGGCTCTTAGACTCGATTTACTTTAAGCTTTAGGCAAATTCCTTTGAGAGCACCCATCTATCAACAAATTTTATTTTGTGCGAACTGCTTCGATGCTCCTTGTGGCTTTACAAAATGCCTTTTGTAGCTCTTTCTTTCTTTTTTTTTTGAAAACTGGGGCAGCACTTAGACTGTTTTGTCTTGGTTTCAAGGATCTCTTTGTTTATCTCATCTTTAAGCATTCCTCCCTTTCATTTTCTTGCTCTTTTTTTTTTAGTCTGTATTCCAGTGGGGGAAGGGTTCTGACTTTCAGGCTTTCTTCGTGACTGTGGGCACCTCCTAGCGCAAATTGGAATCTCACCCAGAGAAGCTCGTGGCTCAGAATTTTCCTTTTAAAATGTGTTTCAGTGTTGAGGATGCTTCAATTAGGCATACACTCCCAAGGATTCTGAAAAGGAGCAATCTTTCCTCCTATGCCTATCCTTGGCTCACTACAAGATGGAACTATCCCTTTAGCTCAGGCCAAAGGAAGCTTTACTCTAACTTGGGCTACTTGAAAGGATTGCTAAAAAGAAAATGCTGACCCCCCACACTCACAAACAAAGAAAAGACACGGATGACAAGACCGACAAAAAAAAATAATGAAACAAAGGCAAATGATAAAATAAAAAAATATATAGTAAAGTACAAAGGACCAATCAAGTCCTGAAATAGTGCTTCAGAAACTGGTCATTGATTGGTAACGAGACCAATTCTCCATCGAGAGAACTAATTTGAAAGGTATTTTATCCTAGGATCTCAGCTATTTGGAATGGGCCTATCCACAGACATTGGAATTTTGTGTGGCTACCTAGTTTTTCTTTTGCTTTGTCCCACATTAGGACTAGATCAGAAATTTGGAAAGCTTTCACAGTTGCTCTTTTTTCAAACCATCGCTTGACGACAGCCTGGTGTTTGGTTACATGTTCTAGGGCCATGGTTCATTTTTCTTTGAGGTTCAACAAATTCATAAGACGAATCTGCACCCGATCCTCACCCTCAACATATTGATCCATGAATCTCAAGATTTGTATTTTTAGGTTCATCGAAAAGACAGGTTGCAAACCATACACTAACTGGTAGGGAGAAGTCCCTAGGGCATTCTTGATTCTGACCCGATCTATCTATAGAGCATTTTTCAACTAGGTATGCCAATCTTTGGGATTATCATCTAATAGACATTTGATTACCATTGTCAGGTTCTTATTGGTGGACTCATCGACTTCACTCCCTTGTGGGTAGTAATTAGATGAGAATTTAAGAATTACCTGGTTCTCGAAAGCCCATTGAATGAGACTTGCAGATGAAAAGTAAGGAGCATTAATGCATACCAGGAAAAAGGGCATGCCAAACCTTCTGATGATGAACTCTTCCAGGAACTTGGTGATCACTTCTGTGGTACAATTTTTCATAACCTGTGCCTTTGTCCAGCGTGTATAGTAATCAGCTACAATTAAGATATATCAATGGCCTGCTGAGGATGGGGGATTGATCATCCCCATGAAATCCAGCCCCCATTGGGTGAATGGATGCACCTCATATACTAGTTGTAAGGGCATCGCTAGGTGTCTCTCTCAAATGGTGCTGGTTTGGCAAACATGGCAAGAGCGCACATGTTCATGGGCATCTTTGAACAAAGTTGGCCAGTAATAGCCAGATCTTAGTATCTGATGAGCTGTGGCTTCTGCTGATCCATGTCCCATACCATACTTGTCATGAAATTCTATGAGAACTAGCTCCTCTTCTGTTCGGTCCAAACATCGTAGATATGATCCATCGTAATTGCATTTGTAGAGCTTCCCATTTTTCAGCATGTATGAACTACTCTTATTCTTTAGTGCTCTTTGTTGGGAACTGTTCAGCCCATCTAGACAACAATTTTGCAGCAAGTAGTAGACTACATCTTGATACCATACATCAGTGACTATTCCATCATTGGTGTACACCTGGCACACCAAACCTTGTTCTGTTTCAGCCATCATCTTAGAGAGACCTTGACCCCTCACCAATTTCATCGGTTGTATCTCAATGTTGTACTCCTACCATATTTCCATCCATTTGCCTCTTCGTTCCCCGAGTTCATTTTGCATTAATAAAGATTTGACTGCTGGGTCTGGAACAATAGCAATGACCTTACTTCATAGTATGTAATGTCTAAATTTTTTGATAGCCTTGACCAAGGTGAAAGACTATTTGTCCAAACTGTAATACCCCAAAAATGGGCTATAAGTTCATTAATCTCCTACATCTATAAATCGAATGAAATCAACATCAAAGTCCTAATCTAAGGCACATCTAAACATCATTGAATCTTAATTGATTATCTTATATTCTGCATCGGGGAATATTCCTAGCAATATTCCTAATTATCTTAATTATCTTTAATTTAATGATTATTTGGCGATAAATCATATTTATCCTAAAGTTTGATTAATTGAATATTTTCATATTTAATTAATTAGATTTAATATTTGCCACTTAATTGTTTAATTAAATTTAATTCTATCTATTATTAATTGTATTATTTAATTTTGACAATAAATCAAAATTCCTATGAATAATTGATTAAATTTTTATTTAATTAATTAAAGCATGTTGTCATTATTTAATAATATAATTTTTAATAAAAGTTTGGTAAAATAGTTAATTAACCCATAAATTAATTATTTTATTTTCAAAAATCAGTTAAGTTGAGCATAAATTACTTTATTTATTTATTTATTAAATCATAATTATCCATGTGCACATTCAAGGACCAGTTAAACTCAAATTGGAAAATCAATGCAAGTTGTTAGCTTTTTGAAACTCAACATCTTTTTGAGTTTTAAAGTGGATCTAAACTTCTAATTCAAGTTGAACTGTGCTTTTGCATGATTTTTGTGACTTAATTATCTTTATTTAAAAATAACTCAAAAATCAAGTTGAGTTATTTGAGTGATTTATGGCTTTTTCTCATGCACCTCCAAAGTCTTGGATTTCTATAAAAACAAGGCTCAACTCTTCATAATTCATCTCATATTTTGCACAATCACGCTGGAGAATTAGAATTGAAGAATCAAAGCTCTTGCAAATCGACATCTTTGTGAGATCAATCTTATTTTTGCAGTCATAGCATATCAATTTTCAATAGCATTCATAGCATATCAATTTTCAATAGCATATCAATTTCATATTAGCATAGATTCATATCAATTTTTTTCATTCTTATTGCATAGAAAATATCAAAAATATAGATTAATTGCATTCAATTTCATATCCATCTTTTGCATTCAAATCTTTCATTTAGGTGTCATCTAGGTCACTGATCTCGATTACAATCTGAGAACATCAATCTCGCACCTATTAGAAGGCAGTAAATCACTTGGTTAGATTAGATTTCAATTTTGCATGATTTGATTATAGCTAACCTCTAATGTTTTACTGAAGTGTTGTGTCTACAGATCAGGTACAATTTTCACACACACATTTTTGGCGCCCACCATGGGGCAACCCACCTTTGCATGCTGGTTTTGATTTTTTTGGGAGCTAAAACCCCAAAGTTTCAAAGATTTAATTTTATCTCCCAAACGGCTTAGATTTTTGGTCTGAAATTTTTTTTGCAGGTTGGTGACATATCAGAGAAGCTACAGTAAACAATTTAGAATTTTTTGAGATGTTTTGAATTTTTAATAATTTTTTCTTCAAATTCCAGAAAAAATTAATATCTGACGCAAATCAATATATTTTTTGGAAATTTTTATATTTTCAAAAATCTCTTTAAATTATATAGGGGATCCATTCTTTTTGTTTTAAATTTGGACATGATATAATATCTCAAATAGTCAATTTGCAAAAACTGGTCTGTTTTGATAAAATGGGTCTCTAGGGCACAAATGAAGAGATTTTTCTAAAAATTTTTCATTTTTGGAAAGCTCTTTGTTTTTTAGTAGGGGTCTCTATTTTGAATTTCTATTTTTGTGCCAAAATCATATCAAAAAAATAAGATCTTGTTGACTAGGTCAAATGCAGCAAAAAAAAAAAAAGTTTTGTGATGGGTATGCACTTATTTTTTTTACATGGTTCAATGAATGATATGGGTTAATTGCTAGTTATTATTACTGATAATAGTTGAGTTTTAGAGCTAACCCTATGGTTTTTATAAGTTTAATATATTTTTCATATCTTGTTTGCTTGTTGGAGAGTTCGTCACTTGTTTGCATGGAAAAGCTCAATAAAAATTGCTAAAAATCAAGTAAAATCTACTAAGCATGTTGCGAGGATCCCAGGTATTCTCCTTCATCTAATAATATTTTGATTTGGGACTTAAAATAAATCTCTTATGTGTCAAGCTTGTGTGCATCTTTTCATGCTTTTGATCTATTTCTACACACTTGCATAATTGATACTAGGTTGTGAACCCTTAAGGATTCATTAAGTAGTCTTAGAATACTTGTGATTGATCTTGATTGCTATCTTGGGTTATTGGACTCACTAATCCTCCAACCCCTCATTTTTTCCCCATGGTTGCAATCTCAGCACCATAAAGGGGAGGGGTCAACAGGACATAAGCGTTAAGTGTTCCACTTGGCAACCCTTTTGTGCTTTTAGGAACTCACTTGTTTTCTAAGTTGTGGACTCATTTTCAGCTTGTGTGAGGTGTTAAGTGTTCCACCTTGTGGACTCATCTCATATTTGCTTTAAGCGTTAAGTGTTCCTATTTCTACTTTTTGGGTACTTTTGGTAGATTTACTTTCAGGAATATATCTGTGCTCACATAGTAATTAAGCCCTATGAACACTATTCATGATTCTTGAGAGATTGGATTCCCAGTGAAATCCTTCTTGATGACAGAATCCTTGTAGGTAGGGAGGATACTTAGTGCATTTCACATTCAACTTGGTTAGTGAGTCTTCTCTTATTGATCGACACATTCTCTCTTCGGAGAGGTTGATAGATCACGTGGGGTTGATATCACGAGCTTTGGTGAATCAAAATTGGTTAGTGCATCTTCTCTTATTGATTGATACATTCTCTCCCCGGAGAGGTTGATAGATCACGTGGAGTTGATATCACAGACCTTGGTGGAACAAAACTTTGTCTTAGCGTGTCGGATTAATCTGCTTGCTTTGTTTGGGTTAAAAGTGAAGAGGTGTCAAAACCTTGAATCTGGAGCCAAGTCCCCTTGTGGTATAAATCTGTGAGTCACCTTTAGAGAGGGTTAACCGTAGCGGACAATCCCTTCACAGGGAAAACTGTGTTGATGGAACCTCAAGCGGTCATAGCCATTTTCACCGTGGTAGTGACAGCCGCTATATAAATGTCCTTGTGGAAGAAATCTCCATGGGTATGGTTCATTGTTGGGTTGTCAGATCTCCCTAGCAGCTCTTGAAGATTAAGTTCTCAAACTGTGTCAAAACCCTGGTGTGCCAGGATTGGAGTTCACCCCTTTGAATCATAAAAGTTGCAGAGTCAAACCATTACTAAAAACCCTAGAGAGGCCAATTTTTTTTTCATTCTCAGGTATATGTGTGTTATTGCAAAACTTTTTAGAACATACACAATTAGTACTCTCAGGGATTAGCACAATTTGGTCACTTGATTGTTCATGCGCAAGGTTGCTTTTGCCCTTGTTCATTGTTTTCAGACGTGCTTGGAATCACTTGCTTGTTGTTCTGCGTGTTTGTTTATCTACTTGGCTATTAAAAATGATCAAATTTGGTATAACCTTCAAAATCTGGATAGTACAATTTGCAAACAATCCAGAACTGAAAACCTTAAATTTTGCAAAAATTGACGTAAAATTCTTTCTGGAGTCAAAAGTCATTTCAGGAAGTCAAAAGTTGTATGACTTTTTGTCAAATGTCATTTTAGTATTGCCCATCTGTCGTATGATTGAGAACCCAGTGTTGTACGAGTTTTCATGCTAGCAAATACAAGGAAGTCAAAACCTTGTTAGCAACTGTCATATGAGTTTTGTCAACTGTCGTTTCATTTCTACCCAACTGTCGTATGAGTTTAACAACTTTCATTTCATAGACTACCCAGTGTCATATGAGTCTGTAGAGTGTCATTTGGAAAAATTTGAGAGAGTTGTCAGAAATTGTCAAATTGCAAGATATCCAATGTTTCCAGCCTAGTTCCAAAATCTATCAAAAATATCATTGTGTCAGGAATAGAGCAGTAGCTATTGAGCATTCTACCATTTTCTGAGTTTGATCTTTTGAATCTGATCTAGTTTTCTATTTGATCAATTTGAGTCCTTTTTATCTCGTGTCAAAACCTTGTCATAACTATCAATCTTCAATCAATCTTCAAAAATAGACTAAGTGTTGAGAACTCATGTCCGCTATCTTTTGGGTGATCTATGCCATACATCCAGGGCACAGTTTCCTTCACCCACATCTCATCAGATCTTCAAAACTATCATAATCTTGACAAGGTTGCGTCATTCAATTTTTTCGAATCAAATTGTTCTTTAGTTGTCTTCATCCTTTTCTTCTGTTTCATTCAAATTTAATGGTGGAGACTAGAGCTTCTTCACATAAGAAATCAGAAGAAACATCCCAGCACTTACTTTTGACCAATACCCTAGGTCCAACTCTTGAACAACTCATCAAGTCGGGTATCTACGAAGATGACGGTCTTGGTAACTTTTGATTAAAAACTGGTTACATACCTCCTCTATCAACTCACAGAGGTAATCAGGAAAGTCCTCCTCAATCTATTCTAGGGAGCCCAAAAACTCCTACCATGTCTCAAGCAGGGACAAACCATGATTCTCTAGGAGGATCCCAGGGACACCATTCTCAACATAATGCCAACCAAGAACCTACCCCCTCTAAAATCCATCGATGTCAGAATGATGATGAATTCAAGAGAATGATGAGGCATTTCTTGAAAGTGGATAGAGAGGCATACTTTTTACAATTAGCCTAGGAAGGGGCTAAGCTTCCTCCCAACTTTAACATTGATGATATAATCACACATGAGGAAGAAACTCCACTCACAGCTATGACAAAATAGATGCATGCTATACAAGTTGAATTTAACAATCTTAAGAAGGAGAAGGAACCCAAGGAGTTCTCCATGGAGGCCCTATGTCCTTTCCCGTTCGACAAAAACTTGTATATGCCACCATTCCCAAAAAGAGTGGAGATACCAAAGTATGAAAAATATGACAGACACTCTGATCCTCAAGATCATGTCAGAGAGTTCTGTACGTACTCCATGGAATTCATGCATGAACTGACCTATCTGATGCATCTTTTTCCTAGATCCTTGGGAGGAGCATCCATTCAATGGTTTTCGAGATTACCTTCTACGATCAAAACTTTTGAGGAATTGATTAAATTATTTTATCAACAATATTCCTACAATATTCAACATCTAATTACCATGATCGATATCTGTAACCTCAAGCAATATCCAGGGGATTCATTCCTAACTTTTCTCAAGAGGTGGTGAAAGAAGTTTTCTCTATATGCTAGACCAATTCCCAAAATGGAGAAACTTGAAATCTTTATCAATAACCTTGTTCCAGAGCTCAACTATCCATTACAAATGCAAGATCATGTATCTTTTGATAAAATGGTGGAAAATGCAATCAAGATTGAGAAAGTACTTGTCAAGAAAGGAGAAATCACACTTCAAAAGGACAAGTCTGAATCTGGATCTAGCTCAAAAGATAAAAAAAAGAGCTGGAATAGAAACAAAGGTATCATCTCTGATGGTGTTGTTGACACTATCTGCACCCCATCAAACTCACCGGCCTGCAATCTCACCCTTGCCACCAAAGCCATGGAAGCTTCAGAGCAAAAATCTGCTGAACCATCTCCAAAGAAGCCATTCAAACGATGGGATAATAAATGAAAGTTTACTCCCCTGGGAGAATCTTTGGAATCTACCTTGAGAACCCTAATAGCTGATAACATGATCTCTTTACCACCAATCCAAAACCTTGATCCGGATCCAAAACCATATTGGTGGAAAGATAATGCATTCTGTGCTTTCCATCAGACTAAAGACCACAGAACTAATGGATGCTTCCACTTGAAGCATACCATTCAAGACTTGATAGATCAAGGGGACATCACGATCGATAATCCTACCAGCAATAATGATCACACAGCATTTACAGAACCATTTCCACAACATGGCAAGGGAGTTTCCACTTCTCAGCCTAACATGGGGGCAAAAGTCAACTATGCCTACCCTAGAAACAATGCTTTCATCAATATGGTTGAACCATGTCTCTCTAAGAGCTACAATGTCATCATGATTGTATGAAGAGACATAAATCATTCCTTAGCTAATGTGGTTACCAGGTCACAAGCTCAGGCTCATCTGAAAAGACAAACACCAAGTTCATCTAATGTCCCTAAGATACCTTTCAATCTCACATCCGACCCATCTCGGTTAACACCTTACCGACCTAACTCGGTTCACACATTACCGACCTAGCTCGGTTAACACATTACCGACCTAACTCGGTTAACACATTACCGACCTAACTTGGTTCACACATTACCGACCTAACTCGGTTCACACATTACCGACCTAACTCAGTTCACACATTACCGACCTAACTTGGTTCACACATTACCGACCTAACTCGGTTCACACATTACCGACCTAACTCGGTTAACACATTACCGACCTAACTCAGTTCACACATTACCGACTTAACTCAGTTCACACACTGAGCCGACTGGAACTACAGAGAACGACTGTCAACTTTGCCTTGCGGGTAAAACTGGGCGTTATGGGAACTAAGGTTGCCTAATATGAGCACGACCCATTTGAGATATCCCAGTTTCCCTTCAGAAACAGCCCATCAATCCTCCCTATCTATCTAACAAATATATTCTAGATCTAGGAAAAGAAAGGTGGCACATAGACATGAAACAGTAAGGTTGCAACAAAAGTTCTAAAATCTGGAAGCATTCATAATACATCCAGTGACAGTAAAATACACTACCCTACTAGATCAAAACCACTTCTACCCTCCCAGGGAGGTTTCACCACAGTGAACATACAAACATTCGTAAAATAACTTTCCACAAACACATTTCAAATACATAGAAAATAAAACATATATATATATTTTGCAACCATAGCACAATATACAGAAACTTTTCCAGAAATCTAGATTTTACTTTCATTCTACAAGATAAATCTACTTCTCAGGATGGATTCCAACCTGGAGTCCTGCGAAGACCAGTTGGAGAAGAAGGAAGATCAAACCCTCTCCAATATTTCCAACACTCCTTTGAATCCCTTTGCTCGCAATCCTCCAGCCTCTACCCGTAACAATCCAAATGCCAAACTCACAGGATAAATTTTCTACAAGAATAATAATAATAATCCTCTTCTCCCAACTCCTTTTACACAGGAAATCTTTCCTGTAAATAGGATGGAGGAGGAGGTTGCACAGGTAATCCAACCGGTGCAACCATCTCAACTATCCATCCGTTAATGAGATGGTTTTGAAAACTCATTCCCGTAAAGGAATAAATAAACTATAATCTAAGTCCTTAAATTTAAGGATATTAAAATAAATATTATAATCTTAAAACAATTTATTAAATTATTTAACTATGGTAATAGGATAATCTTATTTACCATACCGCTAATTGATCTAATTATTTATTAATATAATAAATGCTTACATGGTAATAATTATATATAAATATACGTATGCATATGCATATGTGTGCACCCATATGCCTATGTGTACATATATTATTATTATTATAAATATTATTACAAGCACAATATTATTATTATAAAACATATTATTATTTTTATTGCTATAGACTCTTTGTCATTATTAGTATTATAAAATAATACCATAAATAAGGTACATTATTATTAATGTTAAACATTAGAATAACATTATTATAAACTATATTGTTTATTCATACCTTAATCCCCATTCTAAAATATATATGCATATATTAAGTAGCCACTAACATAGGTTAGAATTTTACCACTATTATTATTTAAAACCTTTTATTATTAATATTTCCTTAGACATTAAAATACCATAAAATTAATCCTTATCATGGGTATTAAAACCACATGATTTAATTGCACTCAAAATTGCTCCTAATGAGATACGCTACTAAATCATACCCTCAAATGAACAATAATCTACATCCATGATCTACTAACAGAATTGAACATATCACGAAGGCAAGAACTAGCTACAAGATCCACATTTCCATCAATTACAAAACCACATAAGACATTTACACAAGGGACTGACTTGACACTTCCCACCTAAGGATAAAAGGATCAAAGGTGAAGTTTCTTCCTATGGACCTGGTGATACCTCCGTAACAACAACAACGATCGAAGATTTTGAGAGATCGCTCAGACCTGTGAAGCCAGGTGGAGACGACACCCGGTACCTGCAATCCTGCATAACCAAGAAGAGATACATATATATACATATGGAGATACAAATCAGATATATGCAAGCAGATGACCAGGATCGATACATCGTGTGGACCTCAACTAAGTGAGTAACTACGACTTCATCCTAGAGTCATGAAAAACACATCAAAGACCTCCATGAAACATAAAACATCATGATAGTGGTTAGATTCAAATAATTGGGTTAGATCCATATAAAAAAATAGATAATTTTCTAATCTCATAAACATGTAATTACTAACCATAAATGAGCATATTCATCATGTCATCATCCACAAAACATAAATGTAAATGTATAGTCTTGACCATAATAATAATAAAATGTCCAAATCAGAAAAGTCTAAGTATCACCATAGGAGAGGTATTACATCCTCCCCCCCTAGAGTTAGGCTTACTCCTGGAAGCCTACAAACAAATATGGATAAGTGTCTCTAAGTCTATCAACATCTTCCCATGTGGGGGAAGATTCATCATTGGGGTCCCATTGGACCCTTGCCTGCTCTATGGTGCGACCCCTGAGGGTCAGTGTCCGCTGCTCCAAAATGCGTACCGGCTCTAAAGCCAGCTGTCCGTTCGCTACCTGTAAAGCATTCCAATCCAACACATGAGTCACATCAGGAATATACTTCCTAAGTACTGAAACATGAAACACATCATGAATACAAGCAAGGCTGGGCGGCAAGGCAAGCCGATAAGCTACTGGTCCTATCCTCTCCAGGACCTCAAAAGGGCCAACAAATCGGGGTGCCAACTTAGAGCCTTTTCCATAACGGATTGGACTCTTTCATGGGCGCACCCTCAAAAAGACTCTATCACCAAGAGACAAGTGTATATCAGTCCTGTAAGCATCAGCATACTTCTTCTGCCGATCCTGGGCTGTCAAAATATGCTCTCTGATGCGTTTGACCTGCTGTTCCATATCCTGTAACATCTCATGGCCTAGAAGTACCCTGTCCTCCAATCTGTCCCAACTTAAAGGAGTGCGGCATGGACGACCATATAAAGCCTGAAAAGGGGACATGCCTAAGGAACTGTGATAACCATTATTATAAGAAAACTCTACCAAATAGAGATACTCTTCCCAGTGGGTTTGTCTATCCATAACATACATTTTGAGCATGTCCTCAAGAATCTGATTGACTCGCTCCGTCTGCCCATCTGTCTCGGGATGATAAGCGGAACTGAAGTTGAGCTGAGTCCCTAAAGTATGCTAAAGTGAAGTCCAAAGAGCTGATGTAAATACTAGATCATGATCAAATATGATTCTCCTAGGAATTCCATGGAGTCTTACAATATCCTTCATGAACACTCTGGCAACAGAAGCTGCTGAGTACGAGGACTGCATAGGAGAAAAATGGGCTACCTTGGTGAGTCTGTGAACTGTTACCATGATAGTGTCATGTCTCCTAGGAGTAACTGGAAGTCCCACAATAAAATCCATGGAAATAATGTCCCATTTCCATTCTGGCACTAGGTGAGGTTGCAATAGACCAGCAGGGTGTTGATGTTCTGCTTTTACTCTCTGACATTCCAAACATCTAGCCACATAGTCTGCAATATCTCTCTTCATTCCTGACCAATAGTACAATTGACGTAAGTCTGCATACATTTTCTTCACCCTGGGATGTGCCGAATAAGGAGCCTTGTGGCTTTCCAAGAGGATAAGTGCACAAAGGTCTCCTTCCATGGGCACATAGATTCTATTTTGTTGTTGCAGCAACCCAAGGGTGTCTAGGGAATATCCTGAGAAGTGACCTTCCAAAGGTCTTCCTGACTCTATTTCTATCTTAACCTCCTGAAACCAAGAGTCAGAAGTGAGAGCTTCCCTGATTCTTTTCTCCAAATCTGTGCTAAGGGCTATTGCTGATAAAACATGTCTGCACCTACTTAAAGCATCTGCCACCACATTTGTCTTTCCTTGGATGTATTTCACCTCAAAATCATATTCACAAAGGAATTCCATCCACCTACGTTGTCTGGCATTTAGGTTGGGTTGAGAGAAGATGTACTAAAGGCTCCGATGATTTATTTGGAGTTCAAACTTGTGATCCAACAGAAAGTGTCTCCACTTTACTAAGGCGTGAACTACTGCTGCAAGTTCTAGGTCATGGGTGGGGTAGTTGAGCTCATGATCTTTAAGCTTCCTTGACTCATAAGCCATAACTTGTCCTTCTTGCATAAGAACCACCCCAATCCCTTCTAGTGAGGCATCTGTGCAAACTATGAAGTTTGCTGATGGTTCAGGAATCACCAAGATTGGAGCACTGGTTAATCTTTCCTTCAAACATTGGAAAGTGGCCTCACATTTTTTTGACCAAACAAAATTTTTGCCTTTCCTTTGCAAGGAAGTAATGGGATGTGCTATTCGAGAGAAATCTCTGATAAAACTTCTGTAATACCCAGCTAGTCCCATAAAGCTGTGAACTTCAGGGACATTAGTCAGAGTTGGCCACTCCACTATGGCTTGAATTTTGGCTGGATCAACAGCGATGCCATTCCCTGATATGACATGCCCTAGATACTTAACTTCTGTCTGAAAGAATTCACACTTTTCTACATTGGCATAAAGTTGATTTTCCCTAAGGCACTGCAATACTTGGTGAAGATGAACCTCATGTTCTTCAAGAGTTTTAGAGAACACTAAGATATCATCTAGGAATACTATTACAAATTTATCCAAGTAGGTTCTGAAAACTCCATTCATTAGGCTCATGAATACAGAAGGAGCATTCGTTAGCCCAAATGGTACCACGGTGAACTCATAGTGACCATATCTGGTACGGAATGCTGTTCGATGAATATCGGCTTCCTGAATTCTAAGTTGATGATATCTTGATTTGAGGTCAATTTTTGAAAATATTTTTGCACCTTTCATTTGATCAAATAGATCGTCGATTCGGGGTAAAGGATACCGATTCTTGATCGTGACTTTGTTGAGTTGATGATAATCAATGCACAACTGAAGAGATCCATCTTTCTTCTTCACAAATATTATTGGTGCACCCCATGGTGATACACTAGGCCTGATAAATCCTTTTTCCAAGAGCCCTTCCAGTTGCATCTTGAGTTCCTCAAGTTCCTGTGTGGTCATATGGTACGGAGCTTTGGAGATTGGTTCTGCTCCTGGAACCAACTCAATTTGGAAGTCTATGTCCCTTTTGGGAGGCATTCCTGGAATTTCTTTGGGAAAAACATCCAAGTACTCTTGTAATAGGGGATGATCTAGTGATACCTCCCCACTTTCTCCTTGGTCCAAGTCCTCTACTGATACTGCAAATAATTGGCATCCTTTGCGCATGCACCTCTTGAGCTGCATTGCGGAAATCATGCAGAGAGAGATGGGTCGTTGCGCCCCAACAATCTTCTTAGGTTCTCCTAAGTCATCTAAGCATTGAACGCTTTTGTTTCTACAATCCAAAGTGGCTTTGTGAGCATCCAACCAATCCATACCTAAAACTACTCCATATGAGCCTAGAGGGATTACTCAAAGATTTACTAAGGTGGAAAATGGTCCAAGTTCTAACTTGCAGCTATGGACACAAGAGTCAGAAGTTATCCTTACCCCGGAGGCTAGTTCGACCTGCCACCTATCTTCCTACCTTACTGCCTTTAGCCCACATTGCTCTACTAAAGAGGGTGAAATGAAAGAATCTGTTGCTCCTGAATCAAATAATATGGTGGTAGAGATACCCCTTAACAAACCTAGGATTTCGATGACTGTTCCCTGATGATTGGCTTGTCCATGGTCTAAAGTGGCAAATACTCGGTGAGTTCTGCCTGCATTGCCTACTATTGGTTCTGAAGAGGCCTGCCTATAGCTAGCTGCTGGAGTAGATTTCTGAGGGCAATTAACTGCAATGTGCCCATGTTGGCCACAAGAGTAACATCCATTGTTCTTGACAAAATTCCTTCCTGCAGAAGGTGCGCTAGACTGCTGATAGCTACCCCGACTAGAATTCTGAGGCATACTCTGCACTGGTTGAGGGTTTGGGTATCACTTTGTACGCTGCCAGTTGTGAGAATTGTTGGATTGAGTACCCCCACTTTTATTATTATTTCCATTGTAATTGTTGTTGTTGCTGTTGTTGAAAAACTTCCTTTTCTGGTGGTTCTGACTTCCTTTAGGAGGATAGTTTTTAGGTCCAGGTGCACCTTGAGATTGATTTCCTTTGAAACTTGACCCGGCTTGGAAGGCATTACTCCCTTGGCCACCTACCGACCTCCTAACCCCAAGGCTATATTTTGTTCCTCAAGGCAAGCTTTGATGACTGCATCATTAACTGTCTGAGGTTCAAACATTCGTACACTACCGGCCAAATGATCATTGAGTCCTCTAACGAAGTGTTGAGTCAACATGGGTTCATCATCCTTATATCCTGAATATGGCTTGAGTTCCAAGAACTTTCTCTCATAGTCATCAAATGACATAGTTAACTACCTTAGGTTGTGAAACTCCTCGGCTCTTTCACGTCTCCAGTGGTCAGATAGAAATTTGGCTCGAAAGAGTTCTAGGAATAGTTCCCATGAAAGAGTGGTAATATCTATGTGAAGTTTCTCCCTCTCTGTTTCCCACCAAGTGGATGCAAAGTCTCTAAGGTGAATGACTGCAAACCGAGCCTTAGTATTGCTGCTATAAGAGTGCATGGAGAAAAGCCTTTCTAGTTCTAGCAACCAAGTTTGTGCAGTAGATCCACCTTGAGTTCCCTTAAATGGGTTAGTCTTAGTCCTAAGGAGGTCTCGCATGTGAGAAGCACGCAAAGCATCTTCTTCTATTTCCTGATCCCTCCTCCTAGGACTCCTTTCCCTCTCCTCATGGTGAGTGTTATTCTCCCCATGGTGGCCTCTATCCTACCCTGCCTCTAACCTTTGAAGAATCTGTTGTAATAATTCTGTTACTTGAGCCCCTTGAAAACCTCCTGATTGATTATTAGATTGATCTCCTATTCCCTCATATTGTTCTTCTTCTTGATAACTTTCATGTTGAGATCTAGGAGGGGTGTTTTGGGCACCTCCTCTTCTACCACGGGTTACAGGAGGCATCCTGCCATGAGTAAGAAGAAGGATAAGTTTATGGGTCCTAGTTTGATTTTAGTTTTAAGTTTTCCTAAGATGAATACTAAGTTTCAAGAAGCATGGGCCAAATTCCCTGGGCCCCAGTGTAGCAACTTAGGGCTCTGATACCAAAGATGTCATGCCCCGCAAGGGAACCAGGGAAGAGAACAAAGATTCTCTTAACAAAAGAAAACCTAAGTAAAAATTTATGAAAAATTTTGAACTTTAAAAAGAATTATGTAATCAAAACTTAAACTTAGATTCCTTCCAAGGTTCCCTTTTCATTTAAATGCATGATTCATACAAATCCATTAAGTAAACTAACAACAAGATTTAATTCTCAAAGCAAACTGCATCATATCTTAAGAAATACAAAATATTTTCATTTCAACTTTCCATTTAAAAATCATCTATATTCCTAAGTATCCTTTATGAACAATGTAACTTATAAAATTTATCCAACTCATTTGATACATTAAAATATACTACATTTGGTTTTTCAATAGCTTCACTTAAACAACAATAATGAAAGCATGTTACATAATTTGGAATGTTACAAAATCCTTTTTCTTTCCAACATACATCTTAAACATAAAGTTCACATTTCCCTTTTCCCTTCTTCCTAAGTCTACCCATTCCAATTACATCATTTTGAAATACATTATTGATTACATTGCATTCAACTCCTCATAAGAGGTAACAAGATTATGCATCATGAAATATAATCACAAGGCCTTCATTCTTCAAATCTGGTACATAAGCAAGCATGAATCTTCAAGCATGTATCTGCAAAAGATACCTCGATAAAAATGTTTACCACCCAACCATGTGGGTACCTATAAGGCCCACTCCCTCGTGCTAGGAGATAAACACCAAGGTCCACAAAGAAGGAATAGCTAGGCCAAACCTAGGGTTGGGTAATCTTTCCCAAAATAGCAAATGAAAAGAGAGTCAAAGTATAGATCTTTCCCAAAAGGTTCTAAGGCTTGGGTAGAAACTCTAAGCAACAACCTAAGTGAGTGTCATCACATAGCCCTCACCCCTTGGGTTGTCCTAGTACTAGCCACTCTGGGCCCCGGCCCCCAAGTAGGCACATGCGGGATCAAATGCCTTTCATACAGACAAGTGCCATTCGATCGTACCTACGCATAGGTACCTTCTCCCACTCCCATCCATAGCCTTTACTAGCACTAATGGCATGGGCGAGGCACATTTAATCTTTTTAATGTTTTAACCCATTCCCATCAGTTTAATTAAATTTCCACTTGTTAAATAACTCTTCAGTCGGTTATCCTGGTTCTAGCCACTTTAGGGCCCCGGCCCCGCACTGAGAGCCACTCACTAGGTGTCGTTAGGTTTTCTACCCTCAACCCATACATCACAATTACATCATACACATAGTAAAAGCATATTGCAAACACATTTGAGAACTACTACCAAGAATTGAAAATAATAGGATAGTTATGTATGTTTAGAGAAATTAGGTATGTTAAGAATGTTTAGAATGTCTTGACTCTAAACCCTAAACTGCTCCTTACAAACATTCTATCTTAATAAAGACATCTAAATGTACTGAAAATAATCTCCACTAAACAAGGAATGAACAATCTTCAGGTTTAAACAAAATTTCTTTCTAAACCTAAAACCTGGCTAATCCTGAAAATTGACTAAGTCTGATTTAATTAAAAATCTAAAATTTAAAAGTTACAACTTAACTCCTAGGAACCTGAAACCTATTCCAATGGATTCAAAGGGTACCTAATCCCTTTATACAAGTATAACTTAAAGTATATTTCTTATACTTAAATGTTATATTTGTATAAAGTCTGAATACTATTTTCCTCGGTTAGCACACTACCAACCTAGCTCGGTTAACACACTACCGACCCAGCTCGGTTAACACCTTATCGACCTAACTCGGTTCACACATTACCAACCTAGCTCGGTTAACACATTACCGACCTAACTCGGTTAACACATTACCGACCTAACTCGGTTAACACATTACCAACCTAACTCGGTTCACATTATCGACCTAACTCGATTCACACATTACCGACCTAACTCGGTTCACACATTACCGACCTAACTCGATTCACACATTACCGACCTAACTCAGTTCACACATTGCCGACCTAACTCGGTTAACACATTACCAACTTAACTCGGTTCACACACTGAGTCGACTGGAACTGCAGAGAACGATTGTCAACTTTGCCTTGCGGGTAAAACTGGGCGTTATGGGAACTAAGGTTGCCTAATATGAGCATGACCCATTTGAGATATCCCAGTTTCCCTTCAGAAACGGCCCATCAATCCTCCCTATCTATCTAACAAATATATTCTAGATCTGGGAAAAGAAAGGTGGCACATAGACATGAAACAGTAAGGTTGCAACAACAGTTCTAAAATCTGGAAGCATTCATAATACATCCAGTGACAGTAAAATACACTACCCTACCAGATCAAAACCACTTCTACCCTCCCAGGGAGGTTTCACCATAGTGAACATACAAACATTCGTAAAATAACTTTCCACAAACACATTTCAAATACATAGAAAATAAAACATATATATATTTTGCAACCATAGCACAATATACAGAAACTTTTCCAAAAATCTAGATTTTACTTTCATTCTACAAGATAAATCTACTTCTCAGGATGGATTCCAACCTGGAGTCCTGCGAAGACCAGTTGGAGAAGAAGGAAGATCAAACCCTCTCCAATATTTCCAACACTCCTTTGAATCCCTTTGCTCGCAATCCTCCAGCCTCTACCCGTAACAATCCAAATGCCAAACTCACAGGATAAATTTTCTACAAGAATAATAATAATAATCCTCTTCTCCCAACTCCTTTTACATAGGAAATCTTTCCTGTAAATAGGATGGAGGAGGAGGTTGCACAGGTAATCCAACCGGTGCAACCATCTCAACTATCCATCCGTTAATGAGATGGTTTTGAAAACTCATTCCCGTAAAGGAATAAATAAGCTATAATCTAAGTCCTTAAATTTAAGGATATTAAAATAAATATTATAATCTTAAAACAATTTATTAAATTATTTAACTATGGTAATAGGATAATCCTATTTACCATACCGCTAATTGATCTAATTATTTATTAATATAATAAATGATTACATGGTAATAATTATATATAAATATACGTATGCATATGCATATGTGTGCACCCATATGCCTATGTGTACATATATTATTATTATTATAAATATTATTACAAGCACAATATTATTATTATAAAACATATTATTATTTTTATTGCTATAGACTCTTTGTCATTATTAGTATTATAAAATAATACCATAAATAAGGTACATTATTATTAATGTTAAACATTAGAATAACATTATTATAAACTATATTATTTATTCATACCTTAATCCCCATTCTAAAATATATATGCATATATTAAGTAGCCACTAACATAGGTTAGAATTTTACCACTATTATTATTTAAAACCTTTTATTATTAATATTTCCTTAGACATTAAAATACCATAAAATTAATCCTTATCATGGGTATTAAAACCACATGATTTAATTGCACTCAAAATCGCTCCTAATGAGATACGCTACTAAATCATACCCTCAAATGAACAATAATCTACATCCATGATCTACTAACAGAATTGAACATATCACGAAAGCAAGAACTAGCTACAAGATCCACAATTCCATTAATTACAAAACCACATAAGACATTTACACAAGAGACTGACTTGACACTTCCCACCTAAGGATAAAAGGATCAAAGGTGAAGTTTCTTCCTGTGGACCTGGTGATACCTCTGTAACAACAACAACGATCGAGGATTTTGAGGGATCGCTCAGACCTGTGAAGCCAGGTGGAGACGACACCTGGTACCTGCAATCCTGCATCACCAAGAAGAGATACATATATATACATATGGAGATACAAATCAGATATATGCAAGCAGATGACCAGGATCGATACATCATGTGGACCTCAACTAAGTGAGTAACTACGACTTCATCCTGGAGTCATGAAAAACACATCAGACACCTCCATGAAACATAAAACATCATGATAGTGGTTAGATTCAAATAATTGGGTTAGATCCATATAAAAAAATAGATAATTTTCTAATCTCATAAACATGTAATTACTAGCCATAAATGAGCATATTCATCATGTCATCATCCACAAAACATAAATGTAAATGTATAGTCTTGACCATAATAATAATAAAATGTCCAAATCAGAAAAGTCTAAGTATCACCATAGGAGAGGTATTACATGTTCTTCTGCTGTCCTGGATTCTCCATAGCTGAATCATGGGTAGAATTTTGCAAGATTTTTGGGCAACTGATGGAGCTATCCCTGCAAGTCTAGTGGTGAACTTTGGGCATTTGCAAAAATTCCATCAGAGCTGGTGGTGGTAGAGTAGCAGGTGGGGCAGCAATGGTGGGAATTGGAGGAAGATCTGGATGATCTGAGGTATCCTCTTTGTGCTTTGTTTTGCTGCTATGAGGTCTGTGAAACTCTGTAAGTTCAAGGAACTCCCCTTTGTTGGGTGAAGATCTAAGGACTCATTGAAATCCCTCGAGGGAGAACGATCAAATATTCTATGGTGTCCCTTTTGAGGGCCCTCCTTCTAGCACCACTTCTGTTGAGCGTCATTTTTACACAAGGACAATGGCTAGGAATTTGCATGAGCAACTTCCCCTCTTGGAAGACTGATAGAATCAATCTCAAGGTTCCTTCTAGCTAGGTCTCAATCACTCAGATAGCTCAATAGAAGATAAATTTGAATTTGTTAACGAGGCCTTTGCTGGTTCATCTCTTAAGGAAAACTACAAAACAAACTTTAGGGTTCCACAATATCTTTTTTTAATACAATTTTTAGATTTAGGAATGAAAGCAATGCTAATTTAATTGATCTACTGAAAATAACTTGCAAGGAGGGTTAGAAGATGTAGCGTAACAAGAGACTTGAAAGAAATTGCTGAAAAGAAACCTAGTGGACAATTGCTAGCATCACACCACCATGCGAATTAAATAACCAAGAAGATGAGAAAACCCACACAACAGTGATCACATCATGTCACAATCTTCAGCTGGATGTTTTCAATCATCAATATAAGTTTGAACAAATGTAGATGTATGATAAGTCAAAACTCATCAGATCACGAAGCCACTCTGAATGCACACACACATGAGACAAGTTAATCTTTAGGCACCAAAGAAAGATCTTCTCAGAGATTCATCACAACAAAGCAATGTGATACCAGCAAACACCAAACTACAAGATCACAGACTTAAAATCATTAAACAACCAATTGACTATTTGAAATAAAGAATGAGCAATTCACACATTCACAAATTTCACATAGACAGTAGAAAAATCACACCATGAATGAAGCACCAATTGTATATCTTGTATTAATGATCCAGTCGACCCTAATTACATCATTTTATTACAATTTATAGAGTTTTGCTCTTATTTTCGCAGCTAGGGTTTTGTTGCAATCAAACTCCAAAGTAAAACTAAACTAAAGCTTTGCATTAAATAAACTACTTCTAAAGATTAGCTAAACTATCCTAGCATGAAGTTAGACTTTGTGCATTACAAAGATTTGAACAAAACAATCATTAAACATCTCAAAAATGGGCTGGAACTGGTTCATGCGTGTGGTGATCTTCATGTTTGTCCCTTGGATCATTGGCTTTAGTTGCTCTACATAGTTCTGACTGAAAGAGATCCCACAATCATGCCCAAATGATCCCAAGAAAGAAGCCTAGATGACTAAGAAGTCATCTCTAAGAAAACTGGAGTCAACTCCCGGATGTGCCCAAAAAATGCCCAAAACCTGACACTTGGTCTAAAAATTCAACACCCAAAATTGGCTAAGTGCTATCCTTATCTCTACTACTTCAAACTTGTCAGAGTTTTCAGAATTCTAGGTGGCCAAAAACTCCCTATGGCCAAAAGGGCTGAAAATCCTATACTGAAAAAATGACTAAGTACCAAAACTGCACTTTCTATACATGGGAGTTGACAAATCTTAAGCCAGAGGTCCACTAGCTAGAAGGCACTTCTGGATGTTCTTTCTTGAATCTATCCACCACCTCCAACACCTCATTGAAGTCCAACATCTTAATGCCTTGGAGAATCTCCTTCTGTCTATCTCTGAAATCTTTTAATTCCCTGGCAAAAGCCTTTATCTCTTCTTCTCGAGGCAACATTTTCTGAATCTCCTCCCTCTAATAAAACATTTGTTGAAGATCCTCCTTTGACTTTACCCATCAAAATATATTCAAGTATCGATTGACAATATCATTCACTGAGTGCATAGTCTTATCATCATCATCATCAAACAAATCTAAATCTAACCCCTCAAAGAACTCTTGTAACTCATTTACAAATAGCATGCCATCATCCCTTTTCTTATTCAACCTTTTGAGCACCTTCTCAAATATGGCCAATGCCACTATTATCTCTTGGATCGATTCTTCAAAGTTATCTAATTCTACTCCTTCATAAATCTTCATTAGCACCTGGAAGCGTTGCTTCCTTATCATTGTCAACTCATCTAATTCCTTTTGCCAATTTAGGATGGTTTCTTCTACCCCATTCTCCTCACTCATGATCTCTACCAAATAAGTTATTCCTTCCAAAACGCCTCGAAAGGACCTTAAAATCTACCTAAGACATAAGTTAGCGAATTGCACAAAATCTAGCTTCCAATCAACACAAGCATATACAAAAGAATGTGGAATGTTAGTGTCTATATCCCCCTTCTTTTCCAAAATTGCCTGTAATGAGGCTTCCGGGTCATTTGGGTCAATTGGACCCCCTGTCTTCAAAATAAATTTCTTCATTGCTTCATTATGTTCTTCCAATGCTTTTATTCTTTCCTCATCTTTACTCATGAAGCCCAAAGCATGCTTTAGACCCAAAGTATCCAAGGTTTTGCTACCTTCTTTGGTTGGTTCCCCCAAGTCAACTTATTCTAACACATAGTCCTCTGGAGTGATCTCCTTCATGCTAATATCCATTGTGGGGATAGCCACCTATGCCTTCCACCTCCCCGCCTGATCTTGCATTACATAGGACATTCTCCTTGCCTAGGGAGCTAGTGCCATTTGGTGGAAGGTGTGCCCTAGCACTGTCATATCAACCTCTTCATCAGTATATACCCTAACCCTTAGTTGCACTTCTTTAGTAAATCAAGTGGGCTTTGAGAATGCATTCAATGGCTCATAGGGAGCAGCCAATCTAGTAGAAGTCCCCATGTGTTCTATCCTTATCTTCTCTGGAACTTCTTCTTCTTCTATCTCTTGCTCATTCCCAATACCTTGTTCCAGCTCTCCCTCACCAGCCGTCTCTTGCTCATCAGATATTTTCTCCTTAGTATCTATTTGAGGCCTATCTTCTTCTTTATGTAGCTCTTCTTCTATCTGTTATTCTCCCTTATCACCTTCTTCCTCAGATCCAATATGAATTTCTTCTCCCCCTTCTATGCCGATGACTTCAAGTTCTTTCTCTAGTTCCTGTGAGCTCTAGAGTATTGAATCCATATGAACTTGGGGAGGAATTTTGAGTGGGGGAGGTGTAGAAGATGCGAGGGGAGTGGTAGAATGGGCTGGTCAAGTTGGAGTTGGGAAAGGAACATGGGAAGAAGAAGTTTCCTAAGATAGCGGAGCATTCTATACGGGAGTGGAAAATGGGTTAGTGGGAAGCTCTTGAAGTGGAATGGTGGGAAGTGTGGAAGAGTGTGATGGAAGAAAAGGTGGAACAGAGGCCTCCAAAGGTACCTATGTACCTACTCCCTCCTTTGAGGTGATCTTAACAGATGATTCCTTCTCGAGTCCTACAATTCCCTCCTGGTCTTTGGCTATTTCAACCTCACTTTACCCTTGAGGTGCCTGTGGTAACTCTTCTCCTATGCCACTAAAAAATCTAGTGAACTACATAGGAGCCTATTTCTCCACCTCTTTGAAACCATGCAAAACCACAAAATTAGAGATGTTGAATTCATTGTCACCTAAGGCATCCAAATTCATTGGCTCTACCTGAGTAGCCCCTCCATCATCCTTAGGATCATCTTCCATTATTCTCCTTTTCTTTAGGAATCCCACTAACCATGTCCTCCTATTGAGGGGAATTTCATCGAACACATCCTCATCTTCCTCTTCTAGAATACCCATCTATGTAGGAGTTGAGCCCACCTTTCTTTTGTAAACATGACCCTTGGTTGCTCCAGTCAGCTTAGGTCCTACTATTTTGAACTTTGTTCTCTTTTCCAAGCTGGGAGAACTATGGTCCCCTTATGATGGTGCCTCTAGTGGAGCAATGCTCCTAGTCATCCTAGTCTTCACCTATTTGGAGTGTGTGACTAGACCATAGGCAGGGGATGTTCATGGCGATACATAGTCTCAGGCTTTACAGGGGCAGCCCCCTTGAACTATGGTTTCAGTATCTTCTCTCCCTTCTTCTTTTCTAGAGATGGCTTCTTAGGGAGCTACTTCATGGGAAGTGGTTGCATAGGAAATGGTTGAGCAACCTAAGACCTTGTCAGCTTGATCACATGTTGGGCTCTAAAGTCCATGCTATCATTCTCATCCTAATCCACCTCTACATTCAGAATGGCCCTAGTATACACCTTGTCCATGTTATATATAGAATCAAAAATTTTATCAGAGTCAACATCCAACTCCTTCTATGGAATCTTCAAGGAAAGGGCACCCTATGCCAAATCTAGGCTCATCCAGCAATAGTCATGGATTCTTACTTCATAATCATCCATGCAATTAGCCCAATGGTCTTCAAGATGTAGCTCATGGATATAGTGTCTTCCCATTATGTGGCTATAAGTACCAATGGTGTCAAAATGTGGCCTCACCAAACCATAGGTTGCTAGTGGGAATTCATCCCATTCTCTGACCAATGATTTGCAAACTTTCATGTCTAGAACACAATGAGGACCAACTGAAATAGGGAAGCTCCAACAGTGTTTCTTCTTGTGTTTGATATGCTCATGAGCATCAGATAATTGCCTTGCTATGTCCAGTAGAACTACCCTATCAGGGGGGCACCTTGGGAGCTTCTTGGGTGCTAAGGTGCATCCCGCAACCTGAATAGATGTGAATGTTCTGAATTGAATGTAAAATGCCCCAATGGCCTTTACTTTGGCAGTTGCTTCTATTGATATCCTTTTGGCAAAATCACCCTTGATGGAGTGGATGATTGCAAAGATGAAGGCATCATTAGCTATCCTAAATTCTAGGCTATTGTGTGGGAGGAAGTCCTTTCGGACCAATTGAGGATACAAAGTGAAAGGCCATGTGCTTTATTCCTTGATGTTTCCAACTTTAGTCAACCTCAGATATACTACCCTAGCGGCTAGCAAGTACACAACATAAGATGTCATGTAAAAGTGGGGGTCAATTTTTACCTGAGTTAGTTGTTCATCCAACTGGTCGCTTAGAATAGAGGCCTAATCGAACCTTGGTTGTCTTTCTTTTATTTTTTGGATGAGGAAAATCATCCAAGGCTTCAGCTAATGGGACTTGGGCAGGCCATACACCCTACTTATCATTGTTATGGTAGCCTGGATATCCTCTTTCATATAACCCCTCCTCATATCAATTCTATCTAGCCTGTTCTTGGGTAAGGGTTGCATCAGGTACTCATTGTTAACAATGTTTTGGGCCCTCTACATATCTTTGTTATAGAATTCCATCCCCTTGTTTACATTGAAGTTAAAGAATTTATCTAGCCCCTTGGGTAGATGGAAAACCTCCTCAATGTTGTTAGGCCTCAAGTCCAGGACCACTTCCCCCATGCTATTTCTGACCATGCATTCATCTGGCACATAGCGATTGGCCAGTGTGTTATTCAACTCTGCCAATTGGATTAATACAGGGTGTGCCACTACATTCACTAAAGAGAAATGGACCAATGAGGTATAGTCCTCTGAACGGCCCACTGGTTGAGAACACTTGTTCAGATATTCATTCAAACTCACATTCCTGATATCAGTATCGGTTATCCTGGCATGCAAGTCCGTAACTTTAGACTGTGGGTGGTATCCTTTGAATTGGTATTTCATAACTAGTGATGCCAGTACCTTCTCAGCCATATCTACAAAAGAGCACAAGTCCTAAATCAATAACATAATGTGAGAAAAGAAACTAGGAAAGCACCACCATTCACTGAAATCATGATTTCAAAGCAAAAAAAAACTAGAGATCTCAGCTCTTTCGCCTTTTCAGACTCATCGAACATAGGAAATGATGACAGGTCTGAAAGGGCTGAAAAGGCCAAAAGGACCATGGCTTGGAGGCAAAAGGAACCAAAGGAAAACTGGTGGGAAGAGACTTTCGATGTTATCAGACCTCTAAAACCCTAAGAAGTCTTAAATTCTGAAAAGGACAAAAGGCCGCAAACCCGGAGAATAAATAAACAAAGGCAAGAGTGCTTCCTTTGGGGGTTTTGGGGGATGCTATGTTTCGGTGTGCAAAAACACTGAAATGCTGACAGCATGAGTACTTAGACATTTTCTGATCTGGTGGGTGCTCTACGACTTTCGAACCCTGAAAGGTTGAAACTAGGGTTTTAGGCGGACTCAAAAATGAGTCCACGGTGAGTTTAACCACAAACTCGCCTAGGGATGTGAGGTGACTACCTCAACAATCCCTAAGGCTGAAAAGGCTGACCTACAAAATAACCTACACCTAAGACCTAAGCTGAATAGATGGAAAACACTAACAACCTAGACCTAAGACGAAGCATGAAAATGAGAAACAAAAGGAAAAAAACTAGAAAAAGAAAAAACAAAGGGGAGGAGACCACCTACCCAAAAGGCGAAGAGCCTAACGAAGATCAGTGAGGAAATGGGAGCCAAACGAAGCGAAAGCAACTAGTAGTGAAAAAGAGAGTGAGCAGATGATAAAGGAGCAAATGTGCAAAGTGAGGGTTTGAAATGACCTTCGCACCTTTTATAGGTAGTGTGAGACCTAGTGACATCATCACCCTGCGTGGTGGCCTTTCGACCTTTTAGCTATCTCGGAGGTCCGATAGGCTGAAAACACTGAAAGGATGACTCCGACGATTGTCTGACCTCTAGTATTGAAGACCATCAAGAAGTCCAAAAAAGATAGCCACTCGAGATCGCTCATCACCTTTGCACATTTTGGACCACCAAAAGAACGGAAAGCCGACAAGGCCGAAATGGCCGAAAACTTCGTTAGCAAAAAATGTTCCTGCTGGGGCCTTTCGCACATTTTAGACCACCGAAAGGTGCTAGAGGCTGACAAGGCCAACAATGCCAACAAGGCTGAAAAGGCCAACAATGCCAAAAAGGTCAACAAGGCCGAAAAAGCCAAAAAACTAAAAAAAACTAAGGACACCAACCCTAAAGATGACAAAATGAGGCAAGCAAAAAGCAGAAGGGGGGCCCCTAAGGCCATAAGGGCCAAGAAAGGGGAGTGTGGTTGTGGGACCAAAACAAGTCATATATCAAGTGCAATAACATGATCAAGAGATGGTTTAATCATTAAGAGTCACAACTACCAAGAAATAGAGCATCATGATTACATATGGAAAAGAGAGGTGTTACAGGTTTGCATAACACATGCTTAAGTTAAAAGTTTCTAATACAACTAAAGAGAGTAATTAATATGGAAAATTAATCAAATGTAAGCAACATATGGCATTAATTTTGATAGTTTGATCAAAGGCCACTTTTGCAAGCACCACCCACCAATCCTAGAAAAGAAATAGAGCCTATATACCCATATTTTTTTGTCATACCCTTTTTGCAAGGAACTCAAAAATTATTCAAATTAAACAAGTATGAACTGTAAGAGACTAAGAAAGAAGGAAAAGGTGTTACCTCACTAGGATGATAGTAATAATGAGACAAAGAACCATGAAGACTAAATCCAAGGAGACCAGATCTGAACATCCAAGTTTGATCAAATTCAAAAATTGGTTTTCCTTCATATCACTCTCAAATCAACAACATGAGCATTATTTTGTGTCAAGAGTGTCATCAATGTTTTTAAATGTAGAATGAAAAGGTTGTAAGTATGCATTTCTACCACATGCAAATGATTTTTAGATACAGACCTATGCAATCCAATCTCCCAAGGAATAGATAGCACCACTTATTGCCATCTTTGCCAAAATAGGATTTGTCTTCAAGGCCTCTTCATACGCAGTCCAGTTATGCACAAGAGCATATCTGACAATCTAATAGAGGGTCCATCCCTGAAAACAAAAGCACCATTTTAGTTTGAATATTGAATATATACAAATATAATGATGAAAGAAAAGTAGACAATCATACACTCTCTGATTTTGAGGTATAGATTAGCAAATATAAGCTGAAAAGCCAATAAAAAACATCAGAGACAAATCACACTACAGGAAAGTACAAAAAGAAAAGAAAGATAAGTTCTTATTAGGCCACTAAAAAGCTTTCGGTATTTTAGATAAGACATCACAGGTATTTATTTCATTTTTTTCATGAAGTATATGCATGATGGTATATTGATTTATTATCATTTCCTTATATTGCTGTAAAGAGGTATGACATACTACTCCACATCTCAAATTGCTTCTCCACCTTCTCCATCACCAATTGAGGTATGTTAACAATAATTGCCCTCACATCATTTCTTCTCATTGCCTCATCATACTTTTCCCCAAGTGCACCAAGGACTACAAAGAAACAAGATAAACAAATCACAAGCATATAGCGATGTTAGAATAGTTACTAAAATGGTCATAAATTATGTTCGTATAGTAAAATAATACTTTAACATAAGAAAAAAACTATACAATATTAAAACATGACATTGTGCTTTAAAAACTAAAAAGGTACCTGTAACAAAGAACTTCATTTCGACTTGCTAATTGGTTGTCACTATTAACTCTAAGCTTATCTTTAAAGTTTGAGCTTCACTTGGTTTCGAGAATAGTTTAATATTCTCTACTAAACAAGGCCAACCACATGAAGGTGGAAGCTCATTTGGCCTCTCCCCCCCCGCCTAACATTCTAAATTCCCCATTAACATTTAATAACATTCATTCATTCATTGATTCATCCATTTTTGAAATATAACATTCAATCATTATAATCACATGATAACATTCATTAACAAATAAAATTCATTAACACATCATTCATCAACATTACTAGTACAAAATTACATCCATTAAGACAACGTTCTTTCATTAGCAAAAAATGTTAATTATAATCATTTCTTTTTGGGTTTCTTGCTATTTTTTTAATCATGTAATTTCTAAGAGGAAGATCAATGTCCTCGTCATTCCCCTCCCCTACTAATTCTAATTCCAACACATGTCTCCTCCTCTCTGTTCAGGAATATGAGGCCACTACGCCAAAGGGGGGTCCGTTGCAATAACAACTACTTCATGAGTTAAATTCACACCATTTTATATTAGTGAATTACAAGTATTTAATTAAGTAAAAGAACTATAAATCAAAAAATTAATTTAAAAGAACAAAACATAGATTTTCTTTACCTAAATGTGCCACATGATCTACATGGTGATCAGTCTGAACATCCTCCGACACTCGTTCAGCATGACATGATTCTGTATCCTCTAAAATATACACAAAACGGTTACACCAAGTTCAATTTAAGATGTTAAATTGTATTAATAATTACATAATTAGTTTTAAATATAAAATGAGCACCTCCATTGACAATACGATGCACATCAGGGGCTTCATCATGTGGCGTATGATCTATGTCATGATTAAGAGGTTGCATTGCAATGTCATGCACATTATTATCAAATAGATTGTTGCTCAAGTATTCAATTTCTAATATATTTTTTGGCATATTTACCTTTGCACATGATGTATGAGACTCTTCGATTGGGCCAGTGGAAGCTTGCCATAGGCATTCAGCCATGACTTGATAGCCTTCCTTGAAGGCAATTTTTTTGTGTTTTGTCATGGCCTCTAAATTAAATTCAGAGCCCTGCATTTTTTGATTAAACAAAATTATTTGCATTTTATAAATAATTTTTCTCTACAATTCATTTACTGCTACTTACAATTCATGCTTTAATTTTGGAATATCCACCAGAGCCAAGTTTGTGATGCCCAATCTTTTGCAGCTTGGCCTTTGTTGCCTTTGATGTGTCCTGGAACCTATCAAAAGTTTGAAATATGTTAGATGATATAGATATAAAGATCACTAATTAGTACATTATTACATTGTACTAGTATTTAATACTATTGCATACCTTCTTCTCTCATTTTCTGGTTTAATTCCTCTTTGAGCATCCCCTTTCTCCTTTGCATCCAAAATGAACTCATTCCAATCCCTCACTGGAATAAAGGGAGGATGCTCGTACTTTGGGTTCTGGATGAGACTCTTTCTATACGAGTCCCTCACAGTCTTAAGATGTTTGCAAGCTCTTTCTAAAATTTTCTTCTCGTCAAAAATATTACTACCAAACTCATACTCTAAATCTTTAATGAACTGATCTTTTAATTTTTTGTCTTGCAAGTTCCACCTTTTAAGAAAAAATACAAAATTCTTAGATAGAAAAATTAACTAAAGTTGTGTACCTTGAATATAGTAAAAGAAAAGACCCAAACGAAAGGAAAAATACTGTACCAATTAATGATATGAAAAAAAAATAGTGGGATAAAGTTAGTTCACTTATGATGTTCCACCTTGTACGTATGGTGGGCCCAAATACATGCAGTGTGAGGTCATAAATCATCTTATAAAATGAATCATTTCCTACAAAAAATGTCATGGGATAATCAATCCAAAACTTGTTATGAATAGGTAAATGCATATTACAATATAAAAAATAATAATTTTAAAGTACTTGGAAGCTTAGTACATTTTAAAGGCATCGATTCATTATCATCAATCAACAATGACGTCTGCATAACTCCCGTGGTAGAAACATGGGTAGATCCAAGAAATGATGGTGAATTATCACCAATAGATGTACTCTGATCTATATCTGGCATACCAGATGGTGCCTCTGGTGTATCTCCTACTCCAAAAAATTAATCCACTATGTGATGCACCCAAGATTAAAGTACAAATTATCAAATCATAATTAACACACAACCAAATATAGAAAAACAAGGATTTACCAGCTGGCATAGATCGTGAAGGCATCGATGTTTGCATGCCCCTTGTTACTGACATTGCACTCAGAAATCTTGGATGGACATCTGTCGACCTCCTAGGAGGAGTCTCCTGCACTTGATGACCTGAACAATACATTGTTAGCAAAGACATTCTGAAATAATAAAAGTAAGAGTTAACTTAAGAAGTTTTTGACTGTTCCAAAGAAAAAATTCCTTGTAACTTGTCAACTAAAGGATTATTTTACACGAGGTGGTTGGAGCTTTGCTGGTACCAGCCTCACCGCATTGTCCTTGACCAGGTTCTAGATCAATTTTCAAAAAATCCTGTAACAAGAACACATATTACATATTTTACTTCACAACATAAAAGAGTATAAAATATAAACCTTTATTGAACTTTTGTTATAACTAAAGATTCATTACTGCTTACTTCATAATGACATGCTTGCGCTTTCAATTCAGATAGCCTCTTCAACATCTCCTCGGTTGGAATATTTGCTTCATCCAAAATTCTCATTATTTTTAAATTGATTTTTTTAGTTTTTTCCTCAACATAATTGTTACATTAGGAATTTCTATGATATCATCATTAGAAGGGGTAGCTATTGCCTCTGTTACTGTAGGTTCTTTTCCCCTATCCTGAACATCAAATTGTGACAGGAATATTAGTAAAACTATCATAAAAACTTCAAACCCGTAAATAAAATAATGTAATAATATAACATTTTTCAACTATCTAATTTGTACAATTTACATAAGGTTTACCCTTGCTGAAGAATGGGTGGGAGGAGCATCCTCGTGGCCTCTATCATGTGTGGGATCCATATCATCCTATGAAAAAGATTAAATATAAAAACTTCAGCTAACTGAAAGCAATAGACTTAGCAAAAAAAACTTATTAATAAAATGGTATATAGTACTTACCACCCTCATGATAGTAACTTTGTTTGTATCTATGCGATTTAAATGGCAATCTATTAGCAGTTCTTCCCCTGCACTTATTGATTTTATCGCACATACAAAAACTTGATTCCCCTAATGTGCCTTAAATATGCAATTGAGTTTCTTATTAGTTGAGGAAGGTCACGTACTATTTATAAAACCCACAATATTACCTATTGCTTTTGGTCTCCCATCAATGTACATTGCAAATCTTTTACTTTGATCATTTTCTTTCCATTGTATATAATTAGCTGATAGTGCATACCTACGCATACTTTTTTTATATTGAACAATCTGTATCCAATCATTGTAATTGTAACATGGACCGACATACTTGAACAATTCAACAACTTTTTTGTAACATACCTTTATGTCATCCTTGGAAAATAGGCCCAAACCATGTAATGAGGATGGAGCTATGCGATATATCCTCTCATTAACATAAAAATCAGTATTAATTGGAGGTAACTCATTGGGTACCCATTCTTTCTCAATATGTGTGTACCGAAAGGGCACCTTGATGTCACCTTTGGTCTCATCATCATAAGAAATGACCCCCCTTTAGTAAGGAAAAATTGCATGCGTTTATCAATTTTTTTCTAATCTTTTGACCTTTAGTTGATCTCCTTATTTTAACCATACTACATGTAGAACTTTCATCTAGCATTCCCTCATTTCCCTCATTCGATGTAGATAGATCTGACAAGTACCTATTTGGTGGGTCCTGAAATCCATCAAATGAGATATTGTCACGTCCCCACTTCAAATAGAATTTTGATAATATTTAAATAATATATATAGAATAGTCAAGTTGTGACCCATACGTATGATTCTTCTTTGTCTATACGTGGGAGATATAAAATGTACTAAGTTGAAAGTGATTATATAATTATATTTCTATATGGTTCTTCTTTGTCTATATATACATTATATGATTATATAATATATTTATTTATAACATACATGCTCAGTGATAAACAAGAAGAATATAAGAAAATTATGTCTATTTATTGACTTATACCTGCTGATCCATGTCACTGTGCACAATCCATGCCAAAGGGGTTAAATTTTCTGCATATGTTAATCATTTATCTTAAGTTAGCTAAAAATTACATGACACGCATGCTACAAATAACTTAGAAGACAACATGAACAATATGAAATATCGTAAACATGAACAAATTTACCTTATATATGGAATGCAAAAATTGTCAACAGAAGGGGTGATGATGTCTGTAGTCAATTGCCTATTTGCAAAAAGGGTGATAATCAAACACAATATATACATGTATCAGCAACAATTAATTGAGCATCGTAAGCAAAACATTGGTAATTATAAATCACATATGTTGTAATCATTAGAATTGAACACAATAAATATGTAATCATTACAATTGAAATCAATAAATCATGTCAATCATTTCATTGATCATTTCAATCATGTCATTGATCATCTTCTTCATCCATCATCATCATCATCATCATCATCACCACTATCATCATTACCATCATCACCATCATCATCGCCATCATCACCATCACCATCACCACCACCACCACTACCACCACCACCATCATCATCATCATCATCATCATCATCATCATCATCATCATCATCACCATCATCATCATCATCATTATCATCATCACCATCATCTTGATCTTCATCATCTGCTTCTTCATCATCTTCAATATCTTCTTCTTCCATAACATTATACTTTATCAACCTTCCTCTTGGATCATGTCTAACAACAAATGACCAACCCTGTTTATGTGGAACCTCTGAGTAAAACACTTGCTCACATTGGCTTGGAAGAACATAGGGCTCATCTCCAACTGGCTCAAACAATCTTGTATTAATCATTGTAAATCCATTATCATGTTGAATAACAATTCTATCAGGATCATTTTGATTCAATCGTAGTTTGTACCATTTGACAACGAATAGAACTACTTTGAAGAAGTTAAAGTCGCACTCAATTATATCATCCAAGATGCCATAGTATCAATTTTGAGATTGTTGAGGATGTATGTCATTTCTAGATGATATATTAGTGACCTTGAAAACTGCAGTTATCCCAGAATCACAAGTTTTCTTTGTGTCATCCAACTTTTTTATGCAAAATTTGTGGCCATGATAGTACATAGCTTTGTGGTGCTTGACCTGCAATTTTTCAAGCATGTGTAAATTATTTTCATCGTGAGTTGATATGAAACATACGAGGCATGATCATTAATAAATTTGTATGTACCTCTCTACCTCTTAAACCATATGCTAGATCAATTACCATTGGCGTAACATTGGAATCTCTATTACGATGAGCTTCTCTAACTAATAAAGCAACACCTTCCCATGTTAATGAGAAATCATTTTGTTGACATCATTCAATCCATACCATCATCCAATCAAGATTGTTCACAATATACAAATGTATTGCATCCCACCCTTGACCAACTATATAAAAAAAAATACACCAATTATAAATAACTTATATTGAAGATTTATAAGAATTAATTAACTACAATAACATCTTATATTTACCTCTCACTTTCCTCAATCTACCTTTGCCCATCAAGTACTCCCCTTCGAATTTGTTAATGGAGTTGGGATCTCGAATGTGATCTACATGGATCTTTGCTGCAAACTTAGGAAGATATTCACTAATGTACACCATGGTCTGGTATACCATATATCCCTATACCATATATCCCTCCACCATAGAACCCTCAGGATGTGCTCTTTGTCAAACCAAGTCTTTCAAAAATTTCAAGTGCCTTTCAACCATCCACATTGACCTAGTTGGTAGAGGTCCACACAATCCAATCTCCTCAACTTGATGTATGAGGTAGTGTTCTTGTGCATTGAAAAAAGTTGAAGGTAGACACTTTTACATTTCACACATAAGAAGAGAAATTTTTCTCTTCCAATATTTTATATCTTCTTTATTGGTTTCTTTTCATGACAATCACCTCATGTATTTTCCAAGATCATATATAACTTATTTGACACTGTTGGTGAAGTGGTGTGGGAGAGATAGAGGTAGAACATACTGCAATATTTGTAAAATGATCTTATCAATATTTTATAAAAGAATGCAATGAAAAATATATGTAGTATAAAAATATACAGTGAATACAAAATAACATGAATTACCTTAATAAATGTATGTCAATCATGTTTTTTCATCCCTGGCCCAAATTCACTTTTCTTTGATATGAGATCGTTTATGTTCACAGCAAATCCTATGGGAAATCATATTTTTTTTATGACTTCTTTTATAGCATTTCTCTGTTGCTCTGATAATAACCAACTAAGGGCACTTGTATCAATCTAGTCTCCATTGTTATTTGATTGAATGACATTTTTCATTGCATGGTTCGATTCTTCAATGTCACTAAAAATTTTGACAATTTTGTCTTTGTCACGCCTTCCATCCAAGATTTTCCATAATGTCTTTGTTACATTCTTTCCAATATGCATAGGATCAAACAAATGCACGATTGGGAGTTTCTTGTAGTACGAGAACCTACTAAATTGCGTAGGATAACTTTTTAGTCTTTTGAAAGTTGGTCATTGATGCCTTGATGACCTTCACGAGCATCAATTACATCATTAGTAAACAAAACACAATATCAAAATATAAATTTCAAACAAAAACCATTAGATGGAATGACATTACCTTGACGATTTATTTTATTGTATGTCAACTTCCATATGTGAGGTGTCATTCTCCATGGCTTTGATGTAGTCTCTTCTTTCCCATTGAAAAGATGTTTTTCAGTAATTTGGTACTTATGATTTCTGTGGAGAAAGTGTCTATTCTCATCGAACACCTTCTTTCTTAAACTTTTTGAATGACGAGATTTCATCTTTGGACCAAAAACTAGACATGAAAATTTTTCCTTTGCTTGAAGACCTACAAGATCGTGTATAATTGGATTAAATATGTTAACTTTGTGTTAGCACTATAACATACCAAAAAAGAGGTGTTAAGAAGAGAACATACCACAAAAATGTGTTAGCCCAGGGGCATCATGTATTGTCCATATAAGCATTGTATGGAATTGAAATTGTCTTTGTACTATTGGTCTAGAGATGTCATACATAGTGACCCCATTCCATAACATCATCAAATCATCGATAAGGGGCTCAATATATACATTGATATCTTTAACTTGGTACTTACCTAATTGAATGAACAAAAACATTACATAATTATTATGACCATTTTGATGGATTATTTATAATAAATTAATTTAGATGACTATTAAATCAAAAAATACCTAGAAAAATCAATGCCAACATTATGTGCTCCTTCTTTATGGACAACCAAGGAGAAATGTTATTGTTGATAACAAAAATAGGCCACACCAAGTAAGCAGATCTCATCTCTCCAAATAGATTGACACCGTCCGCTACCAATGAAAGCTTGAGATTACAAGGTTCTTCTTTAAAGTGTGGCCATTTTTCCTCTATTTCCTTAAATGTCAAACCATTCATAGGCATTCACATAATGTCATCTTGACTTCTATTGCGTGCATGGTAATCCATAAATTGTGCCAAGCTATTGCACCTGAATAATCATTGTAGACCTGGAATAATGGGAATAAACCAAAGAACCTTGCGAGGCACCTTTTTTGTTATTCGATCTAATTAATATCTACTAATATGACAAATAGGGCATTCTGTTGCAAATTCATGTTGTTTATGATATATAATATGATCATTCAGACATGCATGTATTGTTTGATACTCCATTCCAATATCTTTCATAATGGAAGATAATTCTCAGTATGAGCGAGGTAGAATGTTTGATGGTGGTAACAAACACTCACCTATCAACCTATGACCAAAAATATAATTTGTTAATTTAAAGAATATTAATTGCTACAAAATTCACCCAATGTTAATTGTAAGGGAATTATGACTAAAATAATGAAAAAAGATGACATACCTTAACATACGTGTCATTGCTATGTTGGATAGACCATTCATAACCTTCAAGTTCACCAACAACAATACAATGGCAAGAAGAGTTGTTTGGGAGCCTTCATATAGGGGCTCGTGTGCCTTCTCAAGTATAGCTACATCAAGGTCTACGTCAACATCATCATCATCATCTTGATCATCTTGATCATCATGATCTTCTTCATCATCGTGGTCTTCTTCCATGGGATCATTACCTTCTAATTCTATATTCGCACCTCCATGTTCCCTCATTTGGAAATCCACATTCTCCAGATTGTCATGGTCCATAACATGAAACCTAGGGAGGTTGAGCTATATGAAAATGATGACTTTATATTAACCATGACCATGATGTCATCATCAAATCATATCTTATGTATTTTATAAATTATTAAAATACATACCAATGGATGAAATTCATTTCCCCCTTCAATGTGACCATGTTGTCTAAAATGTTCCTCAGTTGTTTTGATTAGATATCTTCGAGTCTTTAAGCCCTTACAAATTTTGCAAGGACAATAACATTTTCCATCACCTTTTCTTTTTAAGTTAGACCACAGTCTAGCAATTGTCTCCCTATTTTTTGGTGCATTGATATCATCAGACATGGTGTTTCTTGAATGGAATGACTTGTTGGTGGAAGAAGGATGATTTGTTTGCAACCTGTAGATACAAATCGTTACTGAACAACCATTTTCTCAACTATAATTTTCTCAATGCAAAGGGACATTTATCATACCAAATCAAAGTTTAGAAATGGACGGTTCTGATGCTTTGCCATTACAATAATTGAGTATTCATCATTTGGTATTGTATATTCCATTTAAGTATGTCAACAATGTTCAAAATGTTGTCACCAAGTACAGACATAGGAAATAAAAAAGGGACAAAAGACAAGAAATAAGAAAAATCATTACGACTATAGAAAATCTGCATGTTCACAATACTACATGTGCATATAAGAGTCGATCATAGAAGGTATATGTATAGGTGAAAAACATCTAGATTTATCGACCAAGCATTATTGGGAGCTCGACCCTACAACAAATGGACTTGTGATGATATTTCACAATAGTACATGTGTTGCAGGGTAAGCTCCCAGTAGTGCTTATACAAATATGCATGTTCATTACCTATGCATATGAAATAGCTCTAATGGTTACTTGAAAGAGTGGCTTAATATAAAAAAAATGGTTACAAAGATGAGAATATGTCATTAGAATAATGGCAAAGAAAAAAAATATAAAAATACCACTATAATCCTTTAAAAGATTAGCATAAAAATACCACTATAATCATTTCATTTCACAAAGGCAAAGAGAAATTTTAGTTAATACCACTGACTTGATAGTGTATGTCTACTATGTCCTTGATCACAACCTCTTCCTTTCTTGATAGTTTATGTCTACTATGTCTACCTAATACATGGCATTTAAAATTAAGGACTCTCTAATAATAACTTAGATAAACTACCACATCCAATTCAAAAATATTCAAATAAGAAGAGATAACCTTACACTTAGATTTCACATGGATTTCACCAATACATCTCAAAATCATTCTTGCACTCTGAAAAAAATTACTCACTAAATCCCTATGCTTCTTAATCACCTCATCATTGTATTTATTCTCTGCAATTTACTCTATCTCATGGTACAGTCCAGGAACAGTTAGTTCCTAGGATGGATTAAAACATGTTTGGGATTGGTTCTCAATGTAAAAACATTGTATTAGTTATTGCTTACCTTTCCACACCTTCTTTTTACTATTTCATTGCATTTTGAATTAGGAATATTGGACTGGTATTCCTAGGACAGCGACTGGTAGGGTACAATCAGTTTGGTAGTTTGAAGTTTTCTTTATGATGTTGTTAGTTCAAAGTCAAATCTAATATGAATGGTAGGAGGATAAAATAGAATACAATAGTTGTTTCTATATAACCTCTACATTCTAGAATATACCTATGAGAGCTCTACCATCCACTTCTTTGAAGTGAATCCAAAGTTAGGACTTTACGATTAAGAGAGAGACAAAAAAATGTCATTTTAAAAGGATTGAGGCTAGCCAAAAGAATAAAATATGTTGGGGGTAATTAGGACAAATTATCTAATTAGTTATATAAAGGTTCTTTATTCATTTATTCTTTGAAGCTAGGAGTGCAATTTAGATTGAGTTTTATTCAACATGTGTTGTCTCATTCATTATAATATGGACACTTGTCAAGCTCTCTTTTGATCTTCTTGTAGTATTTCTTTATTTTTGAGCACACAAGACAGCAAAGTGGGGGGAGTTGAATAAATTGTATGATAAAACCTTAAATTTTTTACTACTTCGTATGTCAAAATATTTACTTCATGAATCAGAAACAATGTAACAATGAAATAATAATGAATTCTACACAATTGCACAAGTGAACACTAGATTTATATGGAAAACCTATCTAGGGAAGAACCACAGTGATTGGTTTACTTACATTTCCTTTCAAATATCTTCATGTTTCATTAAGATTTGAAGGAAGAATACAAAGTTGTGTTTGACTATTTCTGGATTTTGGATTGCAATCAACACTTTGGGATTTGAAGTCTCCTTAAATGGATTGACTCTCCCACCCTATGGCTAATGTGATTGGTGGGAGGGGTCAAACAATGATAACAATGTATTGAAAGAACAAGACTTTGTAATCAAGAGATTGTGACCAACTATTTTTTAGCAATCTTGAATGTGATAATAGCTAGAAGATCTCTTGAAGTATCCAAATCCACAAGGATACAAGTGAAGATAGTGTGAGTGAAATTGGTAGTGTTTGTATTAACCACTATAATGTCCCACTTTTGGTTCTCTAGGAATTGTGACTAATTTTAGTTTAGGTTATCACAACCTCACAACTGGGTACCCAATCACCGAGTCCCAATTAAGTCACAAACCCACCAATCACTAGTTGATGAACACGTACATAGGCTAGAACAACAGTTCAATCCTCCTTCACATGGATCACCAAGGAAAACAAAGAAGTTTATAAATGATAAATGGTCAAGTCAAACCCCCACTACCATAGACAATAATTTGATGAGTCCACAATTGTTAGATATTTGTATCCAACTTGCTCATACCCACATGAATGGACTAGTCAATCCTCTATTGCAATAGACTCATGTATAAAATCACTGAGATAACACTGTGACATACTCGGTCTGGCATAATAGTCTCAATTTGAAAACCCCTTCAACACACAACATGATACCTCAACACAATAGTCATACACTCAAACAGCCTTGCTGCTACATTGGCATCTTAGTTGGTAAAGAACAAACTATCATAGACTTTGGGGGTTGACAGTTAGGCTAACTTGCAAACACCTTAAGATCTAGACCGACTTTTACTACAATATCAAATGAGCTCATAGGTTATCAAAACCATGGTATATAATGAACAAAATACTAAAATTATGTCATCATGAATGTGTAGGGACAATAAAATTAAATGTATTACATATGATTCCAATCAAGAATACATATTAAATCAAACAAACTAAATTGTTGTTGGATGACTATACCTAGGGGACAACAAGTTCCATAAAATGCAGAGAATTAACTTTTATTGATCAAAACTCTTTCAAATTTGTACCATTACATTTCAATGTTGTTCTCCCCTATCCACACCCATGGATCTCTTTGAAAATAGAATCCTAACTCTTCTAAAGACTGACTAACTACTAACTACCTTTCAACTATTTGATAACAGTCACTAAACTGACTGTACTAGCCAAATAAAGTTAGAATGTGTTGTCAAGTTGACAACTAAAGTTGTCAACTCGATACCAAAGACTTCTAATGACTTTTAATGACAACCTTATAATTCATACTAACCCCTACTAACTCCAATTAAGCCCTTTTTGGCTTATATTGCCAATATTGGAAATTTTACAACTTATTGCACTCCTAGTACTTTTAACACCACTTAGAGGCTTTAATAGCCTTATTACATTATTTAAAACCATTATTTGTCATTTGCCAATCCCCTAACCAAATATCTAACAATTGTTGACAAATAATGGTTTTAAATAATTTAATAAGGCTATTAAGCTAAAGATGACAAATAATGGTTTTAAATAATGTAATAAGGCTATTAACCAAATATCTAACAACTGTTGACAAATAATGGTTCCCTACCAGGTTTTGCTCTAGTTTGTGTCACCATTGGAAGGCAAAAAATTAAGCTTACATAACCATTAAAAGACCAGGAAGGTTAAGGAAAGAAAGAAAACCCTCTTTAGCTGAATGAAATGGTTTCAATTTTATTGTTTACAGTCAAAGTAAAAAAAAAAAGAGGTTAGAGGTCCTATTGAACTAATTGTAGTTGTTTTCATTTGGAGATGAGGTTAGAGGTCCTGTTGAACAGGCCCTAGATTAGTGACCCTGGAATCAAGGGTTTGGTGGCAACTGAGTTGGGTGAAGGGTAGAACCTTGTAAGCTTGGAATCTATTATTTCTCAACCTCTAGAAGGACTTTTTTATCCTTTGGAGTCACTGGATTGAGTGGAGTTATGGGTTGTTTTGTAAAAGTGGAGAATTAGGCCTAGTGAGGATTGGCTAGGGGTATTGGATCTTGGGTATGATCCAAAGGAGTTAATATTGAGTCTTGGGGATGATTTGTAGATCCCAAAAGGGTATATAAATCTTATTTTATTTTACTTAGTTGTTTGGGGAATATTGGAGGAAAAGCCAAATTAATGATTGGTGAGGGCTACTAGCTTTAAGGGCCAAATGTGAGTGTTGGGTAAGAGATTAGTTGCCCAGATTGGATGGATGGATGGAACATGGTAGAAAGTCCATGGGGAGATGTTTCATGAAGTTAGAATAAAGGTTGAGGCCTTGGGTGAAGATATGGTGACTAGGACAAACTAGGTACACTTGGGGTAGCCTAGGAGACAAGTCATTGAGGGACATTGAAGTAAAGAAGTTATTGCAAAGTGAAATGGATTTTCCATCTGATATGATCAAGATTGATAGGTGTTAAAAATATTTGTGCATATGAATGTGTGTTTAGGTATTATCATGATGGAACTAGCACGAGGGAAGGTGTCTAATATTTTTGCAGACTAGTCCCTTTTATTTGGTGTCCTTTGGAGTCAAAAATACAATTATATGTATGGATGTCCTATTAGGATGGAGTATGATTCTACTAGATTTGGTATTACAAAATCTTATTTTGCATGTATTTACCCTTGAGTCGTATGAGTAAGGTTTGTTTATGATAGAAAATTTTTGAGTACAAAAATGTCATGACTATCCTATAGATAATCCTACGGTAAAGGTCAATGTGAGTGTAAACTACGTTGAAAGTTTAGAAGTCCATGGCCTCTTTCTATGCAGTGCCTATCTAATTTTAACTCAGTAGGGAACCATTTCGGTAAGTGAATCATCCATATTTTCTAGGTAATTTGTTAGTTGAGACTATGTTGAGCCAAATATATCAAAACATGAACCTTTACTTGAGTTGTATGAATTAGTGTCAAAAGATTGTAACTCAATTGGTAGAGTAGAATTGGTGAGAATGATGATGACAAATTTCAATGATTTAAAGATGACACAAGCCACTCCAAATTTAGGGGTCAAGGCTATTAGCTCTTATGTTTGAGTTTGATGATTTCTTTTTCTCACCTATTATGTTTTCAAAAATGTCAAAAGAATTCCAAATCCTGTAATTTAAATTTGTTACAAGATAAAACAAGAACCATTTTGTTTCAATAAGTTAGGTGAATCCGGAGGACAAACTATGTACTAGCAGCTATTTTTTGATTCTTGTGGGGGCGGGTCTTGAGCATTGAGAACTGTTACAGGATTTAGCATTAGTTGGTTATGGGAAGTTAAAAAGAAGTTATGACAATTAGTTTTCAGAAGTGATCGAGTATTTGGGGAAGTCTTTATTGTATATTCAAGCCCTAAAGAATAGGTAGTAGGATAGAGTAGCATAGGATGAAATATGGAGAACCGATGAATGAAAAGAAACAATGTAATGGAACTGAATAATGATCAGAAGGATTTAATTTTATTTCAAGATCCTCGAGTTCTTTACATTCCTATTACCTTTCTCTATTTAGATTATTGACTGAGGATCTCAAATACAAGTCAGATTAAGCAATGCTATTGAACTAAGTTTTGGTTGAATGAAACAATGTTGAAGATCTCTATTTATTTGATATAAGTTGATTCATGGTTTTATTGAAGTTATTTAAAGTTATATGAATCGGTTCATGATGACGATAATCAAGAACCTATTTGTGTTTGTGTCTACTGTGACAATGAAAGATTAACTTAAAATCTCTATTCTTACTATGAATTACAATATCTGATACCACTTGCACCTTATTCTATTGCATTCTCTGATTAAGCAATTGGAAATATCTTAAGTGAATTGATCTTATAGATGTATTTTCACTTAGCACCTTACTATGATCTTTTCTATATCTGATATGGAGACTTAAATATGCAAGATGATCTTCATAGCAATGGGAAACATGGTATGAACTTTTCCTATAATAGCTTTTAGTGGTTGGATTGCTATTTCTGGTGTAATCCTTTTATGCATGCAATGAGAGGTATGATAATCTTACTTATAGCGATAGAAATGTTGTCTCAGATATAATCCTTTGATAATATCACTTATAGCGATATAGTTTCTATTTCATATAATCTTGGAACAAGTCTGATGTTGTTTCTAATGTATTCAGTTCTTCCTTGCTACCAATGGTGTTGTCTCTGATCTTGACTTGATGTGCTTGCAACCGATAATAGCCAATAAGGAAGATTCTAAATTTGCATGAGCCCAACTCTAAGTTTTGATATTTTCACTAGCTTGCTATGAATGTCTGATTGCTTCTTTGACAGTTTGATTTAGTGTGCTAGTGTGATCATGAAATTCAAATGGAGAGAGATATTAATTTCCCCTATATTCTATTGACAGTAATCTGATACCATGTTTTACACAGTGATAAGTCTCTTATTGATAATTATCTGGGTCATATATAGCAGGAGACAATGGTTGCCAAGTAGATACCATATTTCATATCTGATATTACATTTCCCTATTTTCCCTACCTTCTTCCCTAGTGTCATCTTTAATATGTACCAACTGATTTCTATGCGTGAATATCTATACATGATCGCTGGGTATTCTATGGTTGTTGCTAATGACGTGTATCATGTATCATGTTGCTATTAATCTGATGTCTTTCTTGTTCGATATATCCTCCATGTCCAAGTGTATCAACTTCTCATGCCATATTATGTTTACAGTTTGTGTTGGCCAGTGGATGGGTATTTCATGCCACGGAATAGCAAAAAAAAACAAGATGTGATAATAGTCATGTTGAATTGGAACCGAGAAGGGAGTTTGTGCAACAGGGACTAAATTCAAAATGGCTAAGGTATAGATCTGTGCCAGTTTGCGTGACAGTCAAATAAAACTGTGAGCACCATATTTACAGAGGCTTTTCAATATGTAAGCTTGTGCGGACTAAGAAACTATCATTACTTAGGGAACCATGGACAGTTGCATCCCTAAAGAGGGGACCCTATGATACACTAGATTCTCCATTGCCACCCAAAAAATTTGCATTAATCGAAGCAAATTTAAGGAAAGAAAGAAAACATACCTCTCAAACCTGTTCAAGCTTCTACCTCTCAAACTTGTTCAAGGAAAGTTAAGCATATCACGCGTGCGGGGATTGAAATGAGGTTTGAAACCTTTTTTTTTACTTTAAGTTATGCCCTTCTTGGTTGAAATTTCGACCAACACGAGCATGTATTAAAAAAAAAAAAGTTTTCCTTCTATAATCTGACCAACCTAAACATTTTTATTTGATGGTCAAATTGTTTAGTCAAAAAATAAGGTCAAATGCACTAGTGGTGGTATTAAGAAATACCTTTGGTTGTGTAGGTTAATGTCAAATTGTGGACTAGGGATAACTGACAACCCTAGCAGAGAGCCCTAATGACGACCAGGTGACCTTACTACTAGCATGACCATTACTAATTCTCCCCTAGAGAATACAAATTTCCTATAACTTTGGTATAAATAGATTCCACTCTAGGATTTAAAGGATATTTTTGATAGCTTGGTTCAAGATTTGATTATCACAAAAGTGGCTGGAAGATATGTACCAGCTGAAGCTTTTAGCCTTAACCAACTGTGTAAGCTTTGTATTGATAGATAGAGCATTAGTTACATGTAGTGTCTATTTACTAGGTTTTCACCACTTGGATCAATTTTCTATTTTTTTGGCTACCAAGGCGCCTGTTTTCCAGGTTTTCATCGAGGCACTTTTTCTCTTTTTTGATTTTTTGTACTTTTTGTACTTTTTATCTTTTTATCTTTGATTCATCAAGGTTCCTTTTTGACAAGTTTTCATCGAGATGATCATTTTTCAGGACTTTTTCAATTGTTTTATAATTTTCTTCTTTTCACTATTTTTTTATTTTCTTTAGGATCAATATTTTCTTTTTTTGTATTGCTTTAGGATCAATATTTGTTGTACAGATGTTGCCTCAAGAATGTCAGTTGTACAACCATTTCACGTGGAGAGTTTTGATTGGATCTAATAGGACATCTTCCTCAGGTGTATCCAATTGGTAGGCTCCTAATCCAAATGAAGTTGTGATAACAAAGGGACCTAACCAGTTGGGTTCAAATTTTCCCTTCTATTCTCGATGTTGCTAGTTTTTTAGATTTTCTCTTAAGACTAGGTCTCCTACCTGAAATGTTATTGGCTTCACTTTCTTATTATATCATCTAGACATTCTTTTTTGGTAGAATTTGAGATGATTAAATGCTTGTTACCTGTACTCATCTAATAATTCCAGTTCTTGTAAACGTGAGATTTTGTAGTCCTCATCAATGACTAGATTTTTTAATGAAATCCTTAGTGATGGAATATCTACTTCAATTTGTAGCACTTCCTCAGACCCATAGATCAGTGCAAGAGGATTTTCTCTTGTTGGTGTTCTAATGCTGGTGCGGTATGCTCATAATGCTTGATTTTAATTTGCAAGTACTATTCTCTTCTTGATTTATTGATTATTCTATGTAGGATATTCAGGATTATCTTGTTTGATGTCTTAGCCTATTTGTTACCTTGAGGGTAATAGATTGAGGAACAATGCTGAGTGATTTTGAATCATAGACATAATTCATCCATGTCTTTATTTTTGAATTGCCCTCCATTGTCAGTTACAATTGATCAGGGTACCCCATACCTATAGATGATGTAGTTTAGGATAAACATTGAGACTTGTTTACCCATATCATTGGCCAATGGAACTACTTCAACCCATTTTGTGAAGTAGTCTATGGCTGTAATGATATACTTATGCCCATTAGATGAATTTGGGTAAATCTATCCTACTAGATCAAAGGACCATTGTTGAAATGGCCAATGTGTGGTTAATGGAATTAACTCCCTAGTTGAAGCATGTATCAGGTTTCCATGAACTTGGTATTTCTTTCATTTCTTTGCATAATCAATAGCATCTTTTTCTATTGTAGGCCAATAGTATCCCACTCTTAAGATTTTCTTGGCTAATGAAAATCCATTCGAGTGAGACCTGCACACACCTTCATGTACTTTAATGCATGATTTAACTTCTCACATTCTAAACATCTAAGTAGCATAGCATCAAGATCACATCTATACAAGTTATTTGTAATTATTAAATAATGTGATGCTATTCTTATGAGGCATCTTTTATGCATGTTTGCTTTGAAATTGTTTTATTCATATGTTTTTATGTATGCTTTAATGATTCAATAGTATCTTCTTATAATAATTTTATGTATGTTAGATTACATATAATTTTTTATGTCCTTAGAACCCTTAGGACCCATTAGGACCCATTAATATACATGAGGACCCATTTTGACACATTAATTTACACACTAGAACCATAAAGTGTGTCTTAAGGGGTCCTATGACCCCATAAGACACACTTTATGGTTCTAATGTGTCAAAATATGTCCTAAGCGATCCTTAGACCCTTTAAGACCTATTAGGACAATTAAAATACATTATGACCCATTTCAACACATTAATACATATTAGAACCATAAAGTGTATCTTAAGGGGTCATAGGACCCCTTAAAAAGATACACTTTATGGCTCTAATGTGTATTAATATGTTGAAATGTGTCGTAAGGGGTCCTTAGACTTGTTAGGACCTATTGAGACTACTTACAACCCATTTCGACACATTAGAATCATAAAATGTATCTTAAGGGGCAATAGGACCCCTTAAGACACTATGTTTCTAATGTGTATTAATGTGTCAAAATGGGTTATATGGGGTCATAGTGGATCATAAGGGGTCTAAAGACCCCTTAGGACCCGTTAAGATCCATTTGTAATACCCCAAAAATGGGCTATAAGTTCATTAAACTTCTATATCAACAATTCAAACGAAATCAACATCAAAGTCCTAATCTAAGGCACATCTAAACATCATCGAATCATAATTCATTATCTTAAATTCTGCATCGGAGAATATTCCTAGCAAGATTCCTAATTATCTTAATTATCTTTAATTTAATGATTATTTGGTGATAAATCACATTTATCCTAAGTTTGATTAATTGAATATTTTCATATTTAATTAATTAGATTTAATATCTTGCCACTTAATTATGTAATTAAATTTAATTCTATCTATTATTAATTTTATTATTTAATTTTGACAATAAATCTAATATCTTATGAATAATTGATTAAATTCTTATTTAACTGATTAAAGCAAGTTGTCATTATTTAATAATATAGTTTTTAATAAAAGTTTGATTAAATAATTTATTAACCCATAAATTAATTATTTTATTTCAAAAATCAGTTAAGTTGAGAATAAATCACTTTATTTATTTATTAAATCATAATTATCCATGTGCACATTCAAGGACCAGTTAAACTCAAATTGGAAAATCAATGCAAGTTGTTAGATTTTTGAAACTCAACATCTTTTTGAGTCTTAAAGTTGATCTAAACTTCTAATTCGAGTTGAACTATGCTTTTGCATGTTTTTTTGAGTTAACTATCTTTTATTTAAAAATAACTCAAAAATCAAGCTGAGTTAATCTGAGTGATTTATGATTTTTTTCCATGCACCTCCAAAGCCCTAGATTTCTATAAATTAAAACCTCAGCTCATCTCAAAGCATCTCATAATTTTGCAAGCTTAATTTGCCAAAGTTGTCTACGAATTGCACAACTATTTTGGAGAATTGGAATTTGGAGAATCAAAGCTTATTGCGAATCAAGGCTATTGTGAGATCAATTTGTTTTTTTTACATTCATTTAGATTCTTTTTCATATCATTGTTAGATCATTTTAGCAGATCAATTTCATATAGATTAGATTTCATATCAAGTTTTTATCATTCTGATTGCATATAAAATCCAAAAAAATAGATTAATTGCATTCAATTTATATCTAGATCAATTGCATTCAAATCTTTCATTTAGGTGTCATCTAGGTCACCGATCTCGATAGCAATCTGAGAACATTAATCTTGCACCTACTAGAAGGTAGTACATCACTTGGTTACATTAGATTTCAATTTTGCACGATTTTGATTATAGCTAACCTCTAATGTTTTACTGAAGTGTTGTGTCTACAGATTAGGTATAAAATTTACACACACATTTCTAGCACCCACCGTGGGGCAACCCACCTTTACATGCTAGTTTTGATTTTTTTGGGGAGCTAAAACCCTTAAGTTTCAAAGATTTAATTTTATCTCCCAAATGGCTTATATTTTTTCTTTGAATTTTTTTTTACAGGTTGGACATATATCAGAAAAGCTACAATAAAAAAATTAGAATTTTTTGAGATGTTTTGAATTTTTAATAATTTTTTCTTAAAATTCTAGAAAAAATTAATATCTGACGCAAATCAGTATATTTTTTGAAAATTTTTATATTTTTGGAAATCTCTTTAAATTTTCAAGGGGTCCATTCTTTTTATTTTAAATTTGGACGCAATATAGTAGCTCAAATAGTCAATTTACAAAAACTGGTTTGTTTTGATAAAATGGGTCTCTAGGGCACAAATGAAGAGATTTTTCTAAAAATTTTACATTTTTGGAAAGCTCTTTATTTTTTAGTAGGGGTCTTTGTTTTGAATTTCTATTTTTGTGGCCAAAATCATAAAAAAAAAAAAAGATCTTGTTGACTAGGTCAAATGCAGCAAAAAAAATAAAGTTTTGTGATGGGTATGCACTTATTTTTTTACATGGTTCAATGAATGATATGAGTTATCATTTGGGTTAATTTTTGGTTATTATTTCTGATAATAATTGATTTTTAAAGCTAACCCTATGGTTTTCATAAGTTGAATATATGTTGCATATCTTGTTTGCTTGTTTGCTTGTTGGAGAGTTCGTCACTTGCTTGCATGGAAAAGCTCAACAAGAATTGCTAAAAATTAGGTAAAATCTACTAAGCACATTGCGAGGATCCCAAATATTCTCTTTCATCTAATAACATTTCAATTTGGGCTTAAAATAAATCTCTTGTGTGTCTATCTTGGGTGATTCTTTTCATGCTTTTGTTTTACACACTTGCATAATTGATACTAGGTTGTGACACCTTAAGTATTTATTAGTAGTCTTAGATTACTTGTGATTGATCTTTATTGCTATCTTGGGTTATTGGACTCACTAATCCACCGGCCCCTCATTCCACCCCGTGGTTGCAATCTCAGCGCCATAAAGGGGAGGGGTCAACAGGACAGAAGCGTTAAGTGTTCCACTTGGCAACCCTTTTGTGCTTTTAGGAACTCACTTGTTTTCTAAGTTGGGGACTCATTTTTAGCTTGTGTGAGGTGTTAAGTGTTTCACCTTGTGGACTCATCTCATATTTGCTTTAAGCGTTAAGTGTTCCTCTTTCTACTTTTTGGATACTTTTGGTAGATTTGCTTTTGTAAACATACATCTATGCTCACATAGTAATTAGGCCCTATGAACACTATTCATGATTCTTGAGAGATTGAATTCTCAGTGAAATCCTTCTTGATGATAGAATGCTTTTAGGTAGGGAGGATACTTAGTGCATTTCACATTCAACTTGGTTAGTGCATCTTCTCTTATTGATCGATACATTCTCTCACATGAGAGGTTGATAGATCACGTGGGGTAGACATCACAAGCTTTGGTGAATCAAAATTGGTTAGTGCATCTTCCCTTATTGATTGATACATTCTCTCTCCAGAGGGGTTGATAGATCATGTGGGGTTGATATCATAGACCTTGGTGAGACAAACTTTGTCTTAGTGTGTCACATTAATTTGCTTGCTTTGTTTGGGTTAAAAGTGAAAAGGTGTCAAAAACCTTGGATCTGGAGCCAAGTCCCCTTGTGGTATACTATTGTGAGTCACCTTGAGAGAGGGTTAATCATAGCGGACAATCCCTTCACAGGGAAAACTACATTGATGGAACCTCACGTGGTAATAGCCATTTTCATCGTGGTAGTGACAGCCGCTATATAAATGTCCTTGTAGAAGAAATCTCCACAGGTATGGTTCATTGTTGGGTTGTCAGATCTCCCTAGCAGCTCCTAAAGATTAAGTTCTCGGACTATGTCAAAACCCTGGTGCACCGGGATTGGAGTTCACCCCTTTGGATCATAAAAGTTGTAGAGTCAAACCATTACTAAAAACCCTAGCAAGGCCAAATTTTCATTTTATAGGGTATATGTGCGTTATTGCAAAATATTTTAGAATGTACACAATTAGCACTTCTGAGGATTAGAATAAATAAGTCACTTGATTGTTCATGTGCAAGGTTGCTTTTTCCCTTGTTCATTATTTTCAGACATGCTTGAAATCATGTGCTTGTTATTTTGCATGCTTGTTTATCTATCTGGTTACTGAAAATGAACAAATCTGTTACAATCCTTAAATCTGGACATTGAAATTTGCAAACAATCTGAATCTGCCAACTCAAAATTTTGCAAAAATTGACATAAAATCCTTTCTAGAGTCAAAAATCATTTCAGGAAGTCAAAAGTCATACGAGTTTTTCCAAGTGTCATTTCATTACAACCCATCTGTCATATGATTGAGTACCCAGTGTTGTATGAGTTTCCATGCCAGCAAATTCTCAAAGTCAAAATCTTGCAACTGTCGTATGAGATTTTCAACTATCATTTCATTGCTACCCAACTATCGTACAAGTTTTGCAACTATCATTTCATAGCATACCCACTGTCGTACAAGTCTGTAGAGTGTCGTTTGGGAAAATTTAGAAAAAGTGTCAGAAAGTTGTCAGAATTGCCAGATACCCAAATTTTTCAGCCTAGTTCCAGAATCTATTGAACAAATGACTGTGTCAAGAACAGAGCAATAGCTATTGAGAATCAGTACACATGTCTCAAAGAATCAGTACACAAGAGGAAGAAGCTCTAATCACCACTATGATGAAGCAGCTGCAAGCTATGCAAGTCCAGCTTGACAAACTTGAGAAAGAAAAGGAACCTAAAGAGTTCTCCATGGAAACTCTATGCTCTTTTCCATTTGATAAAGACTTGTAGATGTCACCATGCCCTCAAACAAAATGTGAGCAATGTGACAACCCTTATGATACCTCTTCCACAGAGAGTGACATATCAAGCTTTGGAGACTATGATGACTATGATGATAGACAATGTAATGATACCTATGACACCTTTGTTCCTAAGAGTCCTCCTCGTCATGTGTTCCTACTTACTACAAATGGGCCATCACATTGGATAGATCGTGATGGTGATCCATATGATTCTGATTTTGAAAGAGATTTTGATGGCTTTTGTGGACAATACCTTGATTATGATCCATCTACTACTACTGAGGACTATAAAATGCACCGTGCTAGCTTGAAGCATCAATATTATAAAAATCCTTCTCCTAAAGACTCTCCTACTGAAAATAAAGATTATCTTCTCAAGAAAGGTCATGTTAATGTTGAACCTTTGTCTGGTGATGGTTCCCTTCCACCCCCTACTTCCTCCAATACCCATACATTTCCTAAAGCTTTCGAGTCTTTCAAATCTTTCACAGAACTTTCATTCGACACAAGCCCTAATACTTTTCATGTAGTTCCCTATAGTTATCCTCTAGGGCTACCTCTTAAAGAAACTCAAGCTAACCTTCACTTGGCTGAAAATACTTTCAATAATGATAAACCTAAAGAGCCTAGGCCTTCATATGCTATAATCCCTACTTCAGCTACTCCTCCACCATCTCTTCCAAAGTCATCCATACAATCCCAACATGCTTCCTTGTCCTTAGAAGTGGCTCCATGTCAAGAGGACTCCAGAAATGATGAAGAAAAGAACATAAAGAAAGATCAAGATCAAGAACCCTCCATGTCATCCAATCCCTTTCGTGATGTCTCTTATCCACTTCATGGTTCTTTTGATCCTGCACACTCATTTTCATGCATTCCACCATGTCTTAAGTCTTCTCCTAAACAAGATCAAGCTACTACTTCCAATGTTAAGCCTATTGAAAATCAAGAGAAAAATTATGCGCTTATGCTATCCAAAGATCCTTGTCAAGATCAAAGTCTTCCATCTTCTTATTCTACCACTCCATGTTCACTTCCACTTTCTACTCTTCCTAAGTCTTTTCAAGCTTTGAATAATTCTATGAAAAAAGGTGCTCATATTCATGATGTCCATGATTCTATTGAAAATCCTAATTCTCACTCTAAAGATGCTGATGTCCTTGGTTGCCATATAGATGTTGATGAACTTATTGATTATCTTTTTGCATCTTCCACATCCATCCTTGGATCTCTTCCACCACTACAAAGGGCTTCACGTCTTCCTTCCATCTTGGGTCCTTATGTCCCTTCACTTTCCCCTCCTAACTTTCCTAATTTTCCATCCATCTTGAGTCCTTACATCCCTCCATCTCCCATCTTTCCTCAAGATCAACATAGATGCATACCCTTGAATCCTTTTCATTCACCCACCCATCTAAACCAGTCATATTCTTCTTTTTCCTCCACAAATCCCAAGTCTTTTGGAAGTAACTTGAATTTTCAATCCAAGAAAAAGAAGCAATAAAAGAATCCATCAAAAAAAAAGATCACCATGTCTCCTCTAATTGACACAGAAACATAAAGTCACAAGAGATATCTAAGAAAAAAACTACAAGACAAGTATGGGTTCCAAAATCCATCATTGAAGATATTCTCTCCAAATTACCAAAAAGAAATGAAAAGCCTACGGCTATATGGATTCCAAAGTCTCTCTTGAAAGAGTCTAGTGTTGAACAACAAGTGAAGTTGACATTCAAGCTTCCAAAGGCTTCCAATTCATCTTCTTCCAAAAATATTCTTTCATTCCATGCGCCTAAACCACAACCTCTGCTATCCATTTGCTATATTTCTTCATGTATTCCTTCATTTATGTTTCCTCCATCCTCTCACCACCCTTCAAGGTATGTGTTGATGTTGAGCTTGCCTTCCTTTCCATCTACCCTTTCACAATCCTTCCATGCATTATCCTTCTACCTTCTATCATTTTTCCTCATTTGCCTATTCTTCCTATCTTCCAACCTCACTTGCTTTACATAAAACCCTATCCTCCATTTTTCGCTTCCATCTCTCTTTCCCTATCAGCATCTTTGAGCATATCATTTTGATTCCTTGGCATATCATGGTTTATCCTTTCAAGGAGCACTATCTAAAAAGCTTGCCTTCTTCCAAAAATTGAAATAAAAGAGAAATGAAAAAAAAATATGCCTTGGTGAAAACCTGGAAACAGGCACCTTGGTAGCAAAAGTACAGAGAAATAAATTTGTCCTATGGTGAAAACCACTCCCTTGTGGTGCCTTGGATAAGTACTATGATGAAAACCTGGCAATCAGGCATCATGTGTAGTTCTTCTACATATTTCATCCATTTCATCTTCTCTCTTTGATCTTGACAATGTTGATTTATACACGAATATTTGGCTATTTTTTGAGCTATCTTATGATGATCTTGCTTTCATTCCCTTCCTATTTAGCCTTCATGTCTATCTTCCTTCATTCATTATAACCTTTTGCTATCTTTTTCCCCTTTGGTCTTGATCTAAAAAAGAAAGAGTAAAACACGGTGCTATAAATCCTCTTGACATGTCTACTCCTTTGGACTACATCCTTTCCTTTTCTTGCATTCTGATTTTGTGACTTATCCTATATTGGCCTTTCATTGCTTGTCCAAATGCACTTTACATGACAATTTTTCCCTAGCTTGGGTATTCTTGAGGAGTTTTCCCTTGAGGATTTCTCCCCTTCATTCTCCTTCATTCTCTTGTCTTCCATCTGTTCCACCAGCTTGCCAATCCCTCTTGTTTTCCACCTTGCTAGACATTGGGACTACATGATATGATCTTGCTTGGGAGTTTGCAATGGAAAAAGATGCTATCAAGTATACCAAGTATCAGAACAATTATCAAAACTAGTATTAGAACAAGTATCAGAACCAGTATCAGAACAAATATCAGAACAAGTATCAGAACAAGTATCAGAACCAATATCAGAACAAGTATCAGAACTAGTATCAAAACAAGTATCAGAACCAATATCAGAATAAGTATTAGAACCAGTATCAGAACAAGTATCAGAACACCTACTGGGGCTACACCTTTTGCTTTAGTTTATGGGTGTGAAGCGGTACTGCCTATTGAGGTTGAAATCCCATCACTAAGAATCAGAATGCATGGTCTAGTAACTGATGATGACTACAGAGTGTCTAGGTTGCAAGAACTTGAACTACTAGATGAGCATAGACAAGCAACGTATGATCATCTCAAAGTATATTAGAAGAGAATGTCTAGAGGCTACAACAAGAAAGTCAGACATAGAGAATTTTAGGTTGGCGATCTAGTTTTGAGAGAGAATCCTAAAAATCAATCACATCAAGAATGCAAGGGGAAGTTCAAACCTAATTGGATGGGTCCCTTTGTAATCACTACTACTTTTGGCTCTGGTGCCTATTAACTCTCAATGACTGAAGGAGAACAGCTCTGAGAACCAATCAACGTTCTCCATCTAAAGAAATTCTATGCCTAAGGCATTCATTCTATGGTAAAATTTCTTGAAAAAATGAACATCTTGGGGAAAACCTAGCAATAGGTGCCTTGATGATTCACAAAAAAAATATCAAAAAAAAAAAAATGAAAAATACAAAAAAAAAAAAGTGCCTTGGTGAAAACTTGGAAACAGGCGCCTTGGTAGCAAAAATAGAATCTCTGCCAAGATGGTGAAAACCTGGCAAATGGATGCCACTTTTTTCAAAATGCTCCATCTATCAGCACAATCTTGGTCTTTCCCAACTTTTAGTCTTGCTTTAGTTTGTACATATCTCCCAGTTTGTTTCTGCATTTCCAGTTTTCAATAATTCAGTTTGTACACCAATCAGCTCAAGCGTCTGTATCCTGTCAATGCTTAACACTTGGGGGCAATCAATGTCATATCCTATGGCCTCCAATATATCTTAGACGTCTCATATCCAATCAGAGTCCTTTTGAAGCTTCATGTGAGTTAGTCAGTCAGTCTTGTCTCCCAAAAGGATTTTGCATCTACAACAACGCAATCAACATCAAACATCAAACTGAAAACAATCTATGCTTTTTTACATGCTTTTATCTCCTTGTATGCTTACTGATTCACATTGAGATTTTTGCATATTATGTCCCTTCGAGCCCTTCGATGATGTCCTTTATAGGATTTAGAGAGTGATGACTGGGGGCATAATCTTTTCTTTGTCTTCTACTTGTATGTGAAAATCTAATATCTTTGGAAATTCTGGATTGAAATGGTGTCCGACTGTAAGAGCCTCTATCTCGAATTGGATGGCCATGCGTACTTCGACCATTGATACTTAGATGATTCAAAGAAGTTTGATCTAACTATTATCTTTTCGAGTGAGTTCTTTCTCCTACTATGAAACACGATCTTACCTAAGGATGTGAATGATAAAGGGTCACTACGGGTAATTCACACTAGATTTAGAATGATCTCTTGACTGTTTGATGTGTTTGAATGCAAGGCATATTCAGGTCATCATGATGTTTATGTTTTGATGCTTATACAAATTGCTATATCAAAATGGACATGATATTCAGATCATCCTGGCATTTATGCCTTGGTGCTTATATCTAATCCGACATTCTGAAAATAAAATCAATATTCATATATCCATGGTTGTTGACCAATGGGTGTTGTATTGATTCTTGCGCATACAAATTGATATTCATATGCCTATGGTTTCATAGCTAGTGGGCATTGTATTGATTTATCCAGTTACCTAAAAGTTTAATGATGATAACAAATCGACATATGATCAGTGAGTAGGTCCTAGGTCTTAGGTTGCATTTCATTTTGCATATCTCTTTGCATTTTGCATGTTGCATGATCTCACAATGGCTAAATGAACTTCAATGCTTAAACAATTCTCCACTCGCATCTTCAAATCTAACAAGAGCTGAATCTCACATGAAGGTTCCTCTAATGAAACAACAAGTAGAATCCTTTTTCAGGATTACAATCAAAATCTAAGATCATTCATATTATTCACTGCTTGCATATTCGACCTTCGATCATCACAAAAATCTAGTATTCAACTTAACTATTTATCTTACATCAAACTATCAAAATTTCAACCATGGTCAACTCATGGTTTAACCTAGTTAAACTTGGTCTTTTTGGACCTCCAAACGATGCAGAATACATTCCTGGACGTGTTTAACCACTTCTCAAATCAATTAACATGCTTCTAAACTATCAACGCTGACTTTTCTTGTCAGATTTCAATTTTAATCCCGAAGGGGGCATGGTATTGCACATCATTCAAAGTCTGTAATCAAATTTGAAATCATATCTTTATGGAAATCATATCTTCATCAGTGATCAAGACAACAATCACGTCTAGTTGCTGATTCATCAAAAGTTCTCATCGCTCGGGGAAAATCTATCATCACTTGGGGCATATCAGATTCATCAAGATCCATATCAATCTAGTATTCTCCTAATCTTGTAAACTGTATCAGTTTTTGCAACCATCAGATCATAGTGTTCTTTCCTTGGTTCTTCGGCAACTGAAGGATTTAGATGTGATACCTGCTAGTTCTGCGAAGACAATCGAGTCTAGAATCGGTCACTCACTTCTTTGCAATCCTAAGGTTTGGAATTAGGCATTTTGACACTTTTTCACAATCATAGGTTCATTTGCTGTTATAGTGAACATTATCTTTGTTCATTCAGGACCTATTATCTTCATATCAAATCAATATCAATCAGCTTCTGTCTCATATCAATTATCAATTTCGAATCCGTTTCATATCTCTATCAAACACAGACTATCTTTAAACCATTGCGCTTCGCACAACAATTCAAAGAGGGGGAAAATGTAATACCCCAAAAATGGGCTATAAGTTCATTAATCATGTATATCAACAATTCAAACGAAATCAACATCGAAGTCTTAATCTAAGGCACATCTAAACATCATCGAATCATAATTGATTATCTTAAATTCTGCATCAGGGAATATTCCTAATTATCTTAATTATCTTTAATTTAATGATTATTTGGTGATAAATCACATTTATCCTAAGTTTGATTAATTGAATATTTTCATATTTAATTAATTAGATTTTATATCTTGCCACTTAATTATGTAATTAAATTTAATTCTATCTATTATTAATTGTATTATTTAATTTTGACAATAAATCTAATATCTTATGAATAATTGATTAAATTCTTATTTAATTGATTAAAGTAAGTTGTCATTATTTAATAATATATTTTTTAATAAAAGTTTGATTAAATAATTGATTAACCCATAAATTAATTATTTTATTTCAAAAATCAGTTAAGTTGAGAATAAATCACTTTATTTATTTATTAAATCATAATTATCCATGTGGACATTCAAGGACCAGTTAAACTCAAATTGGAAAATCGATGCAAGTTGTTAGCTTTTTGAAACTCAACATCTTTTTGAGTTTTAAAGTTGATCTAAACTTCTAATTCGATTTAAACTGTGCTTTTGCATGTTTTTGTGAGTTAACTATCTTTTATTTAAAACTAACTCAAAAATCAAGCTGAGTTAATCTGAGTCATTTATGGCTTTTTTCCATGCACCTCCAAAGCCCTGGATTTCTATAAATTAAAGTCTCAACTCATCTCAAAGCATCTCATAATTTTGCAAGCTTACTTTGCCAAAGTCATCTACGAATTGCACAACTATTTTGGAGAATTGGAATTTGGAGAATTAAAGCTTATTGTGAATCAAGGCTATTGTGAGATCAATTTGTTTTTTTTACATTCATTTAGATTCTTTTTCATATCATTGTTAGATCATTTTAGCAGATCAATTTCATATAGACTAGATTTCATATCAAGTTTTTATCATTCTTATTGCATAGAAAATCCAAAAAAATAAATTAATTGCATTCAATTCATATCTAGATCAATTGCATTCAAATCTTTCATTTAGGTGTCATCTAGGTCACTGATCTCGATAGCAATCTGAGAACATTAATCTCACACCTACTAGAAGGCAGTACATCACTTGGTTACATTAGATTTCAATTTTGCACGATTTTGATTATAGCTAACCTCTAATATTTTACTGAAGTGTTGTGTATATAGATTAGGTACAAAATTTGCACACACACCATTCAGATGCATTAGGATCCATTGAGACACATTAATACACATTAGAACCATTAATGTGTCTTAAGGGGTCATTGGACCCCTTATGGCACACTTTATGGCTCTAATGTGTATTAATGTGTCAAAATGGGTCATAAGGGGTCCTTAGACCCATTAGGACCCATTAAGACCCTTTATGACCCATTTCAACACATTAAGGCACATTAGAACTATAAAGTGTGCCTTAAGAGGTCATAGGACCCCTTAAGACACATTAATGGTTCTAATGTGTATTAATATGTCAAAATGGGTCATAAGGGGTCTTAAGGGGTCCTAAGGGGTTTAAAGACCACTTAGGACATGTTATGATCCATTTCAACACATTAGTACACATTAGAACCATAAAGTGTCTTGAGGGGTCCTATGACCCCTTAAGGCACACTTTACTATTCTAATCTATCTCAATGTGTTGAAATAGGTTGTAAGGGGTCTCAATGGGTTATAACAGGTCTAAGGACCCCTTACAACACATTAAGACACATGAGAACCATAAAGTGTTCCTTAAGGGGTCATAGGACCCCTTAAGACACATTAATGGTTCTAACGTGTATAAATGGTTCTAAAGACCCCTTAGGACCCAGTAGGACCCATTGAGACACATAAGGACCCATGTTGACACATTAATACGCATTAGAACCATAAAGTGTCTTAAGGGTTCCTATGATCCCTTAAAGCACACTTTATGGTTCTAATGTGTCAAAATGCGTTGTAAGGGGTCTCAATGGGTCCTAAGGGGTCTAAGGACCCCTTACGACCCATTTTGACACATTAAGACATATTAATGGTTCTAATGACCCATTAAGACACACAAATGTTTCTAATGTGTCAAAACTAGTCCTAATGGGTCCTAAGGGGTCTTTAGACCCCTTATGACCCATTAAGAACCCTTTTGACCAATTTTAACAAATTGATGGTTCCAATGTGTATTAATGTGTTGAGATGGGTCTTAATGTGTCTTAATGGGTCATAATGGGTCCTAAGGGGTATTTAGACCCCTTAGGAACCATTAAGACCCCTTATAACCCATTTCAACATATTAATGGTTTTAATGTGTATTAATGTGTCAAAATGGGTCCTAATGTATCTTAATGGGTCCTAAGGGGTCTTTAGACCCCTTACAAACCATTTAGATGCATTAAGACACATTAATAATTTTAATGTGTCCTAATGTGTTGAAATAGGTTGTAAGGCATCTTAATGGGTTACAAAGGGGTCCTAAAGGTTCCTAAGTGGTCTAAAGACCTCTTAGTACCTGTTATGACCCATTGAGATACATTACGGCCCATTTTGACACATTAAGACACATTAATGGTTCTAATGACCCCTTAAGCCACATTAATGCTTCTAATGTGTCAAAATGGGTCCTAAGGGGTCTAATAAGGGGTCTAAGGGGTCCCATTAAGACCCCTTTTGATACATTAATGATTCTAATGTGTATTAATGTGTTGAAATAGGTCCTAATTAAGCCATATTTTGACACATTAAAGACATATTAGAACCATAAGGTTTTTGTAAGGGGTCTCAATGGGTCATAAGGGGTCTAAAGACCCCTTAGGACCCATTAGGACCCATTGAGACACATTAGGACCAATTGTGGCATAATAATACATATTAGAACCATAAAGTGTGCCTTAAGGGGTATTAGGACCCATTAGGACATATTAATGGGTCTGATGTGTATTATTGTGTCTCAATGGGTCCTGAGGGGTCTTTATACCCGTTACAACCCATTAGGACCCCTTATGATCCATTGAGACCCCTTACAACCCATTTTGACACATTAGAACCATTAATGTGTCTTAATGCATCGAAATGGGTTGTAAGGGGTCTTAATGGGTCATAAGGGGTCTAAAGACCCCTTAGGACCCATTAGGACTCCTTATGACCCATTGAGACCCCTTACAACCCATTTTGACACATTAGAACCATTAATGTCTCTTAAGGTGTCGAAATGGGTCGTAAGGGGTCTTAATGAGTTCTAAGGGGTCTAAAGACCCCTTAGGAACCATGAGGACCCATTTTAATTCCTTAAGGCACACTTTATGGTTCTAATGTGTCAAAATTGTTCATAGGGGGCCATAATGAGTTCTAAGGGGTCCAAAGACCCCTTAGTACCCATTAGGACCCATTGAGACATATTAAGACCCATTTTGACATATTAGAACTATTATTGTGTCTTAATGGGTCCTATGACCTCTTTGTACACACTCACATGGTACACTTCTCTAAGTCATTATATCCAACAAAATCCATGAATAGGAAACCTTAGAAAGTGACCTAGAGCTCTCTATGTATGGAGTTGCAAGATTATTTAAAATTTGCTCTCAGCTAGAGCTATTAAGCTAATGACCTTGCTAGTCAACCACACAATGAGAGATTCAAATGAAGACAAGGGAAAGAATGCTAATATCCCCAAGAATCACTATGAAATGAAAATGCAAACTAGATCAAGATGAATATGCAAGCTAGAAATGAGAGGTGCAAACTAAGCTACGAAAATGAAAGTACAAACTAAACTATGAAAGGAAAGATGCAAGTGTTACAAATCCTTCCTAATTAGACTAGATGAAGTAATCTAAAGCATAAAGGAAATCTATACTATGAATGCCATGATAATGCAAGAAATGAAACTATGATAGCATGTAGATGCAAAAGCCAAGAATGTTCCAAATCTCCAAAGCTCCAAAGTGACCTAGAAAACCTACAGCATAACATTACTAGTCAAAATGTATATGAAAATGAGGAAGAGAGCTCTTCTTTTATAAGAAGTGAGAAAGAATGGACCATGGAGATTAAGAGGCAAAAGATTTAATCAAGGGTGGAGCTTGAAAGAAGGGCAATCCATATGCACAAATATCCTCCAATGAGAAAATAAGAGCTGACTTTTGTGTCCATATGAGACAAAAAGTGTTTTTTCTTCTTTTTATAAAATAAGAATAATGCTTTATTTGTGCAACTTAGGATAAAAGGAAAAGTGGGAGCTTTTTATTTAATAAAAGGGGAGGAAATATTTATTTTAAATAAATAAAGACTTAGAATAAAATGGTTAGCCCAAGGCAAATAATCGAAAATGATAAAATAGGATTTGATCAAGGAAATTGATAGAATTGAAAAATGTTGATTTTTGAAAATATTGATTCAGGGATTTGATAAATTGCTGAATAGGGGCCCAAAGTCTAGGTGACCATTTTAGGGTGCATATATTTGCCTCTCTTTGACTAATGTATGATCATTCTGGGAACACATGCAGTCAAAGAATGAAATTGAAATGTGAGATCGGTTTGGGATCACAAAACAATCCAGACATGTGTTCGACGGATGGGAACATATTAGGACAAGCATAAGCAAAAATGAAAGACAAGACCAACACAATTGCTATTAAGTGATAATAAAGTTTGAAAATAAGAGATAAGAATCGAAAGACAAAACCAACATCGTTGTTGTTAAGTGATAGTCAAGTCTCAAAATAAAAATCTCAAGCTGAGCTGAATGATAAAGCTGAATCAAAGATTTGAAGTTGATAGGTACCGCCCCCTTGAAATTGAAATTGAAATCAGGTAGAGGAGAATAGCAAATTGATAAACTTGATCAAGTCACTAGAAATCATAATCGAAGATGAAGCATGATAGAATAACCATCAAGTAGTGGAGATATGCCCCAGTTTGACTGAGAAAGATATAGGATAAAGATGAAGTCAAACCTCAGAGAGATGAAGCAAATGAAAATAAATGATAGACTAGGAGTTTGGAAGAGATGGGGGTGAAGAAATGAAGGTGCCCCAACAAAGATCGAAGGATTAGGCCTCAAATGGTCAGCCAACTACGTAGAAGAGGGTGAAAATTTTGAAATATGATTTTGACTATCAAGATGAACTCAAATTTTGATTTTGAGTTTGAAAATAGATTCAAGACATCGAAATTAGCTAGGGGTGCAATTTTTGCGCAATTCCAAGGTGTTTTGAAAATTAGGTCAAAAAGTCAAAATGCTATAAAAGGGGTAAAAAGGTCATTTTCAAAAATCATTTGTCTTTTAGTGATTTGAGAATTTCAAGATCTTAGAGAGAGAAAATGGCCTAGCAAGTAGCAGTTTCAGTTCATAGGCATCGATTTGAGCACTCCCGGTTGCACAAGCGGCCTCCACAGTATGGTGCCCCGATATGTTTTCAGAAAAATTTACCCATTTTTTAGTCATTATGAGCATTTAATACATTTTAAAACATGTTTTAAAGATTTTTAAATTTTCAAATTTTAGACTTAGGTGAAAAGTCGTGCAATACTTTACAAGTATCACCCCCTTTGAGAGTATCTATCACGTGATACTTTGTAGGTCCATATAGTATCGCGTGGGTATGTAAGCCAGTATCGCATGATAACTAGCGAACTATCACGTGATCCTATGTGAAGTATCACTTGAGAAGATATTATCACACTGTTATTAAAGAAAGTATCACGTGATACTTTAGCAAAAAATAGTATCACCCAGTGTAAAATTCTTACATGTTTTAGTGTTTTTGAGAAAAATGACATGGGTCTAGACAATGTTTACTTTTTAAGATGTTTTGTATTGATTTTTAGACATCCATCATGATATGTGCTGACATCTAGCTGGGATTAATGGGTTGCAGGAGGTCTTTTCGGTGCTACTCATTAGAGTGCCGAAGGTGATGAGGTTACAATTTTTTCAAGATCTAGATGATTTGGGCAAGGAAGATCTGAGGGCTATGGGCTTTGGGTACTTGCTACAATTACCCTACATTTGAGTGGACCATGGGTTGTTGACAGTGCTAGCCGAGAGATGGCATAGTGAGAACAACACCTTCCATCTACCTACTGGAGAGGCATTGATCACACTGGAGGACGTCTATTAGATTCTCTGAGTGTCTAGCCATGGCAATCTTGTAAGTATAATCATGTTTATAGATAGTCATAAATGCAAAGTTTCCATATAATAGAAACTAACATGATTGTTTGATGACACGGGTATACTATGATCAGGATGCTATCGAGGGATGGCAGGCCATCTAGGGCATGTTCCAGGATGTCACCATTATAGATAGACACGTCAGCTGGGATCGATTGATGGATGATTTTGGTAGGGACTTCCCAGTACCTTGCATTGTTGTTTCCATTATTGCACAGGCTCTTATCACTGACAAGAGTCAGAAGGGTTTTCCACTGGGATGGGGTAGATTGTTAGTGGATCTAGTAGCACACCCACGTCAGATGGCATGGGGCCCGACCATACTAGCAGACATGTACCATGAGTTACATGAGATTGTCTATCATGATAGCAGGACATGGGCATGCGGTGCTATCTTAGCACAAGTTTGGGTGTGGGAACACATTGTTTTGGTGCACCCTCGAGTACAGCTGAGGGAGAGGAGACATCCCTTTATTTATAGGTATACAGGGTTCTTGTCACAGCCTCATAGTAGGGATGTGACATACTATAGGAGGATACTGGATGAACTGATTTCATTCCAGTGGAGGGCATATAGAGCTATGGAGGTATGGGGAGATGTAGAGGATGAGCTAAGTTACATGCTATGCAGCTGGCCACTGGTAGGCTGACATACAGAGATCACAGAGAGGTTTGTGATTAGCTAGGTATGGAGGCAGTTTGGGTGGCAACAATGAGCATCCACTGAGATGACTACATACACCTAGGATAGGGATGAGGAGGGCCATGGTTGGCTGCTAATGCTGGATTACCAGCAGGAAGTACAAGATACAACTGTGATCCAGAGAGAGCCCTGGGACTATCTCCCAGACATGGCAGATGCAGGGGCTGATGCAGCCTATAGAACAGAGTGGTGAAGGGTTCCAGTTCCTTGATTCACTGTACCTAATGCACATCCAATAGCTCAGGGGGATGATGATGATGATGACGACAGGGATGGGGGAGATGGTGGAGGGAGAGGGAGACGGAGAGTGAGGGAGATAGGGGAGGGATCTTGATCAGGTGGCTAGAAATGGTCATGGGGATGGAGCTCTACTAATGAGAGTGAGGATGTGGCAAGATTAGTTCATTGACAGGTAGAGGCTAGGAAGGATCAGCCTACAAGAGGAGAGGACCTGAGAGCCAGGATACAGGCTCTAGAGACAAAGATGCAGCAACTTAGGATCATGATAGCTGTTAGAGAGCAGTAGTTGACTGATCTGAGGGTAGAGAGAGATCAATAGCTATCTAATCTCAGGGTAGAGATAGCATGCCAGGAGAGGGCAGCATAGGCGGGTGCACTAGAGATCTGACAGGAGGCAGTGAGAGCTATGTACTATGGGCTCTATCTTCAAGCTATTCTAGAGGGTCAGAGAGCACCGACATACTCTCAAAGGATAGGGATGTCAGATATGGTACTAGACAGGGTAGTGGCACCACCTCCTCCTCCACCAGCTCCACATGATGGTACTAGTGAGTCCTAGGTTTAGGGCTTAGGTGTTTAGATGTTTTGGACATATCTTGAGACTTTGATCTAGATTTTGGGATCTTATATTGTATATTGTATCATGACATTTATATATGAGATTTACTAGATTTGCAATATATCTTGTGTGTTTGTCTCACTTGTGATGGATGTATTAGTTTTTATATTGTCTTGTCATATTGCTCAAAATGTATGGTATAAATGCTCATATATATTCTCTCTCATAGATATATGTATAGTTTTCATGTGTATGATATAGACTCATGTTTCTGAAAATGATCTCTTTTTGATATAGATATGATAATAAGATTAACCCCTTGTGATGACAAGAATAGGATGTGATGTTAAAGACAAGGAGAAAAACACATGATCGAGAAAAGAAAAGTGAGCACAGTTGACCAACAGGTCAGTGAAAGATAAAAGGAGAGCTCTCTCCATGTGCAAGATGCAAAACTAATCTAACATGAACCTAGAAATGCAAGCTACTATGAAAAGTGGTTGACTTGCAAGGTCATAATGCTAATAGACATCTAATAATCATCATTGAGATTTATTGGTAGCATGGCAAGATCATACAATACACACTAGTATGACTATGGGTATATGAATATGATCTATATTAGATAGAATGTGGAAATCCCACCTAGGCACAAAAGACATGTAGGTCAAGATGACTAGTGCAGTGAGATTACCTAAGTTTTCTATAGCGATATTATGCTTTCATCAGGACATAAGAAGGTCAAGATGGCTACAAGAAAGCACTCGCATAAAATATTCAAGGATAATACCTTGTATATCCTAGGTTTCAAGTGGATCAAGCATAAATGCTAATGACAATTAGGACCAACAAAATATACCCACAAGTAGAAATAGTAATAAAATATGTCCTCATGCCCTTAGTCTTCTAGCTATGCATCATTGAAAACTATCATAGGAAGAGAACACTCATCAAAGAAATCATCATAGACAACACACAAGGAAAAAAAAGTCAAACAAGTCTCAGTGAGTCAAGTGTTTAAGTGTGTGTAGGTCATAGAATTGATCTTTGAGTATTGCATTTTCCAGTGGGTATATCATATCATTCTAGACTGTGGGTAAGATATCTGATAAGTGTTGAGAAAAACTTGACGCTAGGGTAGTGTTGAAAAACATAGTTTGGGGAGTGTTGAGAAACACTATTTGCAAGATGTCCTAAAGACCAACGCATCTGAGAGACCAAAGCTAGCACAGTTATGCCCCCTAGACAAAGACAAAGACCAATTCCAAACCAAGGCAACAAGGTCAAGGCATGATGGAGAAAGGCTAAGTATCGAGGACACATGATAAAAGACAAGGGTGCAAAGGCCTCAAGTAGCGCCTGTTTCCAAGTTTTCACAAAGGCACTTTTTCTTTTTTTTTTGAAGTTTTTTCTTTTTTTGCATTTTTTGTATTTTTTCAGGACTTTATATGCTTTTTAGGATTTTTTCAGCATCATATATGATTTTTTTTGGAATTTTTTAGGATCAATAAGTATGTACAAAGGATGTCTCTAGACAGAATAGGCATCATGAATAGAACTTCTTTAGGTGCAACACATTGATAGGGTCAGGGAGCTATTCTCCCTTTTCATCAGATAGTAAGTAACCACCTGTACCAAAAGTAATGGTAATAATGTATGGTCCAAGCCAATTAGGTTCAAACTTCCCTTTTTGTTCTCTATGTTGTTGGTTCTTAGGGTTTTCTCACAAGACAAGATCCCCCACTTGAAATTCTCTAGGGTGAACCTTCTTGTTGAACGCTTTGGACATACGCTTTGGGTAAACTCTCATGTGATCAAAAGATGCTTTACGCTTTTCATCTAGAAGTTCTAGTTCTTGCAACCTCATGGCATGGTAGTCTTCATCTGTCACTAAACCTTTCAGAGAGACTCTAAGTGAAGGGAGCTCTACCTCTAAAGGTAACACTGCTTCAGCACCATAAGTGAGGGCAAAAGGGGTAGCCCCTGTTGGAGTACGAATACTCATTCTATAGGCCCACAAGGCCGAATTTATTTGTAGGTGCTAATCTCTACCATTCTTATGAATTGTTCTATGGAGGATTTTGAGAATGGTCTTATTTGAAGCCTCTTCTTGTCCATTTCCTTGCGGGAAGTAAATGGAGGACCATTGCTATTTTATCTTGAATTTCTTGTAGAGATGTTTAAGGTCCTTATTTTTAAACTGACCCCCATTGTCAGTGATTATCTCAGAAGGCACTCCATACTGACAGATGATATGATTCAAAATAAACAAGGAAACTATCTTGCCTAAGGCAACAGAAAGTGGGACAACTTCTACCCATTTGGTAAAGTAATCAGTAGTGATAATAATGAATTTGTGTCCACCTGATGAGTTGGGATGAATCTACCCAACAAGGTCAAAGGCCCAGCGCTAAAATGGCCAATGAGAAATAGAAGGAATAAGCTCCCTGACTGGAGCATGTATCAGGTTTCCATGTTTCTGACACTTTTCACAATATTTAGCAAAATCTACTACATCTGTCTGCACGATAGGCCAATAATACCCCACCCTAAGCAACCTTCAGGCCATGGAAAGACCATTAGAATGTCCTCCACAAATTCCCTCATGAATGTCAACTAATGCCTGGTTGGACTCATCCTTTTCTAAACACCTAAGAAGTGTCCCATCTAAACCCCTCCTATATAGATCACTAGAGATAAGGGTATGGTGAGAGGCATTACAGACAAGGTTTCTTCTTTCAGAATTATTGAAGGTTTTGGGAATAATGCCATCATGGAGATATGAATAAATGGCACTGTGGCGGGATGACTCATGGCTAACCAAGGTACAAATGATATGGCTTTCTAAGGAGTCAAAAATAGGGTAACGTAGCTCTTCCACCAAGAATTCAAATCTGGACTCATGTTGTTCTAACTAAAGAAGTGAAGCTAATGTAGCCATAGCATCAGCTACTTTATTCTCTACTCTAGGGATTTGTTGAAATGTAACAAAGGTAAAGTATCAGTGCAATGAATCAACCATCTTCTTATAGGGTATCAGTTTGTCATCCTTTGTTTGATATTCTTCATTAACTTGGTTGATAATCAATTGTGAATCCCCATAAATGTGCAACTCTGTAATTCCCCATTCTATGGCCATTTTCAATCAATTTTTCAAGGCTTCATACTTAGAAATGTTATTTGTGCATGGGAACAATAGTTTGTAGGACTTAGGGATTGTGTACCCATGAGGACAAACAAACAACACTCATGTGCTTGAACCATTTTGCATGAAAGAGCCATCAAAGAACATGTTCCATGTTCTTGTAGTCATATACATGATGTGCTCATCTGAAAATTCAACTTGAACGGGTATATTGTCTTGAATTGGAAAATCATCCAATTGGTCTACAATGGCTTGTCCTTTTATAGCTTTACGCTCAACATACTCTATGTCAAATTCTAAAAGAATCATCATCCATTTAGCAAGTCTACCTATGAGAGAAGCCTTACTGAGAAAGTATTTTAGAGGATCAATTTTTGCAATGAGGTGTATTGTATGTGCAAGCATGCAATGTCGCAACTTTTGGGAAGAAAATAGCACCACTAGGCAAGATTTTTCAATACTAGTGTAGTTAACCTCATATGACACAAGCGTACGGTTGATATAATATATGAGTCTTTCTTTTCTAGTATCATCAAGTTGAGCCAATAATGCCCCCAGGGAAGATTTTGTTGCTGAGACATATAATATAAGTGGTTTTCTTGGGATAGGAGGCATTAAGATTGGAGGATTAGCCAAGTACTATTTGATTTGATCCATGCTTTGTTGACATTCCTCATTCTAGACACATTTAACCCCTTTATGCAAAGTCTTATTAAAGGGTTGAGCTCTATCAACCAGTTGTGAAATAAACCTCCTTATAGACTAAAGGCATCCTTGAAGACTCCTCATTTGACTGATGTTTGTGGGAGGTGGCATATCCATTATTGCTTGAACTTTTTTTGGGTCCACCTCTATTCCTTTAGCTGAAATGATAAATCCTAAGAGTTTGCCAGATGTAACTCCAAATGCACACTTTTTGGGATTTAACTTGAGTTGAAACTCTTCCATACGATCTAGAATTACTTCCAAATTGGCAAGGTGTGTATCTCTTGTCTTGGATTTCACCAAGGTGTCATCCACATAGTCTTCCATATTCTTATGCATCATGTCATGGAATATAGTTGTCATAGCTCTTTGGTAATTAGCTCCTGCATTTTTCAATCCAAATGGCATGACATTCCAACAATAGGTTCCCCATGCACAAGTGAATGTTGTCTTTTCCTAATCTTCAGGAGCTATCTTAATTTGATTATAACCAGAAAAGTCATCCATCAAAGAATAGATCTCATAGCCAGTGGTCATGTCAACTATCATGTCTATGTTTGGAAGTGGAAAATCATCCTTTTGGCATGCTTTATTAAGATCTCTAAAGTTTGTGCAAACATGAATGGACTTGTCATGTTTTGAAACTGGTACAATATTGGATATCCATTTGGCATAATCAATGGCTCTTATAAATCCTGCATTGAGGATCTTCTCTAATTCAGCTTTGACAAGGAGAGCTATGTGAGGATGCATTTTCCTCAATTTTTGTTTTACTGGTTTGATGCCTAGAGCTATGGACAAATGATGCATAATGAGACTAGTGTCCAATCCTGGCATGTCTAAGTAAGTCCAAGAAAAATTAATTTTCTTTCTTTGTAGGAACTTGGTATATGCCTCTTTTTCTTTTGTTGATAGAGACTGAGCTAAATGCACAATTTGTGGAGCCTCTTGTGTATTTAGATTAACTAGTTGTGTAGGCTTAACAAGTACCAAAGACCTATCCTAAAAATAGCTTGGAAGATGATCAAGTACCTCATCCTTAAGTGCCTCAGAGAGGTTTTCACCTTTGGATACATCCTTTATTTTTACTTTTTTAGGTTCTGATATCGCCACATAGTGGTTTTTGCCATCAGAACTCTTATTCTTTTTTTTTTCTTTTCATTTTGTGACTAAGGTACTTGATATCTAGTTCTATCATACTTGTAGTTGGTTCATTGGTGGAAGAGACTATAGGTTCAAGGGCATTCAGGTAGCATGCTATCTCATAGTCATTTTGAAAAGTTAGGAGTTGAGGCTCTTGATAGCGCTAAGACCAATCAATTAAGTGAGCATTGGCAAGGGGTAGGTCAATGACTAGTTCAATATTGTGTATGCAAATGGTATCATCTTTGGTGATTGTAGAGTTGGGATCCATCAAGTATCCCTCTAAGGTACCCAAATCAGGACCTATCCTACTAAGCGAAGCATCGTCCACTAAAGCGACTCGTGGATTCCAATCCTCTAGTCCTACACTAGACTCATTAGCCACCTCAGATTGGTAACTATATGTATGGACAACAACAATGTCCATATCAACTGTAGAACAATCAGAAAGAGTCTCCCATTCATACTCATGTGAGTCTATATCTGAATCCCAGCTGAGATGTTTACACCAACCATATTTTTTAGGCCTTGATGTAGAAGTGTTGATGTCACCAAGGGTAACACCCTCTTGAATTCCATTTGTGTATTGAATAGGATCCTCAACATGGTCTTCAATAGTGGATTGTTCTTGTTCTAGTTCTGAAACTATTGAATTGTCAGCTGTAGTATCTAAATCTCCCCAAAGGAGATTGGTGGAAGGGACCCAATCTTCACACCTATCTTGTTGATTTTGTAAATTGGGTATGTATTCATAGTCACTATCCATTGCAACTAGGATAGGGGTAACTTTCTTCTTCTAACTTTCAAAACCTAGGCCAACTGTTATCTTAGATCTGCATCCAAAAAGAGCATGATTGAGTGGTTCAGCCTTAGCATCTAGTCTATGACTGAGAGGACCATGACCTGGGTAACCCATATTTTTTACCAAAGTATATCCTCTCCCATAAGTCTTCAGAGATGGAGAAAAATTTTCATTGTGCTTGTATTTTTCCTCTTTGTAAATCCAGTCTCTAACAGCTACTTCCTCTTTGTCATCCTAAATGGGTATTGAAGACTCTACAAATGTATCAAACAAAGTCATTACTGAGGATGAGGGACACATCTCCTGTGAAGGTTTACCATAGGACCTAGGTGAGACTAGCAGGTTTGTGAAGGATTCAATGTGATAACCACCCATACCAAGGTCTATGGTTTTGAACTTATTCTAACATTGTTCCAAAGTTGCATCAAAATTTTTTGCTTCCCGATTAAGAGGAACATGGGTCCCTGCTGAAATTGCATTAACAGATAATGTGCTATCCTTGAGTATACAAACTTCTACTCCATTATAGGGGAACTTGACACATTGGTGGTAGGTGGATGACACTACTTGCATGTCATGGATCCATGGTCTACCAAGTAGAATATTATAGGCTAAAGGACTAGCATCAACAATTTGGAACAAAATGTCCTTTTCAACGGGGCCAATCCTGATAGGAAGGATGGCCAAGCCTTTGGAGCTTCTCTCTGCCTCATCATAGGCTTTGATGGTTATTTTCTTGTGAGTATCAATAACTTGCTCTGAGTAACCCAATATTTTCAACAAACTCAAGGAACAAATATTGAGCCCAGCACCCCCATCAATCAACACACACCTGACATGGATCTTGTGAATCATGACTTCAATGTGAAGGGAAAGATTATGTGGATGGCTCAAGGCTTTGTCATCTTATTCTAAGAATGTGAGGTAATGTGGGCTAGCAATGTGATTTACCATGTTTTTGAATTGATCAATGTCTATGTTGTTAGGGACATTGGTTGTACGCAAAGCATCTTCAAGGACACACTTATGTCTTGGAGACAACTCTAGGAGCTCAAAAATTGAGATTTGAGCTGGTGTTCTTTGTAATTGATCAACAAGATTGTAGCTCATTTCTGGATTAACTGTTGACTTGTTGGTGACATTCTTGGATGTCACTTGCTTTGGTTTGCTAGACTGGTTAGAATTAGGACCTCTAATGACCACAAGACCTTGACCTTGGCTTCTGGTGGCAACATTAAGAGCTTGGGATGACCTTTGAGAGTAAGGACCTCTAAGCACCACCACAGGTTCTTTATCAAATATAGGAGAGTCCACATCATGACTATAAGAATATTTGTTTCACATCATGTTGACATTTTCATCCACAACTTCAAGCATATTGATAACATTCTCTGTAGACGTATAGGTGTAGTTGATTATAGCTTTGCCATCTTTGGGTTTAGAGGTTTCCCCCTTATCATATTTAGGCAAAGGTTCCTTAAATGCTTTATGATCTGCATTGGTTTTCAATCCATCAATCTCAAGCTTTCCATTTTCAATAAGATCTTCAATGAGATGTTTAAGTTTCCAACAGTGTTCTATGTCATGTCCAATGCCATTATGAAATATGCAGTAAGCTTTTTCATTCCACCAATATGGCTTAATGTCATGTATGTGAAATTTTTTTGAATCTTGTGGTTGTGCAAGATTGTTATCAATAAGTGTTTTGAAAAAATCCTCATAAGATTCCCCAAGCTTAGAGAACTGTCTCTTTTCCTTTTTGTGTTTGTCTTGATATCTTTGTTTATGCTCTTGTTGGTTAGAGGATGTGTTATGCTTCATAGCTCGAACCACACTGGACAAATGAAAGACACCTTGATCCTTTGGTTGGGAAGAGTCAACAACTCCATCATTGACTACTTTCTTATTTTTATTCTAGTGTGAGTTCTTGCCTTTGTCCTTATGAGAGTTGTTATTATTTTGACTATTGTTGTTATTATGTTGTTTAGTCAAAATACCTTGCTCTTTTAAGACATCCTCTATTCTGCATGCGGTTTCAACCATGGTGTCGAATGAATCAAAGACCATCTTCTGAACCTCATACCGCATCTCAGGGACTAAATTGCTCACAATGATATCAATTCTCTCATGTTCAAGAATTGTCCTAGAATACCAAGAGCACAATCATATCCACCTTTGTAAGAATGTAACAAAGGATTCCCCTTGATTCTGTTTCAAATTACACAAATCGAGCATGGTGACTGATCTTGATAAGTTGTAGGAAAAATGTTGCACAAATCTATGGACCAGTTCTTTAAAAGTTTTGATGGGAGGGGTTATGTTGGTAAACCACTCCATAGCTTGACCTTTTAGACTCCTTGGGAATAATCTCATTAGATAGGAATCTTCATGGTGAAATTCAAAACTCATGGTATAAAACTGACACACATGATCATGTGGGTCACCATTACCATCATATTTGTCATATTGGGGACATTCAATTTTCCTAGGAAAATTCATCATGCTCACACTCCTATCAAAAGGATTAGGACAAATAGAATCAAGGTTGAAGGAACTCTTGGGAGCCATCATTTTCCCCATCATTTTCTTGATTTTCTTAATTTCTTCTTCTTGTGAGGGGTTTTGTTTCTTGATTCTCCTATCCACATCAAAATTATAAGGAACCCTCACACCTTTATTAATCACGTTCTCTAGGAGCTTATCCTTATTTTGATCAAGGTACTTTTCCACATATTGTTGGAATAGTGGTTCTTGTAGCATTCTCATAAAATCTTGATTGTCAAAACTTGTACTACTTCCTCCATGTTGAGAGCCATGATGAGCTCATTCGGAGGGTTTTCTTGAGTTCCTAGGAGGTGTTCTTCTCCTATGTTGTGAAATTTTTCTCCCTCTAGGACTAGGAGATCTTGAATGAGTCCTTGACCACCTTCTACTTCTTGGGGTTCTTGAGGGAGTAGAGGGTGGAGAGTTGTTTCCACTGTCGGTACCCCTATTGTTGAATTGTGCATTAAGTTGTTGGGCTAGGAGCCTATCTTGTTCTTCTTGTGCAGCCCTTCTCTCTATGTCCAACAAGGCTCATTGTTCCTCCTCTAGGAGCCTAAATCTTTCTTCTTTTGCAGCTTGTTCATTTAAGAAGGCTTGTTTTTCTCGCTCAATACTTTTTAGCCTCTCACTTGTATATCTTGAGGTTGTTATTAGTGGAGAAATTGTCCTTGAATGATTGAACAAGTTAGCTGCATTCACATGAGCATCACAAGATTGGTTATTTTGGTCTTCATGTTGTGACCGTGCATCTTGATGAGCTTGTGCATAGTGTCTTTCAGCTCGTTGATGAGCATCTAGATATCTTGAGTTAATAGGAGGTGATTCAGGTTGATTGTCATCATTGAATGACATGTTACCCCTATGTCTCTGAAAAATGTCATCAAGAGTTTGATCTATTGCTTCTCTTTGTCTGCTAGTCAAAGTGTAGCTCATGTCCATATTTGATTGAGAGGATGGTAAAGAAGTACTCAACTCACTAAGGCTACTCCTAGGCTCAAACCAAACTTTTGAAGCACTCCTAGGAGATTGACTGAAGATGAGTTCCTTCCCCTTTCACTTTTGATGAGTTTGGACTAAAGGTAATTGTTCAAAAACTACTTGAGGTTGTTTTCCTTGACCCACTTGGTATCTTGTTGTAACCAGCATGAAAGAAAAGACCCTTAGTGAGAAGATAACCTTATGAATCGCTAATTGTTAAACTAGGATAGTGAAAATATTCAATTGTCCAAAAAGAGATATGGTGAGATAGAAAGCTGACAAAAGGTATAAATCAACACTACCACAGTGGTGCATAACAAAAGGATTCCAATATCCTAGCACATATGGATCAGGAGGATGATTTAACCAAAATATATTGAAATTGAATTTATATGAAAGTGAATTTGGACAAAAGAGTACTCAAACTCTCCAAGCGTGCAATCAAGGAGTCTAAAGGTGAATCTTGCCAACAAGGACAATTCCTAACTTACTAAGGACAAGAAATTTTTTTGGTGATGTCAAAGGCTACTAACTCAAGATGTCTAGAGCCAAAAACCTAAGGTACAAACAAGCTTTTAGTTGTAGGGTATGAAACTTACTAAGATCTGGTCAACCAAGAAAAGGCTGAAAATGGCAAAAAAATTAGACAGACTACAAAAAGACTCTAAGCGATACTTTCCAGGCAAACAAGGCAATAATTTATAACCAGGCAATATTTCACGTTAAGCAGGGTGATATTTTCTAGGTAGCCCAGGTGATACTTTCCAGGTGAACGAGGTGATAGTCTTCTAGTGGTGAACTATCACGCAATATTTTCTAGGATAGGGAGTGATACTATTCCAGTATCATATGATTCTTGACCAGTGAGTGAAAAAATCTCAGATTTAAGGGCAATTTGTTCAAAATTTTAGTTTGAGGGTTGGTTTTTTCGATCTCAATCACAGTAACAGTAGTAAATTGATAGGTTTGCAAATAGTAGGTGATCAAACATGTCTTCAAACACTTGAAACAAGGGCAAAAGCAACCTTTCCAAGACAAGCAATTGTGATATCAAAATTGAAAAATCTTATGAACACTACCATGATGTTGAATATGCAATAACTTTTACACGGGTATATCACAATGAGAACAGTTCAAGCACTTTCTAGCCTAAAAAGATAATGGCTCAATACTTAACAACTTGGCTCACACTTGATCCTCCATTGCCTCACACAAAGTGGTTGCCCACAATAGATATTGGCTTTGTCATGGAAGTGCCAATGACACAACCAAATGAACACAGATGGTGAGTAATCTTGGGGTGATCCAGGTTATTCACTTGGATCAATCCTTGCACCAAGAAGCTAAGTGGAAAAATAGGGTGGCCTCTATCTATGGTTCTTAGTAAGGGCTTCCATTCGTAATACCCCTCTTGTTCCCTAATGGGACTCCTTACCTTGTGGCAAGTAATGGACCTCGTGGCCACAAGAGTACCTTAAGCATTCTTACTCAACATTTCCTCATGGTCACAATCCCACAAGTACTCACATCAAGAAAAGACAAGTACTACATCTACCAAGGTTTTGTGTCCTTGATAGCGTTGAGTTTATAGTGGGTTGGAATAGCTGACAAAAGGCTTGTCCCCACTTGGGTCATTCCTCTTGATTGCTCAAGAGCAGGCCCGGTAAAGGATTCTAAAGATCTAAACAAAGAATGGATCAACTTATGAGATTCAAGGTTTTTGTTTCACCACAAGGATGAAGAGCATACTCCCCTATCTCAATTTTTTCTCCCAAACACACCAAGCAAATGTTCAATTACCCTTTTTCTTTTAAAATCCAAAGATGGGTCAAGATTTTTTGGTTCACCACAAGGGTGAAGAGCATACTTCTCCTACCACCCAAGAATCCCTACAACAAGATATTATGTTCCTATGAAATGAAACAACTAGTAATTGCCACACTTGAAAATGAAATAAACAACAAGCACTTTATTGGGTTTTTTTATGCTTTGGGCAGCCCTACAAAAACTGTTAGTAGCCCTTGTGCATTTGAAGCTTTGACATGTGTTCTTTTAAGAAAATAATTGAGCAATGAGAGCACCTACAAGAACAACTTGTTAGCCCCACAAGGTTAGCAAAACCAAAATCCAAATGAAATCTACAAATTAAATCTATTTAACCACAATAAACTAAACCAGCAAGCTAACTAGATCAAGACTCACCAACAAAGAGCCAAGAAACAACTCACTGTCGAGTATAGGTGAAAGTACAGACACCAAAAATATCGCGTGATACTTTTTAGTATACTAGGGTCAATATATTTCTAGGTGATACTTTACTGTATCTGCAGGTGAAAGTATGTTCCAAACAACATGATAGAATGTCTCAAATAGAGAAATACTTTAACTGGTAAAGTATCGCACCACCATTCAGAAACTATCGCATGATAATATGAGACTAAAAAACTCAAGAGCTGAAAATGAAGCTAAAATTTGATGAAAATGTAGAAAATTAAGGACAAAACAATAATGCTCTGCCCCACGGTGGGCGCCAAAAATGTACACACTCAAATGGTGATATGGGTCCTACTGTGTCTCAAGGGTCCTAATGGGTCCTAAGGGGACTTTAGATCCCTTACGACCCATTTCAACACATTAAGATACATTAGAATCGTAAAGTGTTTCATAAGAGGTCTCAATGGTTCATAAGGGGTGTTATTGGGTCCTAATGGGTCTAAAGAACCAATCAAACCTGTTACAACCCATTTAGACATAGTAATACACATTATAACCATAAAGTGTTCCTTAAGGGGAATTAGGACCCATTAAGACACATTAATGGTTCTATTGTGTATTACTATGTCTCAATGAGTCCTAACGGGTCTTTAGACCCCTTAGGGCCCATTATGACCCCTTATGACCCATTGAGACCCCTTACAACCCATTTTGACACATTAGAACCATTAATTTGTCTTTAAGTTCCAAAATAGGTCATGAGAGATCTTAATAGGTCCTAAGGGGTCAAACCATTAAGACACAATAGGGCCCATTTTGACCTCTTAAGGCACACTTTATGGTTATAATGTGTAATACTATATTGAAATGGGTCCTAATGTGTCTCAATGGGTCCTAATGGGTCCTAAGGGGTCTTTAGACCCCTTCAGATCCATTACAACCCCTTATGATCCATTTCAACATATTAGAACCATAAAGTGTGTCGTAAGGTGTCTGAATGGGTCATAAGGGGTCTTAATGGGTCGTAAGGGATCTAAAGACCCCTTAGGACATGTTACGACCCATTGAGACACATTAGGACCTATTTCGACATAGCAATACACATTAGAACCATAAAGTGTGTCTTAAGGGGTCATAGGACCCATTAAGTCACATTTATGGTTCTAATGTGTCAAAATGAGTCCTAATGCATCTCAATAGGTCCTAAGGGGTCCTTAGACCCCTTAGGACCCATTATGATCCTTACGACCCATTTCGATACATTAATACACATTAGAACCATAAAGTGTACCTTAAGGGGTCAAAATGGGTCTGTATGGGTCCTAATGGGTCCTAATGGGTCCTAATGGGTCCTAAGGGGTCTTTAGACTTCTTAGGACCCATTAATACCCCTTACAACCCATTTTGACACATTAAGATAGTTTAATTGTTGTAGTGTGTCCTAGTGTGTCAAAATGGGTTGCAAGGGATCTCAATAGGTCATAAGAGGTCTTAATGGGTCATAAGGACTTTAAAGACCCCTTAGGACTAGTTAGGACCCATTGAGACACATTAGGACCCATTGAAACACACTAATACATATTAGAACCATTATTGTGTCTTAATGGCTCCTAATACCCCTTAAGGCAAACTTTATGGTTTTAATGTGTATTATTGTGTCGAAATGGGTCCTAATGTGTCTCAGTGGGTCTTAATGGGTCCTAAGGGATCTTTAGACCCCTTAGGACCCATTAAGACCCCTTATGACCCATTGAGACCCCTTACAACCCATTAAGACCCCTTATGACCTATTGAGATCCCTTATGACCTATTGAGACCCATATACATTAATGGTTCTAATGTATATTAATGTGTTGAAATGGCTCCTAATGTGTCCTAATGGGTCCTAACGGGTCTTTAGACCACTTTGGACCCATTAAGACCCTGTACGATGCATTTTGACAAATTAATGGTTTTAATGTGTATTAATGTGTCAAAATGGGTCCTAATTTGTCTTAATGGTTCCTAATGGGTGCTAAGAGGTCTTTAGACCCCTTATGACCCATTAAGACCCCTTACAACCCATTTTGACACATTAAGACACATTAATGGTTCTAATGTGTCATAATGTGTTGAAATGGGTTGTAAGGGGTCTCAATGGGTCACAAAGGGGTCCTTATGGTTCCTAAGTGGTCCAAAGACCCCTTAGTACCCGTTAGGACCCATTGAGATACATTACGACCCATTTCAAAACATTAAGACACATTAATGGTTCTAATGTGTCAAAATGGGTCATAATGGGTCCTAAGGGGTCTAAGGGGTCCTATTAAGACCCCTTTTGATACATTAATGGTTATAATGTGTATTAATGTGTTGAAATAGGTCTTAATGAGTCCTAATGGGTCCTAAGGGGTAGACCCCTTAGGACCCATTAAGACCCATTACGACACATTACAACACATTAATGGTTCTAATGTGTCTTAATGTGTTGAAATAGGTCATAAGGGTTCTCAATGGGTCTTAACGGGTCTAAGGACCCTTTATGACCTATTTTGATACATTAATACACATTAGAACCATAAAGTGTTCCTTAAGGGGTTCTATGATCCCGTAAGACACATTAATGGTTCTGATGTGTCCTAATGGGTCTCAGTGGGTCCTAATGGTTTCTGAGGGGTCTATAGACCCCTTACGACCCCTTCGACCCATTTCGACACATTAATACACATTAGAACCATTCATGTGTCTTAAGGGGTCATAGGATCCCTTAAGGCACACTTTATGGTTCTAATGTGTATTAATATGTCTCAATCAGTCCTAAGGGGTCTTTAGACCCCTTTGGACCCATTAAGATCCTTTATGACCCATTTTGACACATTAATACACATTAGAACTATTAATGTGTCTTAAGGGGTCATAGGACCTTTTAAGGCACACTTTATGGTTCTAATGTGTATTAATGTGTTGCAATGGGTCCTAATGTGTCTCAATGGGTTTTAATGGGTCTTTAGACCCTTTAGGACCCATTAAGACCCCTTATGACCCATTTCAACACATTTATACACATTAGAACCATAAAGTGTCTTAAGGTGTCCTATGACCCCTTAAGGCACACTTTATGGTTCTAATGTGTCTTAATGTATCAAAATGGGTCGTAAGGGGTCTCAATGGGTCCTAATGGGTCTAAGGATCCCTTACAACACATTAATACACATTAGAACCATAAAGTGTGCCTTAAGGGTTCATAGGACCCCTTATGACACATTAATGGTTCTAATGTGCATTAATGTGTGGAAATGGGTCCTTATGTGTCTCAATGGGTCCTAAGGGGTCTTTAGTGCCCTTATACCCCATTAAGACCCCTTATGATCTATTTTGACACATTAATACATAGTAGAACCATAAAGTGTGTCTTAAGGGGTCATAGGACCCATTAGGACACATTAATAGTTCTAATGTGTTGAAATGGGCCGTAAGGGGTCTTAAGAGATTATAAGGGGTCTAAGGACCCCTTACAACACATTAAAATGCATTCTTTTATGTTCATGCTTTTATGTATGTCCCCTTAAGTCATTAGTAAGAATTTAAAATGTTTTTATGTTTGCTTTAGCTTATGACATTTAAATATAGTAATTGATTTTAAGTATATATATGAAATGTAAATTAATTAAATAACTATGAATTACATTTTAACTAACATGTGCATAAAAACATACATTATGACATGAACATGTACATAAAATAACCCTACTTAATGAACACAAATACATTCATAACATGAACATGTGTGTTTTGATGGTTGAATTTAGTATGTTCTTACATGAAATTCTTATATGTTCTTATGTATGCACTTTTACTTGTCTTATAATATGTACATGTTTTTATGTATGTCTCCTTTAGACATTAGTAAGAATTTAAAATGTTTTTATATTTTCTTTTAGCTTATGACATTTAAATATAGTAATAGATTTTAAGTACATATATGAAATGTAAATTAATTAAATAAATATTGATTAAATTTTAACTAACATGTGCATAAAAAATATACATTATGACATGAACATGTACATAAAATAAGTCTACTTAATGAACACATAAACATTCATAACATGAACATGTATGTTTTGATGGTTGAATTTAGTATGTTCTTGTATGGTGAAAATGTGACCACACTTCTATGAACCATTACATGCAAGGTTGCTCAAAGGTGAGGCCTCACAAATTGATCCATAGCTCTCTATGCATGGAGTTGCAAGACACTATGATAAGATTGCCCTCAGCTAGAGCTACAAACTTGTGACCTTGCTAGTCAACCACACAATGAGAGATTCATAAAATTGAGACTAGGGCAAGAGTGCCAAAATCTCCAAAATGAATCAAATGTGCAAGATGCAAATGAAACTAGTATGAGTGCAAAATTAATATATCAAATGACAATGCAAACTAATCTATGAACAAAAATTACAATGGATTACAAACCCCCAACTAAGCTATGTGAGCTAAATCTATTGCATAAAAGAAAAATTACTCTAAAATGCCATGATATGCAAACTAATCAAATGAAATGTGAAACTAAATGATGAAAGAAAATGAAAGGAAGAAAGACTTCAATGTCTTCAAAGGAGTCTTCAAAGTAAGCTAGAAAACCTACAACATAACATTAGCATAAAATATGATCATATCCAAATGAAGGAGAGAGCTCTCCTTTTATAAGAATTGAGGTGAAATGGACCATTGAGATTAAGAGGCAAAAGACTTAATCAATGGTGGAGAAAAATGGAAGCTTGATCCTTGTGCACAAATATCTTCCAATGAGAAAATAGGAGTTGACTTTTGTGTCCATATGAGACAAAAAGTATTTTTTCTCTTTTTATAAAATAAGAATGATGCTTTATTTGTGTAACTTAGGATAAGAAGAAAAGTGAGGGATTTTTATTTATTAAAAGGGGAGGAAATATTCTTTTTAAGTAAATAAAAACTTTAGGATAAAATGGTTAGCCCAAGGAATAATCGAAAATGATGAAATAGGATTTGATCAAAGAAATTGATATAATTTGAAAAAAATATTGATTATTGATAAAACTGATTCAGGATAAATAAATCAAATAAATGGGGCCCAAAGTCTAGGTGACCATTTTTGAGTGAATACATTTGCCCCTCTTTGAATAATGTGTGATCTATTTGGGAACACATGTAGTCAAAGAATGAAGTTGAAATGTGAGATCGATCTGGGATCACAAAATAACTTAGATATGAGGTCAATTTGGGATCATATCCGGACAAAGTATAAACAAAGGCCTTTGAACATAAGGTCGATTCAGGATCACATTCAAAGTAAGAGATAAGAATCTCAAAATTGAGCAAAAGCTCACAGAAAAGATGTCTGAATCAAGAAAATCAAGAAATCAGGGATGAGAATCCCATAAACACTGCCCCCTCAGAGTCGAAATCGAAATCAGATAGAGGAGAATAGAAAATCGATAAAAGATGATCAAATCGAAATGAAATCATAATCGAAGATAAATGATAACAGGATAACCATTAGACAGTGAAAACATGCCCCAATGAGGAAGTAGAAGAATAGAAATAGAAGACTAGAAATAGAGTGAATGAAAGACTAGAAAATTTGAGAGACATGGCAGGAAGAAATTCCATCAAAGATTGGAGAATTATGCCTCAAATGGTCAGTCAACTATGTAGAAGAAGAAAAATTTTGAAATGTAATTTTGACTAACAAGATGACCTTAGATTTTGATTTCAAGTCCGAAAATGGATCCAGGACGTCGAAATTAGCTAGGGGTGCAATTTTCATGCAATTTCGAGATGTTTTGAAAATTGGTCAAAAAGTCAAAATGCTATAAAAGGGGTGAAAATGTCAAAAAAAGATGTGATGTGAAAGACAAGAAGTGAAAGATATGATCAAGAAGAATCAGAAGATGAACATAGTTGATCAACTAGTCTGTAAATGATGAAAAGGAGAGCTCTCTCCATATGCAAAATGCAAAACTAAACTAATCATGAACCTAAGAATGTAAGCTACTATGAAAGTGGTTGACTTGCAAGGTCATAATGCTTATAGACATCTAATTATCATCATCGAGCTTTAGGTAGCATAGTAAGATCATACAATGCACACTAGCATAACTATGTGGATATGAATATGATCTTTATTAGATAGAAATGTGGAAATCCTACCTAGGCATCAAAGACATGTAGGTCAAGATGACTAGTGTAGTGAGATCACCTAAGTTTGATATGGCGAGATTATGCTTGTATCAAGACACATGAAAGTTAGGATAACTAGAAGCATGCACTCGCAAAACAGTCAAGGATAATACCTTATCAATCCATAGTGTCAAGTAAGACCAGCATAAATGCTCATGATAGTAAGGACCAACAAAATATACCCACAAGCAGATAAAGAAATAAAACATGTTCTCATACCCTCATTCTTCTAGCTATGCATTATCAAAAACTTCTCAGGGAGAGACCACTCATCAAAGAAATCCTCATAGATAGCACACAAAGAAAAATAAAGTCAACATATCTCAACGAGTTGATTTTTTAAGTGCGTGTGTTGGTCATAGAGTCAAACTCTGAGTATCACATCTGCTTAGTGAGAAATATCACATTACACTTGGACTATTGGGTAAGACATCTGATAAGTGTTTAAGAAACACTTGACGCAAGGGTAGTGTTGAGAAACACTATTGGGGTGGTGTTGAAAAACACCTAATTGTGAAATGCCCCAAGAGACAAACGCACCTAAAGGACCTATGCGAATAGTTATGCCCCCTAGAAAAAGGTAAAGACCAATTTTAGACTAAGCCAAATAAGGTCAAGGTATGATGGAGAAAGGCTCAGTGTCGAGGACGCATGCTAATAAATAGGATTGCAAAGGCCTCAAGTAGTGCCTGTTTCCAAATTTTCACCACTTGGATTTTTATTGCAATTTTTCTTTTTTTTTTCATTTTTCTGTATTTTTGCTACCAAGGCGCCTATTTCCAGGTTTTCACCAAGGCACTTTTTCTATTTTTTTGAATTTTTTATATTTTTTTTTTGTATTTTTTAGGACTTTTTATACTTTTTAGGATTTTTTAGCATCATATATCAATTTTTTTGGTATTTTTTCAAGATCATAAAATATGTACAAAGGATTCCCCCCAGACAAAACAGGCATCAAACTATCAAGCAAGATCACATCTTGCAGTCCCAATGTTTGGCAAGGTGGGGAACAAGAGGGATTAGCAAGTTGGTGATTGAGATGGAGGAAAGGAGAATGAAGGCAAATGGAGGGAAAAAATCCTCAAGGTCAAACTCCTCAAGAGTACCCAAGCTAGGGAAAAATTTTCATGTAAAGCATATTTGGACAAGCAATGAAAGGCCATTATAGGATAAGTTGCAAAAGTGCACTGTAAAAGAAGGAAAGGATGCAGTCCAAAGGAGTAGGCATGTCAAGAGACTTCATAGCATCGTATTTTACTCTCTTTTTGTTTATTAGATCAAGACCAAAAGGGAAAAGGATAGCAAAAGACTAGAATGAATGGAGGAAAATAAATATGAAGGCTAAAAATGAAAGGAATGAAAGCAAGATCATCGGAAGATAGCTCACAAGATAGCCAAATGTTCGTGTAAAGACTAACATTGTCAAGATCAAAGAGAGAAGATGAAATGGATGAAATATGTAGAAGAACTATGCATGATGCCTGATTACCAGGTTTTCATCATGGTACTTATCCAAGGTGCCACAAGGGAGTGGTTTTCACCATAGGATGAATTTATTTCTCTTTACTTTTGCTACCAAGGTGCCTGTTCCTAGGTTTTCACCATGGCACATTTTTAATTTTTTAATTTTTTTTTAATTTAATTTTTTAATTTTTCTATTTTTTAAAATTTTTTGGAAGAAGGCAAGCTTTTTAGATAATGCTCCTTGAAAGGATAAACTATGATATGCTAAGGATCCAAAATGATATGCTTAAAGATGCTGATAGGGAAAGGAAAATGGAAGAGAAAAATGGAGCATAAGGTTTTATGTAAAGCAAGTGAGGTTGGAAGATAGGAGGAATAGGTAAATGAGGAAAAATGATAGAAGGTAGAAGGATAATGAATAGAAATATTGTGAAAAGGTAGATGGAAAGAAAGGTAAGATCAACATCAATACACACCTTGAAGGGTGGTGGGAAAAATGGAGGAAACGTAAACCATATTCTAGTCCAAATGCGAACCATATTCTGGTTCATTATTGCTATCTGACTCCTCAAAGAGAGGATTGGTGTACTTATTATAATTCTCAAATGTGAATGGAGGAATATGAGAAGGAATATGGCAAATGTGTAGCAGAGGTTGTGGTTTAGGCGCATGGAATGGAAGAATATTTTTGGAAAAAGATGAAGTGGAAGCCTTTGAAAGCTTGAATGTCAACTTCACTTTTTGCTCAACATAAGACTCTTTCAAGAGAGACTTTGGAATCCATATAGCTTTAAGCTTTTTATTTTCTTTTGATGTGTTAGAGAGAATATCTTCAATGATGGATTTTGGAACCCATACTTGTCTTGTAGTTTTCTTCTTAGATATCTCTTTTGACTTTATGCCTCCATGTCAATTAGAGGAGACATGGTGATCTTCTTTTTTTGATGGATTCTTGTATTGCTTCTTTTTCTTATATTGAACATTCAAGTTACTTCCAAAAGACTTGGGACTTGTGGAAGAAGAAGGAAAATACGACTGGTTTAGATGGGTGGATGGATGAAAATGATACAAGAGTATGCATCTATGTTGATCTTGAGGGAAGATAGGAGATGGAGGGATGTAAGGACCCAAAATAGATGATGAATTAGGAGAATTAGGAGGGGAAAGTGAAGGGACATAAGGGCCCAAGATGGAAGGAAGATGTGAAGCTCTTAGTATTGGTGGAGGAGGTCCAAGGATGGACATGGAAGACGCAAAAGGATAATCAATAAGTTCATCAGCATCTATATGACAACCAACGACATCAGCATCTTTAGAGTGAGCATTAGAGTTTTCAACAGGATCATGCACATCTTGAATAGAAGCACATTCTTTGACAGGATCATTTGTAGCTTGCAAAGATTTAGGAAGAGAAGAAAGTGGAAGTGAACATGGAGTGGTAGAACAAGAAGATGGAAGACTTTGATCTTGACAAGGATCATTGGGTAGCATAAGCATATCAACTTTCTTTCGATTTTCAATAGGCTTTACATCAGAAGTAACAACACCATTTTTAATAACCTTAATGGAAGTATCATCTTTGGAAAGTGCAAGTGTGGTAAGGTTATTTTGATTATCAATAAGCTCAATGGTGTAAGTAGTAGCTTGATCTTGCTTAGGAGATGGTGGAATGAATGTGGAAGAGCATAGAAGATCAAAAGAACCATGAAATGGAGGAGATACATCATGAAGAGAATTGGATGATATGGAGGGTTCCTGATCTTGATCTTTATTTATATTTTTGTCTTTATCATTTTTAGGGTCCTCTTGACATGGAGCCACTTCTAAGGACAAGGAAGCATGTTGTAATTGTATGGAAGACTTTGGAGATGCTGAAGACTAGTTGAAATAGGCATTATAGCATTTAAAGGTTTAGGCTCTTTAGGTTTAGCATTATTGAAAGTATTTGCAGCCAAGTGAAGGTTAGCTTGAGTATCTTTAAGAGGTGGTCCTTGAGAATAACTATAGGGAACCACATGGAAAGCCTTAGGATCTTTGTTGGATGAAGGATTTATGAAAGATTTGGAAGACTCAGAAGCTTTAGGAAGTGTGTGGGTATTGGAGGAAGTAGAGGATGGAAGGGAACCATCATAAGACAAAGGTTCAACATTAATATGATCTTGCTTGAGAGCACAACCTTTATTTTTAACATGAGAACTTTTAGAGGAGATTTGAAATCAGCGCGGTAGATTTTCTCTTCTGACATTTGAAATCAGCGCGGTAGATTTTCTCTTCCTCAGTAGGAATATTGTATTGTTCACAAAAATCATCAAAGAATTCTTCAAATTTAGAGTCATATGGATCACCATCACAGTCTACCCAATACGAATCCCCCTTAGAAATCACAAGTGTACCATGAGGATGATGCTTAGGAATAGAAGTTTCATGGGCATCACTACATTGTCCATCATCATAGTCATCATAGTCATCATAGGTGGGTGTATCACTCTTTGTGGAAGAGACATCACAAGGACTATAACATTGCTCTTTATGGTATGTCTTCTAAAGAGAAGTAAGACTCTTGGGAGAAGTAGAAGAAGAATGAGATCGTGAAGAAGAGGAAATTGAAGACTTAGTGGAAGAAGAAGACTTGGATAATGAAGAATGTGAATAATGTTTAGAAGAGTCATGGTAAGATTTGGAAGATGAGGAAGAATGAGAAAAATTAGATGATGAAGAACGTTTAGAAGAAGGAGGTTGTGATATGATCATGTCTATGATCCTAGCAAAGGCATATGATTTAATCATCTTTTCTTTTATTTTTGCCATAAGTTTATCACCCATGAGATATTTGAGAGGACTATTGGAGGAATAAAGATACTCTTCAAATTGAGCAATGAGTTCAAGATCATCTATTCTCAAGAGAGGTTCCTTAACAAGATAGTTGAAATTCATGGTTCTAGAAGAGGAGGAATCAAGCATAGAAGAAATGAATAGATGAATAGAAGAAGGTAGACTAGAAAATAAGAGGAAAAAAATCAAGAAGAAGAAGAAGAATTTCCCATGGGAATAGAAGACTTTAGAAGAATATGGGAAATGGAGAAGGAAGAAGAAGACTAAGAGTCATCTTATGCAATTGATACCATAACATTCATTGAGATGTTGAGAAACATGACAACACCTAGGATCTGACAACTGGAGGTTGTTTCCTTTGACTAACTTGGTATCTTGTTGTAACTGACATGAAAGAAAGAAACTCTAGGTGATAAGTCAATCTCTCAAAGTGCCAATGCCAATCTAGGATAATTAAGATTCTCTATTGTCCAAAGAGAAAAATGAAAAGATAAAAAATAAAAGGCATCACCAACACTGTCAAAGAGGTGCCTCAAATCAAAGGGTGAATACCCTTGCACTTTTGAATCGAGAGGTTAGACTTAGCCAAAATTCAAATCAAAATTGAGATATATGAAAAATGATTTGGACAATAGTAGGATCAGAATTCTCCAAAGGTGTAATCAATAATTCTAAAGACAAACTTTTCACTAGGAATAACTCTCTAACTTGACAAATTATTTTCAAGGTAACCTTATAAATCAATTAAAATGATCCCTAGAAGGCTAAAATCAGAAATTTGCAGTCAAAATAGGTCTCTAACAGCAAAGTCAGATAACCTACTCAAAGGTCAAGTCATACTAAAGGCAACTTAATGACTGAAACTAAGAATACTGCTGAAAACTTTCAGGCGACAAACTCCAGGCACGCCAGGTGATAGAACTCAGACAGGGCGATACTCCGCACGATGCCGAGCAATAGACCATAAAACTACCAGGTGATAGACTTAATAATTGATAGGCAACATAGTCCAGTGCGAACTATCGTACGATATTTCTCTTAAGTGCAGGCGATACTAATGTTGATTTTGACCAATTTGTGCAAAATTTCAAGTTTTAAGGTCTAATTTTGGATTTTCTGAATGTTAGGGTGAAAATGTCTAATGTCAATCACAAATTTAGTAGCATTTGGATAGGTTTGCAAATAGTAGGGGATCAAACATGTCTCTGAACACTTGAAACAAGGGCAAAAGCAACCTTGCCAAGACAAACACTTGTGATATCAAAATTGAAAAAGCACCCTATGAATGCTACGGATTGTTTGTATGTTGAGAATGTTTACACTGGTTTAACACATTTGAGGACAATTCAAGCAATATCTACCTACAAGTCAAGGCTCAATACTTACCAACTTAGCCCACAACTTGATGTCCCCTTGCCTCACACCAAGTGGTTACCCACAAGAGATATTGGCTTTGTCATGGAAGTGTCAAATAACACAACCAAAGAGACACATATGGTGAGTATCTTGGGGTGATCTGAGTTAGTCCACTTGGATCAATCCTTGCACTAAGAAGATAAGTGGCTAAATAAGGTGGCTTCTAACCTAAGGTTCTTAGTAAGGGATTCCATTCATAACACCCCTCTTGCTCCTCATAAAGGACTAGGATCTCGCGACCTCAAGAGTACCTTAAGCATTCTTACTCAATGCTTTCCCCATGGTCACAATCCCATGAGCTACTCACATCAAGTGAAGAAAAGTGTTATATCTACCAAGGTTTTGTGTCCTCGATAGCCTTGAGATTATAGTGAGTCAGAATAGCTGGCAAAAGGCTTGTCCCCACTTGGGTTGTTCCTCTTGATTTCTCAAGAGCAGGCCCACTAAAGGATCCTAAACTAAACAAAGAATGGATGATTTTTGAGGTTCACAGTTTTTGGTTCACCACAAGGGTGAAGAGCATACTCCCCTATCTCAAAAACTTCTCCAAACACACCAAGCAAATTCAATTACCCTCTTGCTTCCAAAATTCCAAGATGGGTCAAGATTTTTTGGTTCACCACAAGGGTGAAGAGCATACTTCTCCTACCACCTCAAAATCCCTTCCACAAGATATTAAAGTTCCTAAAACAATTAGTAGATGCCACACTTGAAAGGAAATAAATCACAAACACTCAAAAAAATTTCTTTCTTTTTGCTTTTCAATTATGCTTTGGGCAACCCTGCAAAAACCGTTAGTAGCCCTTTAACATGCAATTCATGGTAATTTCCTTCAAGTAAAACTCCTACAACCACAACTTGTTAGACAACTAGGGTTAGGAAAATCCAAAATATAAATGAAAGTAATGCAAGAAACTAATTAATCTAAGCTAAGAAATGTAGGTTAGATCTATCTAAATATAATAAAGTAAACTGGCAAACTAAATGTGATCGAATTCGGATGATAAAACTTAAAATGCAGTTCTCTGTCAGATCAGGCAATATACCTCAGACTTCACTAGAATCATGCGACATAGTTTCATGTACCCAGGTGATACTCTACAGAATAGTCCGGTGATACTTCATACGATACCAGGCGACATACCAGAATATAGACAGGTGATTCTTCTTCTACGTGAAGTGTCACACGCATATACTGAGAACTGTCGCATGATAATCCTAAGAAGTGTCACCCATTATTCTGAGACCAAAAATAGAGAATACAGAATATGCGCAAATTAATTCAAAAAATCACAAAAATGCAACAAATCTAAAGGACAAAGTCTATCTACTCTGCCCCATGGTGGGCACCAGAAATGTATGGTGAAAATGTGACCACACTTCTATGAACCATTACATGCAAGGTTGCTCAAAGGTGAGGCCTCAAAAATCGTTCCATAGCTCTCTATGCATGAAGTTGCAAGACACTGTGATAAAATTTCCCTCAGCTAGAGCTACAAACTTGCGACCTTGCTAGTCAACCACACAATGAGAGATTCATAAAATTGAAGACTAGGGCAAGAGTGCCAAAATCCCCAAAATGAATCAAATGTGCAAGATGCAAATGAAACTAGTATGAGTGGAAAATTAATATATCAAATGACAATGCAAACTAATCTATGAAAGGAAATTGCAATGGATTACAAACCCCCAATTAAGCTATGTGAGCTAAATCTATTGCATAAAAGAAAAATTACTCTAAAATGCCATGATATGCAAACTAATCAAATGAAATGTGAAACTAAATGATGAAAGCAAATGAAAGGAAGCAAGACTTCAAAGGAGTCTTCAAAGTAAGCTAGAAAACCTGCAGCATAACATTTGCATAAAACATTATCATATCCAAATGAAGGAGAGAGCTCTCCTTTTATAAGAAATGAGGTGAAATGGACCATTGAGATTAAGAGGCAAAAGACTTAATCAATGGTGGAGAAAAATGGAAGCTTGATCCTTGTGCACAAATATCCTCCAATGAGAAAATAGGAGTTGACTTTTGTGTCCATATGAGACAAAAAGTATTTTTTCTCTTTTTATAAAATAAGAATGATGCTTTATTTGTGTAACTTAGGATAAGAAGAAAAGTGAGGGCTTTTTATTTATTAAAAGGGGAGGAAATATTCCTTTTAAGTAAATAAAAACTTTAGGATAAAATGGTTAGCCCAAGGAATAATCGAAAATGATGAAATAGGATCTGATCACAGAAATTGATATAATTTGAAAAAAATATTGATTATTGATAAAACTGATTCAGGATAAATAAATCAAATAAATGGGGCCCAAAGTCTAGGCGACCATTTTTGGGTGCATATAGTTCTTACATGAAATTTGTATATGTTCTTATGTATGCACTTTTACATGTCTTTTGTTATGTGCATGCTTTTATGTATGTCCCCTTAAGGCATCCCCTTTTAAGACATTAACTTGAAAATAAAATACTTTTATGTTTTCTTTATTTTACGACATTTAAATGTACAGTACAATTGATTTTAACTACATGTATGAAATGTAAATTATTTAAAAATTAATTTCATTTTAATTGACATGCATGAAAAATATACATATGACATGAACATACATAAAATAAGTATATTTAATGAAAACATGAGCATTCATAACACACACACAGACATATATATAACACATGGACATATAACTATGAACATATAAAATGGACTGTACATAGAATAACATGTGTATGAAATAACATATATGTACATATATGTAATATACATATAAAATATCTAGAATATAACATGTCTATCAAATGTCTAAAATATCATGTAATGTCAACAAGGGCAATGTCCTGATCCATGACCTGATGCTGCTCCACATCCTCCAGATATTTGTGTGAAATAAAATAAATATGTGTCATGCATACATGTCGAATAAATTAAATACTTATAATTTAAGAAATATTATATAAATACATCTAAAATTACCTACGAGTCATGCTCCATGGGATCGCCAGGTGTTTGCAAATCTCCATAACCTAACATACTATTACAAAGACCATGGAGTGTACATTTATAAATGTTAATCATTCAATTCAAATTTTTAAAAGAAATATGTACTCGATTAGATACATGTAAATAATTTTTACATATTTAATCAAAATTTAAATAAACATGTATACGGTAGTAGTATATAATGATCTCTCGACATTTATCAAGTCTGAATCATGTAACGAAACCTGTGAGGGATCAATCTGATCATCTATAAGAAATGTAGTGAAAATTCAATGTGATGAAAGGGTCTAGGTAGGGGGAGGTGCATGATCGTCAATTGTAGTCTACTGAGGAGCTATAGATGGTGTAGGAATATCCTCCTCTCTCTGTACACCCTAGGAACCCAATCCAATAGAACCTCATGAAATAAAGTGGGTGACATGTGATGAGATCCCACTTAGAGGAATTCTAGTGACTACCTATAAAGCTTAATACACACAAAGTAGATCACTAGATAAACATGCGCCCATACAACACAAAGAAGCCACATCTAATAAAGCTGCAACCTCAAGGGGAGATAGTATGTATGGTATCTAGTATAGATCATCTATGCTAGAGGATGCAGGTGTGGGAATGGTAGTATTATAATGTAACATGTATCTCTCATAGTGGTTAGATGACATCTCATCTAAGATACTCATGAGACTAGAATACATATCCCTCCTAGTGTCATCTAGTACCCTCTATCCTGTAGCTGTCATTTCCAAATCTTTTTGCATAACCAAAAGGTTACAAACCACCTTTTCCTTCTTATTAGTAGGTTTAGGGGCATCGATCGACCTGAATCCGTCTCATAAACATCCCCTCCCCTGACCACCATAACCCAAAAAATCTTCGTAATTGACCTCATAATACAAATGGAATTCTGCAAACAATTGTTTACAGAAATATAATCGAAGCTCATCCTTTTGAGGCCACCTATGATGAGAAACTAACCAATGAGGATATATAAATGGTGAAACAAGGTCATATGTGCACCTAGTAACCATGCAACCTCTAACCTGAGCCCTATCTATGTAATCTAGAAACATAGTCTTCACCATAGGAGTGGAGACCTCGGAGTCAATTTGTCTGTACTTCACAGTTCCAGTAACATTGCGAGACAAAGATGTGTAGAAAGTATCAATACTGATTCTATCATCAAGGTTGTATGATTCAACTATCTAAATCATATGAACCAACTCCTCTCAAATACTATTCACCCTATCCCTATTAGGGAGGGTGGTGGATGTCTCAATAGTATGCTCAAGAACCTTGATTGAATGAGTCAATCTAGCAATAATATCTATAAATAACTACTCTCTCTACTCTCTAGAAGTTGTAGATCTATGTGTAGAGTGGGCACTACCACCCCCCTAAACACTAGCATCTCTTGATGATGCATATGCTTCCACAGAATGAGATTCCATGTATGATATACATAAAATGTATGTGAAAGTATGTAGACAGGTATATGTATATAAATATCTGCACATGCATACACATATTTACAATATTTTAAAAAATAATATAATTTAAAGCACGTGCATGTATGTATGTTATGATCATCTACTTTGTAAAAACTATATATATGAACAATATCTTGTACATAATTTAAGAAACATGAAAAAAAAATGAATGATATATGAAGTACATGGAAGTATTGTATTCAAGACTAGACCTACTAGTTCTAGGTTTTAAGTACATGTGGAACTTAACTAGGCTAGTTATAAGTAAATGACTAGGTTAACTAATGTTAAAACTAGGTTAAAAGTAAGGTTAACTAGGTTTGAAGTATGGTTAACTACTTGAACTACATGTATAGTGATGTTTTAAAATGTAACATTTTATATGGGAATACTTTTGTAATGTTTCTTGAATGATTGAAAGTGTTTGTTACATTTTACATTAAAAAAATTTAAATATGCAAATTAAATCTAGAAACATGACAAAAAATTGAATGATATTTATAATTTGAGCATATTTATACACGTGTGTATACACAAATCAAATTTTTACAACTCACATAAATAAAATATAAATGTACATGTGGTTCTAGTTATTCTAGATTAACTAGGTTTGAAGTATGGAACTAACTAGAGGTGATGAAGGGTGCTCCCCTTAATAACGCAAACACATAACAGAAACAAAGAAACAATAACAACAATATGCAAGAACAGAAAATTGGCTTCTTATTATCTCCACAAATGTGGAATTACAAACTTTCAAAATTACAATATGAAAAGCCTCATGGGCATTCCCTTACAATATTCTGTAGGACAAAGCCTCGAATCAATACCCAGATCTACTACCCAGAACTGCCCTAGAAAACACTACGGGCCTTCTTTATATAGGCATTTTCCACCGCCAAGGTTCCAGAAATTTAGCCCTAAGGCTGACCAAACTTAGAATTATTTTATTTTTCAATTTATTACATCAAAGTTGGCACAAAATAACTTTTGAAACCTGAACAGAAATTTTGAAGGAAAATTATTTTCTGCCATTTCAGATGGCCCGACTTCCAGAGACCATAAGTCATCACCAGTTGACCCGATGGACTATTATGACCCCATTTCAGAAATGCCACAAAGCGCTCTACAGGCTTAATTGGTGCAAGCACCTATCACCCAAATTTTTGACCTCATTCGGGGCCTCTAAAGCCTTCAAAATTGAGTTCAAAGTTTTTGTACCCTGTTGCCAATACCAAAAATCCTCAATATCTTCAAAACTAGACCTAATCTAGCCATGAAACTTTATCGGTAGGCTGATACGACTGAGATGAACCTCCACATGTGAAATCATAACATTCTGAGATCATATGACCAACTTACTAAAAATAGCAAGTTTCCATAAATAGCAACCCTACACAAGATAGCCCTTATTGAATACAAAAATAGAAATATTTTTGGGTGATGCAAGATTTCTCTTACACCCAGGATGCTCCTGCATCAAGAGGTTAACTAAATTTCACTACCTTTAACTAAGTTAAGTAGGTTTATTTAGTATGGTTGATTAGGTTAACTAAGTTTGACTAGGTTAAATAGGTTGACTAGGTTGAATAGGTTAACTATGTGTTCTCAAGTATTGTAACACCCCTCCAACCCTAAAATGTTTGATATCCCTTTGGAAGTTAGGAAAATGTTGTAGAGACTTATATGCTTGGATAAGAGTACATTTTTTCTTGAAGTTTGAATAACAAGTTCATTCTTAAATATAATACTTTTACTTTCATTTAGGTAGTGATAAATGATTTTTTGTATATTCTTTCATGTGTAATCATCTCTTGTTATAATTTCATGGGTTCATGATGATATGAGTTACGTAATAGATTTATATGACATAATATTTATCAATGATTATGATCTCTTGGATAAATTAGGGTCTATATTGATACTTGGGTCCTTAAAATTTAATTGATAAATAAATTCTATGGTTTCCAGATCTCTTTAATGGTTTGATTATTTGATTATGATTATGATTGACATGACTATCATTCAATGATTGCATGAATGACCATGACTATCTCTATGAGACTAACCATACTTATGTGATGTGTTATGACCTAACTAGTAACCCTTGTACTTGTAGTACCCTCTCTAGCAGTTATATGTGTTATATTGAAGTTGGATAGGATTTGAAATTCTAGAATTTATGTTTCTCCCTTACCTTACTAGATTTAGATAATAATATATCTTCAGACTTACAGATTATGATTTTTCCCTCAAATAATATGCTCAGGACCATTATCTTTTATGCTTATGTATATATGATTTGGTTTATCCCTTGTAGCTGATTATAAGAGTTATCTTTCTAAGTAATGATTCATACTTTTTTCGTATATTCATGATTATGATTATTGGTCTAACCATACTAATCCATGTTATGATCTATCTACATCCTACTTGGCGTAGTTTCTAGATGAGGGGAGGCAGTCATAGTCACTCCTCCTTCCTTGTCTGTCAGATCTACATGATGTTGCACTCCTCCTTCCTTGTCTGTCATTGTTTGTATATAGATATGTATAAGTGTTGATTTTATTTCTCTATGATGCAGTTGTGTGCAAGTACTAGGCATCAACTCCACCTGGTTACAGAGGTCTTAGCGTTCTTAAAATCCTTGAACCAGTTGTTGTTTGGAGATATTCCAGAGTTCACACATGGGAAAACCCTATGGTTTTGATTATTTTGTCTAGTCTCTTGGTTTTGTTTTGGGTGGATTTGAGTTCCTTATTTTATATATTCTTTGATGTCGGTCTCATTTATATGGTTATGAGATATGTAGGATTATGATGTTATTCTCTCTCTCTCTCTCTATGTGTTAATCATATGTATAAAGTATGCATATATGGGTGCCAACGTATATACATATATTTATATATTCAATTACTGATGTGTTTGTAGTTATGCTTGTATCAATGTATTAGTTATGATCATGATTCTATGTATTTTGATATATAATGTGGCTTTAGATAAATAAAATAAATGCAAAGTGAATAAAAGAAACAAATAAAATGTAAAATTAAATAAAACTAATTACCTACTCCTATATTCTCTCTCTCTCTCTCTCTCTCTCTCTCTCTCTCTCTCTCTCTCTCTCTCTCTCTCTCTCTCTCTCTCTCTCTATGTGTGTGTTAATTGTATGTATAAAGTATGCATATATGGGTGCACACGTATATACATATATCTATATATTCAATTACTGATGTGTTTGTAGTTATGCTTGTATCAATGTATTAGTTATGATCACGATTCTATGTATTTTGATATATAATGTGGCTTTAGATAAATAAAATAAATGCAAAGTGAATAAAAGAAACAAATAAAATGTAAAATTAAATAAAACTAATTACCTACTCCTATATTCTCTCTCTCTCTCTCTCTCTCTCTCTCTCTCTCTCTCTCTCTCTCTCTCTCTTTCTTGTATGTCTTGTTAGTGTAGAGGGTGGGAGTGGAACTTGGGACCTTTGGTTTGTAAGGGGTCCCACGTTTCCATTGGGGTAGTGGCTTCCTTAAGAAGCATACCCAAATATATTATATTTATATAAGAGTTAGTTGGTATTAATTATAAAAATAATAATAATAAAACTATATAGGTGGAGTTACATATTTTAATATTCTTATTTTGGGTAAGTTAGTACGCGAAGAGTAGGTAAGTTAGTTTTCACCAACGGGTGAAACTACCTACCTAATTGATTAAATTAAATAGTTATTAAATAATCTTACCTGAACATTAGAGAAGGGAAGTTGCTCCACGGGAAGAAACTCCCCCAACCTCTACAACTGTTCATAAGATTATATAATTAGGATCCTTCTCTGTAAGTGGAGATAAATATATGGGGGAAAAGGGGAAGGGAAGAAAATAATAACATTGGGAATTCCTGTGAGAGACCTGGTAGTGAAGGATCAAAGGAGAGTCGACGTGAAGAGATATAGAGTGTTGGAGATTGGATGGATTCATCAAATATTAAAGTGTTTCTTCATAGGACTCCAAGTAGGATCTGGAACCAGAAAAGAATCCCATGTACTTGTGTGTGTCATATATTCAACTAATTGAATATGAATGTTATATGTGTGTGAGCACTATATTAAATATTTAATTATGTGAATAAGAATGTTGCATGTGTGTGCATTATGTAGATATGTGATGGGAAAATATTTTTGGACACCTATGTGTATTGTGAGAATTAAGACTATACTCTGATAACTAGGTATGCAAATGTATATATTATTATTTATTTAAAATTAATTTATTTGAATAAACTAAACAAACATTTTAGGAGGAATATAAGAGAATAAATGCATCATATAGGGAGGATAAATAAATAAATAAAATATTAGAGTGTATTTTTATATGCAAATGTAAGGAGAAATTATAGGAGAAAAATAAGGAAGAAAGATAGGAGAAAATAAGGAGAATTTATAGAAGAAAAAAAATAAAATTAAAAGAAATAAGTTAAGAGTGGAACATTACTATGCATATAAATCTAGCTTTATAACATAAGAAAGTATTAACCAAAGGTATAAAAATTTAGAAGAAAAGAAAGGGCATGCTTAAATGGGAAAAAAGAAGAATATGGAACCAATACTATTAAGGTGGAAAAATTACTTAATAAAAATATATATATGCATATGAAATTAGTATTATTATAAAATAAAATTATTTTTACATATTAATTATTAAAATGTATAAATATAAATGATGTATAGTAAATATATATATTTATGACTATATATAATTAATAAATAATAAGAGAAATCAGTTAATAAATAAATAAATATATTATTTAAAATTTTAAGTTTAATTAAATTAGAATTAGTCTATATTATTATTATTATATTTGATTAAAAGTGATGTAGAATTTAATTAAGAATCATAATGTAATTCATGGTTATAAATTAAGAGGTTAATGTTAGTTTATATAAAGTTTTAATTTAATTAAAGTTTTAACTTAATTAATAGTGAACAATAGACTAAGTGTATTAAGTTTGTAATAAGCCTAAATTTTATAAAGATTAGTTTATGCTATATTAGGAATCTATGTTTGGATATCATAATTAAACAATTCATAGATATGGATGTTAGGTCCTATGTGTATATTTTGATGTTTATTAATTCCAACTTTATTGAATTTTTGGAAGGATAATAGTGTTATCCTGTATCATGTAGGTGTGTCTAGGAGTTGTACATCCCTCTACACTTTCCTTTATGATTTTATATTTGGAATCATTGTGATAGCTCTACTTTTATTGTATACCATCTTTTGTCTTAAGGGTTAGGGTTTGTCCTAGTGGTATGCACCCCAGGAGAACACCAAAAGAAACCCTAAGGGAGGGATGTTTGTGAGAAGGTATAAACCCTAGATAGCCTATGTTGTTGAGTAAGGTTCCTAGTTGCCCAAGGTGAGTGGCTCACCATAGGATCCAGCCAAAGAGGCCACAAGGATAACCTTTGGGTGAGTTTGAAAAAGAAAACCTAATATAATTAATTCAAAAACTGGTTGGGAATGGGTAAGTGACTTAATAAACTTTTAGAAAGATTAAAAAAATGGTAATGGCCCGCATAGGTCCTATTGGAGTACCGAGGTCATTGTAGCTATTGGGGCAGGCCACATGAGGGTTCCAGAGTACATGACTACTAGGGAGGATCCCAACACATAGGACTATGCGATTACACTCACTTGGTCAACATCCTAGGGAACTCCTCTCTTGGGATTTTGTTTTTTGTTTCTTTGTTTCTTCTTGTTTCTAGTTTGGGTGTTTTTCCTCCACCTTAGACTTCCCTAGTTTCCTTATGTGAATAATGCTTCTATCTCCTAGCACAAGGGAGTGGACCTTTGTGGATCCACGTGGTTGGGTGGTGATCCTTTTTGAGGTGTTGTTCATGTTTGTGATATTCATGGAGCATCTAAAGTTGTTGAAGACATTCTCCCTATTCTTCGTGTTGTATCTTGGAAAGAAAATTGTAAGGATATTGTAAAGTGTTATTCATATTCATATAAGCGTATAAGGTCTTGTATTGTAAAATATATATTGTAAGAATTCATGTAATTGGGAAGGGTATCTCCAAGAAAATTATGGGAAAGGAAATTGAGATGTTTATTGTTGTTGAAAGCAAATTACAGTTAAGAATATAGAAAGTGTAACTCTTGAAAGAATACATGAATTTAAATGTGTTAATGCTATTTCATGTTGAAACAAAAAGAAATATTTGTTTTAGTACACTCAAGTCTCTCTCTCTCTACTTTCTCTTATGTGGTTAAATGGATCAAAGGAAATCTATCTTTAGTTTATGTTAAATCTTAATGCACTATGAAATGTCTTTTTAAAGGAAAAATATTGTAAGGGAACATGTTAGGACTTAAATACCTAGTTAACTTAAGTAAGTCAAAAAGAAAAAGAAATTGCACTTTTCTCTTATTTTTGTCTTGTCCTTCTAGGTTCCCTAGTGGTGCATGACAAGTATGGTTAACTAGGTTATCTAAGTTTGACTAAGTTAACTAAGTTTGAAATATGGTTAACTAGGGTTAAAATTAATTTTGAATAGGTTTGAATTACATGGTTAACTACGTTAACTAAATTTGAATAAGATCTAGCTAAGGTTAACTAGGAACTAACAAAATTTGTCTAAGTTAACTAAGGTTAACTACGGTTAACAAGGTTAACTACCGTTAACTAGGTTAACTATGATTAACTAAGTCAACTAGTTTTCAAGTATGGCTAACTATCTGAACTATATATAGTGATGTTTTTATGTAACATTTTATATGAAAATAATTTTCTAATGTTTCAAATGATTGAAAGTGTTTGTCACATTTTACATTAACAAAAAATTTAAATATGTAGATTTGATCTAAACATCACAAAAAATGAATGATATTTATAATTCAAGCATATTTATACATGTGTGTACATACAAAAATCACATTTGTACAACTCATATAAATAAAAAATAAATGTACATGGTTAGTTATTCTAGATTAACTAGGTTTGAAGTATGGAAATAACTAGGTTAACTAAATTTCACTACATTAACTAATTTAAGTAGGTTTGAAGTATGGTTGATTAGGTTAAATAAGTTTGACTAAGTTAATTATAAGGTTGACTAGGTTAACTATATTTGTTCAAGTATGGTTAACTAGGTTATTTAAGTTTGACCAAGTTAACTAAGTTTGAAATATGGTTAACTAAGGTTAAAAGTAATTTTGAATAGGTTTGAATTATGATTAACTACATTAACTAAATTTGAATAAGATAGCTAAGGTTAACTAGGTTAACAAAATTTGACTAAGTTAACTAAGATTAACTAGGTTAACTAAGTCAACTAGATTTCAAGTATGGTTAACTAATGATAACTATGTTAAATAAGGTTAACTAATTTTAAATAAGTTAACTACGTGTTAATTAAGGTTAATAAAATTAAATAGGTTTACTAAGTTAACTATATATCATTTAACAAAAAAATTGCATTATAAAACATGTTAATTAATTTTAACAATCTTTAACATAACTACACATTATCGTAATAATCATTAAATAAATTAATATGTCTATATGTCAATATAAAAACTTAAAAAAATATTTTATTTTTTTAAAAAACCTACCAGGTTTGGCCAAAGGTCTCAAGTTCGCTCCATGATCTCTGGAGGCCACTATAGTTCAAATGAGTCTCTTAGTGCTATGGTGAGAATATATAGCTTTTCTTGGTTTTGGCCGAAACCGGTTCAACCGAACTAGTTTTGGCCGAAATAGTGGTGCCACATTGATGCCACCTGATGTTGTGTGGCACCATGTGGATGAAACTTATATTCGGTCAAACCCTCTTTGGCCAAATATAGTCTAGCTAAAACCGCTTTCGGCCAAAACTAGTTGATTGTCTTCTAATGCAACATAGGTTCATACTTTTACCCATACAAAGATACAAATCAGAGGATACAGATACAAGTGAAGAGATGGGTTATTGGTGGAGATCAGAAAGATGATCAAAGAAGAAGAAGAGTGAAATGAGATCTGAAAAGCTTTACAAGTCAAATTTATTGTTGATTTATTCCTAATAGTTTAGCAACAAGATTGTGAAATCCCTTAACTCGGTAATCTCTAACCGAACTTAGAAGTTTTATTTAGGAACTTATTGTAAATCATTTAACATGGTGGACACTATATAAGTGGGATAAAATTACTTAACAAAGTAGTCTTTAAAAATAATTTCAATGCTCCTAATAGGGTATTAGACACTCCTAACAGGGTGAAGTCATTCAGAAGATGACACTTATGTAAGCTCCTAACCAGACACCTTATTACTGTAGCGATGAGTTGTGGGAATCATCCCCACCACATTTTTCCCCTTTGACCAAGGGTTTTCTACAACACCAAAATATTATGTTTAGTGTTTGAATGTTTAGGTGTTGTATGTTTAATTTGCATGTATTCAGTTATCAGTTAAACATTATAGCAACTATCATCAAAAGGCAAAATAATTATCGGTGTAAGTAACTTACTCACTATCAATTTACGTTCAAATTGTTAAATTATCTTGAAATCTATGTGGTACTAATTCACCCCCCTCTTAGTGCCCTACCTAGAAATTTCCAACAAAGGACATCTGATGATTATTCTTCCTTTAATTAGGCATTGTACAAATATATGATCAATGGGCTGCAATATCTAACTCATTCTAGATTGGATAAATCAAATGTTGTTGGAATTACTACAAGATTTCAAGTTGAACTAAAGGAATTTCACATGGTTGTTGTGAAAATAATTTTCATATACTTGAGGGGTATAGTTGGTCCTATGGATTATGGAATGATAAAGATAACAACTTCACTCTATATGCATACACTAATGTCGATTGAGCAAGTAATATGGATGATAGAAAATGTACTAGTGGAGGTGCATTCTCCTTAGGTAATAAATTAGTTTCCTTGACTAGTGGGTATGTGCAGGATCATGGTATACCAAGCTATGGCCTTAAGTGGCAATGAAAAATTAGAAAATCAAGGTTAGTAAACTTGACGTAAAAATTTGAACATCTTATCAACCTTATGTGAAAAAGTTGTAAGAACAAAATATGTAGGAAATTGAATGCACTTTCTAAACTACTAGCCCTTGTCTGAAAAAAAATTAATCTAAGTGCTCAAAATTATAGATTTCAATGCAGTAGTACAAAATTTTTAGGAAAAAGATAAAAAGTATGTGTATGTCTGACCACCTTAATTACAATTAAATGATGATATATTTTCACAAGATTCTATATATAAGTAGTAGACTCATGCTCAGATGTGACGCATATTTTTATGTAATTTTTTTCTAAATAAATAATTAATTATGATTTTTTTGCTACAACTTATTCAGAATTTAAAAACTCTCGTGTTGATCACCTTAACTAATTCTAAACTTTACAAAATTGAAAACTTTTTTTTTCTTACAGTAGGCGAAGCATAGAATGTGATACATATTTCAAATTTCAAAAAGGTTAAACCATTTAAAAGTTATAGTTGTTTTTCAATCAGTTTGTCAATTAGGACTTTAGAGATAACTCAATTAGAAAATAAGTAATAATTATTTATTGAACTTGAAATTTGATATTAATTATATTGATGGAAAGCTGATAATGTCTTTAAGAAACCCTTTGTGTTTCATCAATTTTGGGTGAAAAAAAAGGTCGTCAGCTACATGGTCAAAGTCTAAAGATTAGAGGAAATATGGTGAACATGTCTTTTAAGTTGACCATCCACATTTGGCATTGCAAAGTCAAAACACAAGGCAAATACCACTTGCCTAATCAAATATTCGAAATAATATCGCATATCTGATAATATTGGATATGCGATATCTCCCCTCCAATTTCAACATTTCAATTTCAATGCTTTTTTCAATTTTATGATTTTAAATTTTTAGGTTATATATTATAAATTTCATTTTTTAAATATTAATATTAAATGATAATAACATTAGTATTATATAATTATTTATATTAGTATTGTATTATATAAATTAGTATTATATTTTATTATGTATTTCTCTATTATATAATAGTATAATATTAGTATTAAATATTTATTAAAATATTTATATTATAACAATAATACCTAAGAGAGGGAGAGAGAGAGAGAGAGAGAGAGAGAGAGAGAGATGAAAATGAAAATGAAAAATTTTAGGTGAAATTTGAGCGGGAGATTTTGAATATTCAATAATATCAGATATCCAATTTGTTTTACTTTCATCCAAAAGAAAATGTTGATTCTTTGGGTCCCTCATTCTAAGAACCACATTTTTTGCAAAGAATATCACGGGATCACAATTGTAAAAGACACAAAATTACTTTTTCCACCCTTTTTGTTGGAATTTATCTATTATCAAAGGTTTTCCCATCACCTTTTTGGTCTCACCACAGGGAGTAGTAGTCGTCGAAAGCATAAATGGAAGAGGAATCTCACAAATGAAGAGATCGAGGTGTATCGAGAAATGGATAGGGTTTCCCATTGGAACAAGAGATAAGGTATGTTAAATATTAATGAAGATGTAGGCATAGGCCCACACTTAAATGTGGTTTCAAGTGAAGAAGAAAATAAATTTGAAATGATTTATGACAATAATATTGAAAATGAGAATGTAGGGATTGAAGATGAAAATGTGGGTTTTGAAAATGAACATGTAGATGTGGATAATGGAAGTGTGGACATTGACAATGACAATCCACTAATTGAATATGAAGGAATTGACAATGATAATGGTGCATAAGAACCAAATCAATGTAACACATGTCCAAGTTATATGAGAAATGAAGTCCCTTAGGAGGAAGAAAGACAAATTTCAAATTTGAGACCTTCAAAAACAACAAAATGGTTACTTGAAATTGATGAGAACAAAATGAGCAATTTCGATGGCAAGAGATCAGAAAGAATCATTCTTTGTGGGTTTCAAAACTTTTTGATCAGTTTTTTAGCCACAAGACATTGGTCGAGGAATGTAAAATGTTTGGGCAATTGTTAAAGATGCAGAAGATGAGACGTATACTAGTCAAATGAATATTAGTGTGAACAAGAAAAGGAGAGGAATACTATTATTGTGAGAAATATTTTTAGTGCTCTCAATTCCATTAGGAAGACTACCAAGGATTTGATAAGAGAGCCTCTAGGAGGGTTATTACAACCTCCTTAGTAAGTCATCATTTGAGAAAGGCTCATATGATGAGACAAACTTGTGTTGACTTGAACCTAAATCGTAAAACTTTGGATAAAGCACTTGTAAGAAGAGAAAGACTTGATGATCCTCTTCATAATGATACATGGGCTTATGGTAGGAGAATTTCACGTTGTGATAAGAAGCTAACCAATGGTGTGAAGGATCAAATTCAACTATTTTGGCTATCTAACTCAAGAGTGTCACCAAATATGGAGGATGTCTTGAAGTTGAGAATTGACATTCGAGACCACACCCTGCATCCCAAACATTATTTGGAGGTGAGTCAAACAATGTTGTTCAAAAAAATTTGTGAGACACATCCAACATTACAAATATCAAAAAGAGCTTTTGAAGCCCTCGAGCCTTTTTTTGTGTGCCTCTTAAGATTCAAAATACTTGTTGTTACAAATATCATGTGGAGTTTTCAATGCACCATGAACTGTTACGATCCCTTCATTCTACTTTGCATACTAGTGAAATGTTGGAGGAGTGTGGTGCAAGTGCTCTTCCAAAACCATCAAGAGACTTGCTAGATCATTTTTTATGTCCTAGAGATGACGAATGTCTCTTTTATAGAAAAAATTGTTTAAACGACAAGTTCTCAGAGCGTGGTGGGCTAGTGAAGTTTGTTGAATGTTATATATATGATATATATGACATATATATATATATATATATATATATATATATATATATATATATATATATATATATATATATATATATATATATATATATATATATATATATATATATATATATATATATATATATATATATCTACACATGTTATATATATACATGTACACATACATATATATGACATGTATACATGTATATATGTACATACACATACATATATATGACATGTATATGTATGTATATACATATACACATACATATATATGACATGTATATATATGTATATACATATACATATATATGACATGTATACATGTCATATATATATATATATATATATATATATATATATATATATATATTGTTGGAAATATTCAAGACTATCCAGGTTACTTAGAGGGGAGGGGTGAATCAGTAACCTCAAAACTTTTAACAAATTCAGATCTTAACCATATTTCAAATAACATTAGATTGATAATCTGACTGCATGTATGAGTAATAGAAAGAATAAAACATTTATAACACTTTGAACATAGAGATTTGGTGACCCAGAAACCTTCCAAGTAGAAAGTAAAACTAGGGTGGGGATGATACCCACAAAACTTCAATACTGCAGTATAAAGTTTGCCGGTTAAGGCTTACAATGATCACTTCTGATGATCTGCCTTGTTAGGAGCAATAAGGACTGCTAGGTCCACCTTGTTAGAGGATTTACAAACATACAATAAAGTATGCACTTGGTTAAGAGATTTTACAAAGACTGTTAAGTCTACCCGGTTAAAGGATTTTAAGCTGATTCACCTGTTAGGATGAAACAGTAGATCTCTTACTTGCAACTGTACTTGCTAATTGAGATTCTCTGATGTATTGATCACCTTCTGTGATGGATAGATCTTTGCTACTTCTTATACTGTTGTAGCCCTTTGTAATTCTCTTATCTCTGCCTTTCTCTCTTTTTCATACTTCGCTACTTCTCACCTTGGATATGATACAAAGCATTGTTTATATATCAATCCAAAATAATTACAAAATAATTACAAATTTGGCTCTTAACACAAATATTACTGAGTCAGCCCAAATATAGTTACACGATTACTGCAAACTAACTCGGTGACTTTCTGATACTCAGCATCCACTATGTTACTCGGCATCATCATGCTCTCGGTATAAGTGGAGGCTCGGTCCATACTAACCACTTAGTTGTAGTTTTGAAGTCGGTATATACTGGAGACTCGGTAGATATAGTGTCACTCGGTAGAAACTAAATTCCCTATTTAACATGCTAGCACTCGGTAAATACTACTCATTTCATCACTCGATAAACACTATTCTGTCTGCTCGATAAACATTGTCCTGTCTACTCGGTAAACACTGTCTTGTCTGCTTGGTAAACACATAGAGTCTGAATAAGTGTTGTCACTAATGACAAACATACTTAATGCCAACAATCTCCCCCTTTGGCATTAGTGACAAAACACTTATTGCCCAAAACTTATATACACAATCATGCTGATACTGGTTTTGATTTTTCAAAAATTTATCTTTGTCATACTGTTGTATATACATGTCATGTCTCCCTTATACAGTATATATACAAATATCTTATTTCACCTCATACTCATATTTCCTATTTCTCTCATATACTTTCTCCCCCTTTCATATCTCATATACTTTCTCCCCCTTTTTGACAATAATGCCAAAGGTGTATATACAAATATTTTACATGGAGATACCAAAATGTGAGAGAAAATCAGAATGTACCTTTCCAATTAGTGCTACAGTTATATCCCAATTCTCTTGCAGAATCTTGCATGTATGGAGTGCAACTTGGACTTCTGCAGAGAGTTCAATCATGTCATCTACAATTGAAAACTGATTGTCATGGATCAATGTTTTTGAGTATGCAATATGCTTCTACATTGTATCCATGATGGGAAGGATCATGTTCTGAATATCTATTAATGTTGATCTGATCCTTGCATCTTCTTTCAATAACTCTGACTTCTTATTAGATAGGAATCTGACTGTCATATGATGTGCAGAGCTTGAACTAGGTTCAAGTTGCAACTTCTGTGCACTGATCTTTAGATCCTCATCAATCTTATTTATTTTGTCTTTAATCTCCTTTGAGAACTCAGAAACATTACTTACTTTGACAAAAAATGATGTTACCTTGGAATAGGAGGACTCAATGCTAGTCAAAACTGAAGATAACCCTGCCTGATTGATAGCTATTTGCTGAGCAATGTGCTCAAGCACTTTATTTTCAAACTTCTTCTCAGCCTTCTCAAGAAACTTATCTGATCCAGAGGAATCCTCATTGAACTTGTTTACTGCCTCTGCCAATTGCAACAAAATGTGCTGAGAGGAATCAACTTCAACACCTATTGTTTCTACCAAAATGTTCTTGGCAACCTCAATGATCTTATATTCCTTATCTCTTTCTTCTTTTAGTTTCTTCTGCTTTGCTTTCTTCTGGAGGAGTTCACCAAGTGTTTACATTTGGTTTGTTGTGAGGTTTGCAAAATCTAATTGGGGAATTTCTATCTCCTCATCTAAATCTATATCTTCTACTACACTCTTACTCAAAAATTTTGTACTCGGTTGAGTCTTTATACTTATTGCCTTTGTAGTAGAAATTATTGTAGACACAGTAGGGCTTGTAGTGAAAACTGATAAACTTTCAACTGATGGGATGCTAACTGGAATACTTGATAAATAAAAAACTGAAGTATTTACAACTGTAGAATCTGAAGTACTTACTGAGGTATTCAAAATTGAAGTACTTGCTACTGAAAAATTCAAAACTGAAGAAGGTATTGAAGATTGCAACTTGGTGGAAGGAGGCTGAAGCTCGGTGGATGAAGTCGTAGCCACTTCTATCATTGATACATTGAGCTGTGCTAGTGATGATTGGACATTTGATGTATCTGGGAGTTGTCACAATCACACTTGAAGTTTTCTCTGAGCTAGATGTAGCAATTTTTACTGGAGAGTGAGGAAGTGAGGAAATTACCTTTGCAGCTATCCAAACTGGATCATCTTCCTCAACATTCATCTTAGCTTCCTCGGTGGCTTCCTCTATCTCAACATTATCAATCTGAATTGCTTCTTCTTCTTCTTCTTCACTATCATCTTCAATATCTTTAATTATCACAGTTTCAGTACTCAGTTTGTGAAGATGATACATGTTTTTCCAAGTAAAATTTGCACTCTTCACAACTGACTCTATATCCTTGATCAAAATCAAACAACTTTTAAATTTTAGTGTCATCTTATGCTCATTTTCTATCAATGCCTTACTTATTTCATCATTTTTCAAACTTGGCATCAACTGTCTTAAGATTTGAGGATATATGTCCTTGACAGTTTTCCTTGCATTGGACCATCTCATCTTGACTTGGTTTAATAAAACTCCTGGAATTTGAGAAGCCATATCCTTAGGTGAGTACTTCCATTTTCCCATTTTCTCAATAACAACATCTTCAATTTCCTGTTGCTCTGCCTGTGACCTTGTTTCATATTTGAGAGATTTGAAATTTGCAATTCCAGATCCTACTCTCAAATCCTTAATCTTTGTTCAAATGAGGGAGGAGGCCTTTTGAGTACTATATCATCATTGACTTTACCTACCTTGCCCCTTGATCTTTTCCTTGTGAATACTGCAGTGGATTGCTCGGGTTCCTTGGTGATAGTTACCTTTCCTTTCTTCTTTACAGGCACTAGTTCTTCTTTACTCTCATCCTTTTCTTCTTTACTCTCATCCTTTTCTTCTTCTTCTACAATATCCTCTCCTATGCCCTCGATTAACATTAGAGGTGTGCTAGATTGCATCTTGGCCATCCTCTTTCTACCTTTGTTAACCGCCTATGGAAGTTTTATGCTTAGCTCAATTTTTATCTTAGCTTCATCATATGTTGCAAAGTATGGAGCCTTTGGATCAACAGGTTGATTTACTAGGGCTTCAATTATATCCTTTGTTTCATCAATGTTCACCTCATAAGGAAGAGGTTTCACCCATACAATCCTAGGCCTTACTGCCTGAATGTATACTCTATCACAATCAACCATGAAACAAACATCATCTTTATAATCTTCCACCAGCTTTAGTGGAATCCAGAATCTGTTATTCATCTTTTCTTTAAAAGATTCAAAATAGTTATCCATTATGTTTACAAAATTTTCACCCATTTCTGCAATATACTCATTTATCTGATAAAGAACAGGCACATCCTTTCTCCATTTTACCGTGCCTTGTGATGGGAAAAACTTTTGAGCATAGAAAAATAAACAAACCAACAGCGAGCCAAACTTACATGGATTGTTCTTTGAGGTTTGAATGCTCTCCATATTCTTGTTGAACTATTTCAACAATAAATCTACTAGGTCAAATGATAGATTGTTCTTCACAATTTTATAAGCTAGGTCAACTGCTTCACACGGAACACTATTCTGCCAACTTGAACTGTATATCTTGTGAGCTATGACATATGTGCCAAATTTTAGTTCTACATCGGTAATACTATTTATTCTCATAGCTCTACCATCCCATTCGGCTAGGGTTTTCTTTTCCAGCTCTACCTGACCTAGGGGTTTTGTAGATTTAGCCTTGGCAAGCATGGGAAGACCAGTGATTCGGTGAATCATCTTCTTTGTTATTTCCACTGGTTGCTCAAGCCAAATTTTACCTTCGTGCACTCGGCTTAGGATATATCTAATCCATTTTATCTGGAAACTCTGAGGCAAGTGGGTGATATGTGTCAAACCCTTATCTTCCAAATGTTTATGTTCCAGTTTGAGAACACCATCAACACACAGTTCATCATGAACAATATCTATCTCTAGGGTTCCAAGCTCTTGAATTGTACCTTTAAAATGACTACGAATGTCATTTACAAGAAGTACCTTTGGAGGAATTTGAGATTGAGCTCCACTCGGATCTAGGGTTTTTGCAATCACGGGCACAAGTTTGAAATCTGGTGCTTTCCATTCTCCTTGAACTAACATTTCTAAACCTTTCTTTACTTTGGTGCTGGATGATGCCATGGTAGCTTGGTAGAAAAAGAGAAATTCTTCAAAGAAATTTATGCTACAAAATTTTGCTTCGAATCGCTTGATCGCACTAGAAATTTCTCTACTCAATATGTTGATATTCGCGGTGAAGAATGAACTTGATTTCATGCTTTTTGTTAAAAAAATTTCATTAATGCTCCATAGGAATTAGGGTATTGCATTCGACAGACTATCATCCACTATGCATTAAATGCTCGGTGAAGATTCTGCAACTCGGAGAACATACGAATTCATACTGCTCTGACCTTACTCGGTAACCAAATGAAATTAGGTTACTCCTGACCTTGCTCGGTGGTAACTGATACTGACCTTCTTGTGATCCTACTGTATCTTGCATACTAATTTGGATCTTTCTTCCTTTCAGTTCAGGAACTGTTTGGAATATGTCTATGAAGATACAGTTCCAGTGCTTTCTTGGAGACTTAGTTAGAGTTGATAGAGCCACTCACTTCATGAGTGGCTTTATTACTTGGACTGGTTTGATCGGTAGGTTTAGGAATCCACTGTTGTCTCATCTACTTCCTGATGCTATTTTCTTTTGCTTTCTTTTCATCTTCAACTTTGCCTAAATTCATGCAATTTTTAGCTATGTGACCAAGCTTAGTGCATTTATAACATCTTATGGTAGTATCCCTTTTTCTCAAGTGATGTCTTACACAATTCAAGCCAATGTGTCCATATTCTCCACATTAATGACACCTACACCAAGTGTTGTAATCCCAACCAAACATTGCTTTCATAATTTGTTCTACTGGATTGGGTGTTTTAGTTCTACATTCTGATGCCTTATGACCTTGTTTGCTACATTTGTGACATTTGCCTTTAAATCTTGGTTTATCCTTGCATTCATTTTCTTTATGACCATGCTGATTGCAATTGTAGCATTTTCCATTGAATTGTGCTTTTCCATTGTTCCAACATTTGTTTGAAGTATGACCAATTTTTCCACAATGATTACAAGTGAGTTTCTGATTCTTTTGAGTACCTTGTTTGGAGGATTCACCTTCCTCTTTGTATCCAAGTCCTACTTTTCCTTTTTGCCTATGAAGGTTTCGTTCATACACCTGATTTATATCTTCTTGAGATTTCAACATTCTCTCATTGATTTGCCTTTCAGTATCTAGGTCACTCATCAATCTTAAATTGATTTGCTTTTCAGATCTCAACTCCTCTCTTATATTTTCATTTTCTGATCTCAGAGTCAAGATTTCTTCATTTGCATTGGAGACTTGATCAATAAGCTTTTCTAGCTGAAGGGTTTGATTCTGGATTTCATTGTTCTTTCCATCTATTTCATCTTTTATCTTGTTTCTTTGTTCCAAGATTTCACAAAATCTTGTTGACTGAATTTCCTATTCTCTTTTCAATTTTCTTATCTCTTCTTGCAGAGATCCATTCTTTTCTAGAAGTTCTTTGATTGCATTGTTTGCTTCATCTGAGCTGCTTGAAGGGAAAAGTCTTCAATATTTTCTTCAACATACTAGTGGTCATTCATCTGATTTGCAAGTTCCTTCCTTTTTTTTAGGGATAGGGAAAGATGCTCTCTTGCTTCCTTGAGTTGAGTTATGGCCAATTCCAGATCTAGCTTTTCATTCTCAATTACTTTGTTAAGTTTGAATATCTCCACTGTCCTGAATCTTTTCTCAAGCTATCAAACTTTACCCTGAGAACCACAAAGCTTTGATACCAATTGTTGGAAATATTCAAGACTATCCAGGTTACTGAGAGGGGAGGGGTGAATCAGTAACCTCAAAACTTTTAACAAATTCAGATCTTAACCATATTTCAAATAACATTAGATTGATAATCTGACTACATGTATGAGTAACAGAAAGAATAAAACATTCATAACAATTTGAACATAGAGATTTGGTGACCCAGAAACCTTCAAAGTAGAAAGTAAAACTGGGGTGGGGATGATACCCACAAAACTTCAATACTGTAGTATAAAGTTTGCCGGTTAAGGCTTACAATGATCACTTCTGATGATCTGCCCTGTTAGGAGCAATAAGGACTACTAGGTCCACCTTGTTAGAGGATTTACAAACATACAATAAAGTATGCACTTGGTTAAGAGATTTTACAAAGACTATTAAGTCTACCTGATTAAAGGATTTTAAGCTGATTCACCTGTTAGGATGAAACAGTAGATCTCTTACGTGCAACTATACTTGTTGATTGAGATTCTCTGATGTATTGATCACCTTCTATGATGGATAGATCTTTGCTGCTTCTTATATTGTTGTAGCCCTTTGTAATTTGCTTATCTTTGCCTTTCTCTCTTTTTCATACTTCGCTACTTCTCACCTTGGATATGATACAAAACATTGTTTATATATCAATCCAAAACAATTACAAAATAATTACAAAGTCGGCTCTTAACACAAATATTACTGAGTCGGCCCAAATATAGTTACATGGTTACTGCAAACTAACTCGGTGACTTTCTGATACTCGACATCCACTGTGTTACTCGGCATCATCATGCTCTCGGTAGAAGTGGAGGCTCGGTCCATACTAACCACTCGGTTGTAGTTTCAAACTCGGTATATATTGGAGACTCGGTAGATATAGTGTCACTCGGTAGAAACTGAATTCCCTATTTACCATGCTGGCACTCGGTAAACATTGCTCATTTCATCACTCGGTAAACACTATTCTGTCTACTCGGTAAACACTGTCCTGTCTGCTCGGTAAACACTATCCTATCTTCTCGGTAAACACATAGAGTTTGAATAAGTGTTGTCACTAATGACAAACATACTTAATGCCAACAATATATATATATATATATATATATATTTATATACACATATATATGTACACATGTATATATACATATACATATACATATATGTACACACATATACATGTATATATGTACACACACACACATATATATATACATATACATGTATATATACATATATATGTATATATACACATATACATGTATATATATATATATATGCATATATACACATATACGTACATGTATATACACACACACATATATATATACACACATATACATAAATGTATATGTGTATATGCACAAAGATTGCGGACCAAAAAGGTGCCACTTTACTTTTTGGTCCCCCATTGACCATAGTGCATATGCACTAAAGCATGTGCGCCCTTTGAAAAACACTAAAAAGTGTTTTTACAAAGTGCATGTGCCCTATAGTGCACACGCGCTTTGAAAAAAACACTATTTATTATTTGCTGCGGTTGGGAAAGCTCATTTTGCTTTCTACAAACCCGCATTTGTAGAAAAAGAAGCCTTCCCAAAGGCACACACAGTATTGTTTTGGCTTGTTGAATCCATAGTGTTCATTCATTCATCCATCAAATGGCTCCACGATGTCATCAAGCTTGATCCGAAAGAAGAGGTAAGTGTTTTTAAAGCCTATTCCTCTTATTTGTTTTAAAATTTTAGTTTTGAAGCAATTTGTTTTGTTAAAATATGTTTTGTTAAAATTTGTGTGTAATTAAGATTTTAAAATCTAGTTTTTTTAATTGCCAAGAACAAATAATCTCCCTCCACCAAACCCTCCATCTCCTCATGAAGAAATGAATGAAAAAACAAATGAAGAAAATGAACCTCAATTGCCTCCACGAATCAAGAAACCTCCTCCTAGAACACAAGAAAATTTGATGAACCAAATTGAAAGAGGGAAAAAACAATTAGAATCTTTAATTATGAGGTTAAAAGATTCTAGTGGTACAAATCCTGGAAGGGAAAGACTTGCGAAATCATTGGAAGCAATCTTGACCCACGTAATCTTGATTAGTGGAAAATTAATTTATGACATGATAAAAGAGAAGAACAAAAACAATATTATTCAAATAAATTATCTTATGTGGACATAAAAAAGAAAAAAATCACAAAATATGACATTTGCAAGCTATTTAAAAAACCAGGGGACACAGATACTCTTAGAACTACAACAAGGAGGTTCCCAATTCATTGGTGCTTAAATGAAGACATTAAAAACAACTTTTGGGAGAGATGGTGAATGGTCTTTGATTTGCCTCCTTGTAACAATCATGAGGTTCCTATATATTTCTTGAGGAAACTCTATTGCGAGTTTGTAATCAAGGAGGTGCCAAATTATTTTCACTATCTAGATTCTGAGGGTAGAGGAGGGGGGTCATCATTTGATAGAGTGGGGGCACATCATGACCCTAACGCACCTAGGGTTCCTATTGGCAAGCCACAGTTGGATCATGTTACTATTCCTTTTGTTGTGAAGGAACATGTAGAGGTGGACACACTAGGCATGATTAGTGCTTTGACACAGACTCTCATTCAATGTGTCACTCTTTTAGTTGAGGGTGACCATGGTCAATCTTCGAGGGGGCATATTTTTCCATCATGTGGATACTTGTGCACATTTGGTACTACCAAGAGAGAGGAAGAGGATCCTAGAATGATGACTGATAGTTTTCTAAATATGACATTTGGCATTGACACACAGGTAAATATTTCCAAGTTCATTAAATTACTTTGATCATATTTCATTTATAAAATAATAACTAATTAATTTAGTATCTATTGATCATGATCAAAATTCAAGGCAAGAGTGTCAGTGGCGGTGGTAGTGGAAATGATCCTCATGTCCCCTTCTACACATCGTCGTCAATTCCACAAGTATGTATCGAATAAAACATTTTAATTAATATATTTGATTATTATGTAACTATATGAATAATTGTATCTTAACTTATTGTGCATGTGCATTAGACATTCACCGGTGGACCATCGACGTTCACAACAGATAGTGAAGGGCATCGTGCCACTTTCCTTGAGGTATCTTTATTTGCATGTTAATTTTATTTACTTGATTATATTTAATTAATAAATGAATGAATAACTAAATTACTAGACAAATTATGATCAAAATCTAGAGGCACGATGATCACATTCTTTCACCTGGCTTTGTGACATCACCATTGAGTCCACATGTATATATGTAATAATGCATTATAATTAACATGTCAGTAGTACATTATTATATGAATGGTTATCTTATAATTTTCCATGTACATGTGCACTAGTTGAATGTTAGAGCTTTGACATCGACACCACACATCGAAGGACACAGTGGAACCTTCATGGAGGTATCATTTACTCATTAGTAGGGTTGTAAAAAATATATGTAATCTTGATAAAGTTGCATAATAATTTTTTTGTTTCATTTTAAGTTATTGACATCAGAGACTCCTCCTTTTGTTCATGATACTTTGGATCATGGAGTAGCTACAACAGTAGCTAGTTCTGAAGCACTGATTGAGGTATGAAAGATATCACTTAATTTTAATTGTTATTTTAATAGTTTGTATTGAATTTTATAATGTTATTCATGTATGTATTTTAATTATTATTTTGATCATTTTTTTAGGGACTTATTACTCCAAATCACCAACATCCACCTTCGGTGGATGTACATAGTGACTATTTGCTAGCGGTAAGCGAATATTCAATTTTATGTCATTGTATAATTCAATTTTGATGTATATTAGTTATTGATGCTTAAATTTTTTTTCATTATCTTGAGCTACAAAAGAGTCTAGATAGGAGGATGAGTGAGCGCACTTGGAAGACTACAACATCCACTACATCTCCATCGATGCAATGATTAAAGATAGCTCATGATTTATTTTCTTCCCCTAGCGGGAAAGGACTAGATTAGGGATATAGATTGTATGCCTATACGGCATTAGTGGACATATTTTTTGTGTATTGTATAAGTGATACGTTGTACATCCATTTGGCTTTGAGGAACCCAGTTTAACTATATTGAATATATTCAATGTATGACATTATTGGACATATATATTTGGCTTCATTCCCTACAAATATATTTTTTTTAATGTTTTAGGTATGCAATTCATGTGTTTGGTGTATTGATGTATACTAATTTATGTTTATGTGGATGTCTTATGCTTTGTAAATTTCTCAAGCCTTATAGTTATGCTTGTATGTTTATCGATGTATATTGTTACTGTCACCCTAAGGAGACTAACTTGACAACATTCACTATCACCCTAAGGAGACTAACTCAACTCGAGGATTCTACAAAAAAATTGGAATCTGATCAAGGAATTAACCTCAATCAAAGATCTAGTTGATTTATTTGACATTGTAAGTCACTCCCACAACCATAGTACTCAAATTCACTTCCTTGTTTCCTTGTTCCAATGTTTTCTAGCATCAACTCTATCCTAGGCCACCTAGTGCACCTAGTGCCTCCACCACACCAAAACTCAAACTAGACTTCACACCCTGATCCTAACACCTTAGATCATCTCAACATGCTATATTTTCCATGTTACAAATTCCCATTCAATCCAATCAACTCATCTTTCACCCTTCCTCTTCTATAGCCCTTTTAGGCCTGCCTAGTAGCCCTTCCAACACTGAAATCAGCAATTTACTCTCAAACTCCCCAAACAACCTAGACATGTTTTTAAATTTTCTAGTACCCTTTTAGGAGTTACTTTATTGATATAAATCTTAGATTTTAAATCTTTGAGTAGTGAAGACTTCCTTCACCCCCTAACCCTTCGACTAGGCCTAATTAGCCTCACCTAAAAAGCAACTCCTAGAACCACTCACTTCCAGGACTCCACAACCATGAAAAGTCTTGATAAAGGATAAAAGACAATCAATTTTAAACTTATTTTTCACATACTCACCCATCTACACTCCCATTCAATAAACCCTCACTATTTGGGCTAGAAACCAAGGGTTTTGTAGAAAATACCCTTCCCTACAACACCCAACCTCAAAACCGGTCCCAACACCTTCTAATACATCCTAGAGGACCTTCCCATCCATCATCTACCCTCTCCAATTATCGGGTCACTTCCAGCCATGACTATTGCTTACCTTCAACTCCTTTCACTGTGATTTCACTAGGCCTGTCTCTGTCTCTTCTCACCTTCTATTCCACTTCCCTGCATTCAAAGATAGATATAATACATACAATACATCAATGGAAATCTCCCACAAAACCATAGTTAACATAGAGGTGGGAGTGCCTTACATATTATGGAGGATTCAAACCTTTAACTTGCTGACTGTGCTACAAATGTCAATCACTGTCCTCAATAATAGTCAATTACTTGACTGTAATAATAACAAAAGTAATGAAATGAATGCAAAAATGTATAAATATAATATAAGGCAATATTTCTACATCACAACCTATCCAAGATCACGTGGAATCAAACTTTTATATTCATTGGTGTGTTCCATGTTCCACAGGACAGTCACAATATAAAGACATGACCTTGAATAGTTGAGGCAACATATGGCAAGGTTGTCATCTATTGACCCCAATACCAGGCCTATTTTGATCTATGGGTACCCTAATGTTCACAAGAGTTCTTTTCTTAATAAGATTACTAGGGTGGATGTGGATGTGAAACCTTATTGTTTTACTACTAAGTCTCTGTTTGTCGGGCATACTGATTATAAGTACTTGAGGTATCGGGTTATTGATACCCCTGGTATTTTGGACCACCCCTTGGAGGACAGGAACACTGTTGAGATGCTTAGTATTACTACCTTGGCTCATTTGAAGGTGGATATTTTGTTTTTCCTTGATGTTTCAGGGTCCTATGGTTATAGTTTTGTGGGGTCCCTTAGTTGGTGACTGTACCCCTATACCAGTCACTATCAATACACCAGTTAAATCCTTGGTGTTGTCAATGATGAAGGTAATGAAAAGATATTATAGCCAAGTCAAAACAAATGCAAATAAACATTCCTACATCAAACTAAACAAGGATCACATTCAAATCAAGTACAACTGTTCACTGTTGTTGACTATACCTGTAGGCCAGTGGAATACCAATGTGCAAAGAAATTTTGATTTTATTGATTCAAGATAATAAAAACTTGATCCATTTCAGATCAACAACATTCTCTCCCTCTCCACTCATGTGGATCCCTTCCAAAAAGACTATAATCTTCCAAAAGACCGACTGGAACCTACAAACTAACTTCAAACTCTCCCCTAATCTTGAGGAACACTTCAGCCTGGAGTCATCGGTGGTGTTCAAATGACTGTGTGTGGCAAATGAGGTTTCCCCTAGCATTTACCCAATCATTCAGAGCTATTGGAATAGACAGTTTGATGGTACGACTGATAGTTGGAAAGATACACAACGTTGGCCGTTTGAACTGAGGAACACTTTGAGTTCTAACATCAACCAAGAATGTGTTTGCAAATTTAAATGAAATTGAATCTCTAAAAATCAAGACATGTTATTTTAGGCCCCAGCCACATGGTCTTGTAGCACGTAATGGAATGGTGCTACCTCGCACGAGCTCTGAGATATGACCCCATAAAGATCGTTGATTTCATGCTGAACAGACCTAGAGGGACACTTCACCCCAGAGTCATTGGTGGCATTCAAATGACTATGTGTAGTGAATGAGGTTGCCACTAGCATTTACCTAGCCATTTGAAACTATTGGAATAGATGATTTGATGCTACGACTGATGGTTGGAAGGATACACAATGTTGGCCATTTGAACTGAGGAACACTTTGAGTTGTGACATCGAGCGATAATGTGTTGCCAAATTTAAATGAAATTGAATCTCTAAAAACTGAGACAGGTTATTGTAGGCCCTGGCAACATGGTCCTATAACACCTAATGGCTCAATGCTACCTCACACGAGCTTTGAGATATGACCCTATAAAGATCACCTATTTCATGTTGAAGGGACATTGAGGGACACTTCACCTTGGAGTCATCAGTGGTGTTCGAATGAATGTGCATGGTGAACAAGGTTGCCACTAGTGTTAACCTAGCCATTCAGAGTTTTTGGAATAGATGATTCAATGCTATGATCGATGGTTGGAAAGATACGCAACATTGGCCATTTGAATTGAGGAACACTTTGAGTTTTGACATCAACCGACAATGTGTTGCCAAATTTAAACAAAATTGAATCTCTAAAAACCAAGACAGGTTATTGTAGGCCCTAGCAACATAGTCCCATAGAACCTGATAGATTAATGCTACCTCACATGAGATCCAAGAAATGACCCCATAAAGATCACTAATTTCATGCTGAAGGGACCTTGAGGGACACTTCACCCCAGAGTCGTTGGCAGTGTTCAAATGACTGTGTGTGGTGAACAAGGTTGCCACTAGTGTTTACTCAGTCATTCAAAGCTATTGGAATAGATAGTTCAATGTTACAACCAATGGTTGGAAAGATACGCAACATTGGTTGTTTGAACTAAGGAACACTTTGAGTTCTGACATCAATCGAGAAAGTGTTTCCAAATTTAAGCTAACTTAAATCTCTAAAAACTGAGACACATTATTGTAGGCCCTAGAAACACAGTCACGTAGTACCTAATGGATTGATTCTACCTCACACGAGCTTTGAGATATGACCTCGTAAAGATCACTAATTTCATGTTGTAGAGACCTTGAGGGACACTTCACCCCAGAGTTGTCGGTGGCATTCAAATGACTATGTGTGGCAAATGAGGTTGCCACTAGCGTTTAACCGACCATTCAAAGTTATTGGAATAGATGGTTCGATGCTACAACTGATGGTTGGAAAGATATGCAACATTGGCCATTTGAACTAAGGAGCACTTTGAGTTCTAACATCGACCGAGAATGTGTTTCCAAATTTAAACGAAATTGAATCTCTAAAAATTGAGATAGGTTATTTTAGGCCCCGGTAACACAGTCTTGTAGTACCTAATGGATGGATACTATCTTACATGAGCTTTTAGATATGACCCCGTAAAGATCACCAATTTCATGTTGAACAGACCTTGAGGGATACTTCACCTTGGAGTCCTCAGAGGTGTTCAAATGACTGTGTGTGGAAAATGAGGTTTCCACTAGCATTTACTTAGCCATTCAGAGCTATTGGAATAGATGGTTTGATGCTACGACCGAAGGTTGGAAAGATACACAACATTGGCCATTTGAACTGAGGAACACTTTGAGTATTGACATTGACCGAGAATGTGTTGCCAAATTTAAATGAAATTGAATCTCTGAAAACTAAGACAAGTTATTTTAGGCCTTGGCAACACAGTCCTATAGTACCTGATGGATTGATGCTACCTCACATGAGCTTCGAGATATGACCCCGTAAAGATCATTGATTTCATTGTGAATGGACCTTGAGGGACACTTCACCCCAGATTCATTAGCGGCATTCAAACAACTGTGTGTGGAAAATGAGGTTTCCACTAGCATTTACCCAACCATTCAGAGATGTTGGAATAGATGATTCGATGGTATGACCGACGGTTTGAAAGATACACAATGTTCACCGTTTGAACTGAGGAACATAAAAAAACAATGAACTAAAATTCATGTCCTAAACAAATTTAACATATGACTTAATGAATGAAAACTCCATCAAATAAATAAATAACACAAATACTAATTAATTAAATAATTTCAAATATATCACTATTTACAATACATGTCAACTAAAATCATCGACCCAACTTGCTCATAAATACACCTAGCCATTTCAAATCTCAAAAAATTACTGATTTGATATCTCACAAACAAAACTATCTTCCCAAAAATTCTCTTGCATTAAATGCCATCCCTCCCAACACAACAATGTAGAACCAAAATCCATAAAAGGTACACAACATTCAATTCGACACAAGCCCACAATCTCTTCAAAAGATATTGGGAGCCGGTGAAAAATCCTTGTATGTATGCTCTTGATTACCCACAAACAATGCTTTAAATCAAGCCTTGTATACAATCCAATCCCATACCTGTGCATTTGAGAATTCTAAGAAACTTAACCTACAAAAAATTCTAGTCAATTTATGGCAGGCTTGTTTGGAAGTTGGTTTTGGCTTGGGTTTATGTTAAAATGGGCTTGTTTGGATGTTTTGAGGTAGGAGTGACTATGAACTGAATGTGTGGAAGTTAATGCTGAACTGGGATCTTAGTGTAATTAAAGAATATATGAATTATGCTATGTATGTTACATTATGAATATAGTTTATGGTTATTATCATACATTATGCTATGTATTCTATGAAAAATCTCTGTTATAAGATTTCTATTATAAGGATCTGGTTATTGTATAGATCTCTCATTTTATTATCTTGGAGTTTAATGAATTTAGTCATGTGGAAGGGTTATCTATTGCTCTAGATTATGCCTGAAGAATCTATTTGTTATAAGATTTATATTTTAAGGATCTAGTTATTGGAAACAAGTGCATTGTAAGGTGTTAGAACCTTGATTAGAGTTGGGAGTGGTTTGATAGGGTGATTTCTATAAAACCCTTGGTTTCTAGCCCAAATAATGAGGGTTTATTGAATAGGAGTGTAGATGGGTGAATATGGTAAAAATAAGTTGAAAAATGGTTGTCTTTTATCCTTTATCAAGACTATTTGGGATTGTGGAGTCCTGTAGATTAGTGGATGATAGAGTTGCTTCTTTGGGCAAGGGCTAAATAGGCCTCGTTAAAGGGTTAGTGGGTGAAGGAAGTGTTCACTAGTCAGGGCATGAAATTCTGAGAATGATATCAACTTAGTAACTCTAAAAAGGGTATTTGAAAGTGTAAAAACATTGCTAGGTTGTTTGGGGATATTATGAATGAATTTTTGATTTCAAGGTTTGAAGGGCTACTAGACAGGCCTAGAAAGGCTATAGTAGAAGAATGGTGAAGGATGAGTGGATAGGAGTGAATGATAATTTGTAACATGGAAAATGTACCATGTTGAGAAGATCTAAGGTTTTAGGATTAGGGTGTGAAGTCTAGTTTGAGTTTTGATTTGTGAGGCACTAGGTGGCCTAGGAGGGTACACTATCTGGATAAACCAAAATGTAAACTTTCTATTTTAGAGAGGTAGAAGTTGGAAAGGAGATGAGATAGTGCATCCTTGAATTGAGTTGGTTCCTTAAGGATCTTCCATGGCCTTCCAAGTATTATGTGCCTGCAAGTCATTGGCAGAACATCATAAAGTTGTTTTTATTAATAATGAGAAATATTTTTACAACTCAGCTCAATAGGAGCACCTGAGGAAAGAGTTGAGTAGAGAAAACCTCTGGTATTGCCCCAAAAAATAGAAGAGAAAGGTTTTCCTTAAATCTTACAAACTTTCCATTATACGTACGGGGTAATGCATGAGCAATTTATAGTCCACCCAATTCACAGCGCTATATAAATTTGACATTACAATATTTTGTATGTCCATTTAGTCCAATGAACCAATTGGATTTTCCCTACCCTTGATTGTCTCAAGTATTTCCTCGTGGTCTGACTCACGAACCTTCCAAAGAGTTTTATTATGTGGTCTTCCCCCATATCTGATCAAGTGGACATTTGATGCAATGATGAGGTTTGAATAATGAAGAATCTTTCTGTATGTTTCCCAATCTTTGAACAACCACAACCTATGGTTCTTCATAGAATACCATCTAAGACATGTACCAATTACAACTAGTTCTCCTATAGGGTATTCTAATTCTTCACCATTGATAACCAAGTGATCCAATTTCTTTTTTGCCTCAACACAATGATACAAATAATAATATGTCCCTTCTTCATTATCTTCAGGTGAAATAATAGCAAAAACATGGCCTGCAATGATATAAACATAATGAGGACACTATTTTACTGAATATTTATGATAAAGTACTAAATTTGAGATTATTTGTATGTGGAAGATTTTACCTAGTTGTACTAGATCAGATAAGTGATCAAAGTCAATGGATGATTCCATTTCTATCTGTTGTAGTGATTCATGGGGATGATAGGAGGCAAGTGGACTCAAAATACATGTATACCATTTGTTAACCCATTCCTTTGACCCACACCCATCCCAATCTTCATCTACACATGAACAAAAGCATGCCATATGTCATGTGTGGATACTTGATGAACCTGCATTACAACTTCTAAAAGAGTGTAGCTCACTCGATCCTGTCAATGTACAACAATCCTCATATGGTGCAATGTGAGTTTCATCCATCAACCAAAAAAATCTATGAACCATAGACTCACCTTCATTAGCTAGACCCATTGTAGCATTACACCATTGGACAATACATCCTGCATCTGACAATGTTGCTTTCTCTTTGTACTTTAATTCTTCACGTGCTAAGGCTCTTTTAATACATGAACCTGCACCATCATGCTCTCCCTTTCCATGACTAGCCCCTATGAAATTCCACATATATTGAATTCTAGTAATCTTATGCATCTTGCACAACCAATAAAATATCCAAGAATTCTTGAATTGTGGTGCACAATTATCTGACCATATGATATGTCGATGATATTTTATGCCCCTGTTTGCCAAATGACCATAAAATAGTTGAAAGAAACCATGTACAAACTCTGTAGAATGTGAGTGATCATCGCTATATAAAAATGATACTCCCTCAATATCTTCCTATTCTCCTCTGTATTGTCTAGTGCATGCATGAATGCTATATGAACAAATATAGCAACCTGTTGAGAGTTGTAATACTTTTCTTTAATACTTTTCTTGCACCTCATTCTATGGTTGTAGTGTATAGTTCTCTACAAAGTCCACAACTGAAACAATGGTATCAAGTGGGAATGTGTCCTTGCACAACTTGAATTGCATATCCAACCATTGTGCTCTATGTGTATGCTTTGCATACTCATAAATAATTTTTTTACAAAACATGTCCATGAATTGATACACTAGAATTTTTTCAATTACTAATCACATCTTTTACCCTCTTTTCCATCTTTTAAATTGTATGTCACAGTCGTATATTTTCCAAATTCCACTATTTCATTACCGATTGCATGTGTACTCTCCATATGTTAATAAATTAGAAAATGTCGCAAACCTCCACAATCTATGCATGTACCATTCAAGCATGACAGCTTGTAAAATTGTTGACCATCCACTCTTTCACATAAAATGGTAGATATTAATTCCTTTGAAGATCTAGGTGGGATATTTATGTTACAATCCTGCAAAATATTGTTAGAGTGCAAATCTACACATATATTCCTATAAACTTCAAAATGGTTAGAAAATTCAATATGTACCCTACAAAAACAAGTTGTCCATGTCACATTATATTGTAATAATAATATTTTGGAAAAAATAATTCAACAATGGCTCTGCCTTTTTATGCGAACTCTCGCATCTTCATGATAGTTTCTTTGGACTCTCAGTTGCATTTTTTCGCAAGTACCAAATATGCAGCTTCAAAAGGAAAATGCCCAATCTTTGTTCAAGCTAAAATTTCGAAGGTGAAACAACATTCTCCCCCTAGAAATTCATCTAGGGCTCTACCATGGGAGATGCTTGCTCATGCCCAGGTTAATTTGTGGTTACCGGCTCATAAACAGATGTCAAGGAGGGCTAAGCAGCATGTGACGAATCTACGATCACACCAATGCTCTTTTCATCAAATGCCTTTTAAAATCCCCCTCAAAAATAGTTATTAAAATCTCATATCATTGAAAGATCATTACTTCTCTCTGCCCCACAAGCCTAAATTGAGTTCTGGTCTGGGAAACAAGGTCACATTTCTAAACCCTAATACTCTCTGGCCAAACCTAGAAAGGATGAATGAAGGAAATAACCCTAAAAATAGAAGGTTACCTACTACTAATCAACAGCTTCAGATGGACACAAGTACATATATGCCCCTACATTTCCATAATAGAGGTATGTATAAAATCCACCCATTTGATTCAGACATCAGCATTGCTGAAGACAAAAAAGATAGATATGTGGAATCCATAGGCACATGAAGATATAAAGAATCCTTTCATAATACATTAATTAAGAATGATTCTATCTATTACACTCCTTATAAGAGATATGATCTGGTAGGGATCCATAAGTGGAGTAATAAATACAACAACTTGTGTAATAATTTCTCTTTATGTCCTAATCAAACTAGCTCTAATATGGAAACCCTACATTTAGAATTAAAAGATGGATGCATAGAAAGGATCTAGAGTGTGTGTGATGGATTTGGAATTATATGCAGGTGGAACGGCTTCGGAGCATCTATTAGAGAAATAGCATCATGGTTGAAATCAAGTTGGCAACAAAAGGTAGCAGTGTCAATTCTTACTGAAAACTTCATTTATCTAGATTTTAGTAACAAAGCACTTAAAAAAAAGGTTTATCAGAAGGCTGCCCTAAATACAGAGATATAGAATTTACTATTTTGGATTGGACTCCCTTTGTTAACCCTGAAAAGCTGACTGACTTTATGGTGGATAAAGTTATTATCCTAAAAAACCTTCCTTTGGAATCTACCTGGTAGGAAACTCTTAGAAAAATAGGTAACTGTATAGGCAAATACATAGGGTTGGTTGAAATAGAGCAAAATTATGCAGAAAAGATTATTATAGTCAAAATGAACCTTCACAAGAAGACAATCCCACCTATCAGAATTTGTTGTAAATCAAATTCAGTGGCCATCAAGCCCACTATAGTTGAGAATTCCTTAGATATTGAAGAGGTAAAAGAGAATATCCCTGTTAATACTACTAGTCCTTTAGAGCACCAGTCTCCCCCAACCCTTAATCTAGGTAATCAAGATATTAAGGTTACTTTCCTTGATAACAAGGGAGGGTTTGTAATTGAACAAAATTATGGAAGGATTGATGATATTACACCTCAAGTTCCCATTCCTAGGAACCCTATGAGCACTATAGGGACTATAGCTCCTAGCTTAGGAAAAATTTCCTCATCCCATCTAGCCACTCAATCTGAGAGAATCTTCGAGAGCAATCAAAATAAGAGCCATCGTGTAGAACATAGTCCCAGCAAGTCCTCTTCTCCCCTATCTCAAGAAGTTAGAATAAAAGTCACTGAAAACAAAGTGAATTTGGATGATGTAAGTATAGGAGAACTTAGGGTAGTACAGACATAAATTAATGAAAAATTAACACAAAGGTGGAAAGATGAACTATCCAGGTGCAATAAGGCTGATATTAAAGAGCTAGTATTAGAAGTAAGTATTTCTTTTGAAGCAGAACAAGTCAAAGGAAGGGGATCCAAAATCAAAAAAGGCTCACAAGTAAGATCTCTAGGGTTTCACTCAGAAGCTAATATACCCTTAGCTATAAATGTGACTCTTTCAACAAATAACCATAATCAAAGGAAAACATGCTCTAGGGTGGTCCAGGAAAATATTGATTTCTCACTCTCAACTGATGATGAGACTAGCGATTTTGAAGAAACCAACAGGAGGAAGAGTATACTAATTGAATAAATAATTGAAAATAGATTCATCCTTATCATTTTTTGATATCATAGAAAAAGCAGCAATATCCCCAAAAAAGAGATGTGATGTAGAGAATGGCATGTCCTTAACTGTGAGGAACAAAAAGAAGGATATCTACTATCTAGAAAATTATGTAACATATGATACATGGTCCAACAAACATCGTGACATGATTTTCAATCCAATACCCTTAAATTTTATAAAACCAAACTTAGAGGAGTTTAGGAATAAGTGCAAAGAATGCATTAGTTATGAGGAGGTAGACGAAATCAATGATTTTTTGGGTTTTAACCTAGATAATTTAGAGAGGCAGAGGGAAACTACAGACAGGAACCCTGGAAGCATGGAGAGAAAGATCCTCCAAACTATTGGTACAAAAGACAAGGAATTGGATGAAAATTCCACAATAAGCCCCTCTAGGAGAAAGATAGAGATTAATGATAGCTCCTCTCCAAATACTAGGAGCATCCTCAAAGCAGATCCGTTAGAAAATTCAAAAAACTCAAAATCTGAAAAAGAGAAAATTGAAGAAGAAGTCAATATAATAAAAAATTATATAAAAGAAACATTACCAGAGGAACTAATAGAAGAATTGTTTGATGAGATTTGGGATTAAAAAGAACTTGAGAACCAAAGGAAACTCCTTGATGGGGATATCAATTTTAACAAAGACAACTTAGAAGTTTCTATAGAAGAGTTGTTATTAAATTTGGAAGAAAAAGAAATGAAGGAGAAGGTTTCTCTAGGCATAGCTCAACCTATTGAGAGTAAGATCTCCCTGGATTGTGCAAAAAAACCTAGGAAAAGGGGTAGAAAGCCTAATGCAGAATTAAGGGGCTTAGCAGGGGAAGCTGTAGGATAGATTAAAATAACTTCTATACTGAATGCTGGGAAGGGGAAGAGCCTTCCCAAAGCACCATGAATGTCCTATCATGGAATGTTAGGGGCATGAATGCCCCTAACAAACAACATTTAATTAAACATTGCATCAAAATTCACAATTTGGAGATAATGTAAATTCAAGAAACCAAGTTTAATGGCATAGAAGCGGGGAATTTCAAAAAGAAATTAGGGATAAGGGAAATAGAAGCCACACTGGCAAGAGGTGCATCAGGGGGTTTGGCAATTATTTGGGATCCTCAAAATATTTCAATAAACATAACAGAGAGAAGACAATACTGGATGAGTTTAACGGTCAAAACCTTTAGACTTAATCTAACTTTTAATTTAGTTAATGTTTATGGCCCTATTCAAAATAAAGATAAACTTATAGTTTGGAATGAGATAGGGTCCTATCTCAATCAAACAAAGGATACATTCTTCTTTCTAGGAGGTGACTTCAATGTTATAACTAATATTTTTGATAAAAGGGGAGGGGAAAATTCCCTTCCATTAGCAGCTAAAGACTTCATACATTGGAGGGATAGTAACTCCCTCCTCAAAATCCCAACAAAAGACAAATCATTCACATGGACTAATAGAAGACCAGGATTTTGCAACATTGCAAAAAAATTAGATAGGTTCTTCCTTAAAGGAAGCTTATCCAACTATGATGTTTCACTTTCAGAAAATATCCTCTCATTATCTGGATCAAACCACTATCCAATTAACCTCAGCATCTTAACATAGATTGGACCAAAAAAATGTGCCTTTAAATTAAAAAAAGTATGGTTAAGGGACCCTGAAATCCTGAAACTCATTGAAACTTGGTGGTTAGAACCTTAGATTGAGGGCTCTAAAATGTATATAGTAAACAAACTCAAATGGATTAAAAAAAATTACTTGAATGGAATTCATCTAAATTTGGCAATATCTTCGATAGGAAATTAGAACTTGAAATTGAACTGGAAAAAGTTAATTCTCAGGTTATTAAAGAAGGAATGAATGACAACCTGTATCATAGGGAGAAGGTTTTACTAAAGGATTATGAAGAAATTTTAGCTAGGGAAGAAATTTTCTAGAAACAAAAATCAAGAGAAACTTGGTTGGATGTAGGGGATAGAAATACAAATTTTTTTCATAATAGTACCAAATAGAGAAGAATTGCTAATAGGATTTCATGTATCATCAATGATGAGGGTAAAACTATAGAGGACCCCAAAGAAATAGCTAACAAATTAGTGAACTACTTTGATAATATTTTGAACAATAGGGACTCTTCGAATCTAGGATGTCAGGTAGAACTTCTATGAAATATTCCTAAAGTCATAACTAAACAACATAACCAAATACTAAATGGTAAATTTACTATGAACGAAATACATAATGCCTTAATGCAAATGAATCCAAACAAATCCCTAGGACCTGACAGCTTCTCAGCTATTTTCTTTCAAAAGTGCTGGCACTTTATTAGGGAGGAAGTCACAGAAGCATTAGAAGGGGTAAGAAATTCAGGAAAATTTCTTAAAGAAGTAAACAAAACCTTTATAGCTCTCATCCCCAAAAAAGAGAAACCTTATAGCCTTAATGATTTTAGAGAAATCACTCTATGCAACACTTTATATAAACTGCTTACCAAAATAATGTCTCTTAGACTTCAAAACTTCTCCCTCTATTAATCAGTGAAGAATAGACATGGTTTGTTCCAGGAAGATCCATCTTTGATGGGGTAATCATAGCTCAAGAAGCTATCCACTCTATCCTAAAAAATAAGAACCCTAGCATGCTTATCAAACTAGACATTAAAAAATCATATGACAAAGTTGACTGGAGATTTCTTTGCAAAAGCATGGAAGCCTTTGGCTTTGCTAAAAGTTGGATTAACTTAATTTTTGAGTGTATATCCACTCCTATGATTTTGGTCTTAGTAAATGGAACCCCAAAGGGATTTTTTGGCATATCTAGAGGACTTAGACAAGGAGATCCAATCTCTCCATTTATATTTATAATCATGGTTGAAGCATTAGGTAGGGCCATATTAAGAGAAAGGAATAATGCTGCTATTGAGGGAATTTCCATTACTAGTGATATGGAGCCTACTACTCATCAGCATTTGTTGATGATACTCTTTTATACGGAGCCAGTAAAAGAAAAGAGGCTAGAGCCTTTAGGAGAATTTTGGAGACATATTCAATAGCCTTAGGACAAGAAATCAATCCAAATAAATCAAAAATATTCTTTTTTCATACCAACATAGGAACTATAAAAGATATATGTAGAATCCTCAATTTTAAGGAAGGCAAGCTTCCATGTACATACCTAGGTCTTCCCTTAGTTAAGGACAATAGAGACACAAATATATGGGATCCCATTATAGACAAGATTAAAAACAAAATGAGCTCTTGGAAGGGAAGATGGTCGTCCTCTGTAGGCATAACTACCATGGTTAGGTTAGTCTTGACTGCTATGCCAACATATCATTTATCATACATGCACCTTCTTGCAAATAAAAGATCAGAAATCACAAAGCATTTAAGGACATTTTTTTGGCAAGGAAGCAATGAAAATAAGAAAATTCCTCTAATTTCATGGGAAAATATATTTAGACCTAAAGAGGAAGGAGGAGTAGGCCTCAAAAATCTAGGGGATCAAGGAAGTTCCCTAGGTGCTAAATTACTATGGAGACTCTTTAGAAACCCTGATGTCAAATGGGCAAAAATACTTATTCACAAATATCTGAAAGATTATTCCCCCATTAACATCTTTAGAGAATCAAATCCCCCAAAAGGATCGAGGATTTTGGATTTTATGATGAAATGTAGATTTATTATTTTGGAGAAATTAACATGGAGCCCAGAGTCAAGAGAAGAGGCTTTGTTCTGGGATGACTCTTGGGGAGGTTATGAGGTAATATCTAGGAAATTAAACAACCCTTCACTCATTAATTTACTGAAGGACAAGATAGGCCTCTTTCTCAAAGACTACATCATTCTTAAAGAGGGAAATTGGGATTGGAAATCCTTAAAAGAATATGGGATTTCATCCTCTGAGGAGAATTTAATAATGGATATCCTCAAAAATTGAAAGATTTTGTTAAACAACTCTAGAGATAAACTAGTATGGGATGGATCCAAGTCAGGTGAATACAACACAAAGGATGGATATGAGCTTATCTCCCAAAACTACAAAAGACCTAAAACCACTTTACAAATTCACCTATGTTGGGGCAAGGAGTGCTTACCAAAAGTAGACTTTTGTACATGGCTAGCAATGAATTATAGACTTTTAACTGCTGAATGTTTTAAGAAATGGGGTTTCTCTGGCCCAAGTAGATGCCCACTATGTGAAAATAATGAAGATGTGGACCACTTATTCTTGCATTGCCATTTTACAAATCTTTGCTTGAAGTGGTTGCAAGGGAACTTAGGATGGTCCTCAGCCTTTCCCCAATCCCTTAAAGCTATGTTGCAAGCTTGGCCAATCATTAAAAAAAAGAGTATCTTTGCAAACTTATGGACAATATCCCCATCTATTTTAATATGGGAAATTTGGAAAGAACGTAATAGAAGAATTTTCAGAGAAGAAAAATTAGAGTGGAGAAACTAAGAAACAAAATTGAGGTGGCCATCATAGAAATTATGATTCCAATACAACCAAAAACCTAAAAATAGATCTCAAAATGAGTCAGTGGGATGGTAGAATGCACGGGAAATGGGTAGGTTTAGTCTTACCACCCTATTTAGGTTTGAATTCTCAAAATAAACCATCAAAAAGAGATGAATTCATATGGAGACCTTTGAAAAATAATTGGCATAAGCTTAACTTTGATGGTGCTTCCAAAGGAAACCCTAGAATTGCAAGCATCAGATGTAGCATTTGCAATCAAGAAGGCGAGGAAATTGCAGCAATAGTGGCTCCTATTAGAGAGGAAACAAATAGTTGGACATAACCCTATGCTTTAATCAAGGGTCTTCAAAAGAGTGTTTCCTTGGGATTACAACATTTAGAAATAGAAGGAGATTCAACAATTATCATTAATGCCCTAAGGAAAAAAGCTATGCCAAACTGGAGGTTAAACTCCCTTCTATCCCAAGCATTGACCTTATGTGAATCCTTTCAAGAAGTATCAATTAATCATATTTATAGGGAAGGAAATAAGAGAGTGGATGAATTAGCTAACCTCGGGGTAAACGGGATAACTCTAACATAAGCTAACACTTTCATCTCAGGTAGCAACCTGTGATCATATAATCCACCTGAAAGGCTCAAGAACATTGCCTTACATCAATAAGTCCCTAATCAGAGCACAATTAAAACTCACTTAATGTTGTAATATAAGGTGGTAATATGCTAGAATTGTCTCTCCCTCAAAAATAGCTTTACAACTTTAAGTAGGATTATAAGGTAGCCATGGCTAGGGAATTACTTTTGATGTCTCAAGGTGGTAGTTAGATGGGTAAATTTAGACTTTCATAATATTAGTAAAGGTTAGTTAAGAGGTTACCATATTTGTTTGTTAATTTTCATAATTATACACTCATATTATAAACATCACTCGGCAAATGGTTTAATTTTTCTCTTTAATTTTCATGTCGGTATGGTCTTTTTCTCTCACCACATTTAGTTATTCATAATTATAGGTTCTAAAGACCATCTCCTTTGCAGACGTTACACAAGCTATGACATACCTTTCTCATATTAAACAAGTTTTAGTAGAGTAAATCTTATAGCTATTTGATAGGTGGAGTCAAAATAAAAAGGGATTTTTTTGGCATCCCTTGGGAATAGCTATCACTTGGGATTCCCTTCCCATAAAATCCTTTGAGAAACCTTTATAAGGAGAGCTTTGTTAACATAGTAACTATCTGACATCTTCTCTTAAAAGCCCCATAGAAATGTCAACCCCAATCAAATTGAGAATCTTTCACAGATAAATAGCCTTCGATGAGGTTATTTCGTCAAGCAGGATCGGAAAAATTATCATGATCAAATTTAGTATTGTAGTTAGAGCCGTCTCAGCGATCCTGGGAAGTGAATTCAAGGAAAAATCCAACAAGTATCAAGTTAATACAGATATCCCAACAATGTTCTTAGCCTCGGTCCTCCAAGTGGATCTTGATATTGAGACTATTGGGAGCCTATGCAGAAGAATCTTTAAAAGAAAATATTTAAGAGATCTAGATAAAGTTCTAAAGAGCATTCGAATAGACTTATCTATTTTGAAACCTAAAGACTATGAAAGAAGTGTTGTCAAGAATAAATACGTATCCACCTTTCCCATTCTAGAGCTGGAGGACTAGGATAGATACATTGAGCAAAACCCCTCAATAAGAAGGAATCTAGACTTTTTTTTTCTTTACTCACTTGCACTCTCCTCCTGAAGAAAATTGGATGAACAGTTTTATCATGGAAGATGGTATTGGGCTTAAATTGGCAAGAGAAGATAAATACTCATCATCATCATCATGCTCTTCTGACATGGTTGTAGGAAGATAAGCCCAGAGGAAATAATGTATTCATTTTTTTCTAAGCAAGGAAATCTTCTAAGATGGAAATATTCCAAGTTTTGTTTAAATTCAGACTCTCATGTCTCTTTCACAGACCTTTCTTGGAATAATATCAAAATTTTAAATTGAGGATATATCTCAAGACTTAAGTTTCTTATTTAGGTTTTTCCAAGATGTTACATTGTTTAAAAAGTATCAACTTTATCAAAATTTGATAGAGTAACTGATATTCAGATCGGACTATAAATATATATAGACTAGTTTTCATCCTATATCCTCGAAGACCTTATCAAGCTTCTTCAAGATATAACTCTTTTCTCAAAATTTAGTTTATTATATGTTTTGTTATCTTATGAAATTTAACAATTTAATGTTACATTCCTAGTAATATTTCGAATCTAACAATTTAATGTTACATTCCTAGTAATAATTATGGGTGTAGGTGGATAGGATTAGTGATTTTACACATGCAACCATCCTTCACTATCAAATTTATACCAAATCAAAGTTTTATGATTCCAACGTACTCAAATCTGTGAGTAACCAAAATTCAAGATTTATTACACAAGCCTAGATATCTGAACTATTATCATAATGGGAAAATGAGACACATAGCCTCACTACCCTCTGATAATTTTGTACAATCATTAAGAATCATGACACAATTGGCTAGCATTTTATTATTTCACACCTTTCACATGTATTTTTCCAGACTCTTCATTACTTAAATCTTTAAATACAACTCTAGCTTCTTCTTACTGCAGAAATCCCTCTCAATTAACATGGAGACAAATTTCATTACTTTCACTTACGGGAAGAGGCAAATGGATTTTTAGAGACCTATTTTACTAGAATGGTGGAATATGATCCTTAAGGAGATTCCCAATGAATGCCGAAGGGCACTGGAAAAAAGCCTAGGTGAAGTCTACTTTGACTATGAATACATAGTTAGAGTAAATGGACATGTTGTAGGTTTGTTTATTTCATTGTCATTAGAGGCAGGATACTCGAAAGAAGATATCATTGCCTCCACTAAATTGATCTTCAATGAGGATATCTTGGAAGGGTTAGAAGCTGTTGTGGAATGCACAGGCTCGGATAATCACATCCCCTTCCCAGAAGTTTACATGAGAGAAAACTTGAACCAAATTCTCAGCATCCCTTCCTCACAAAAATGCCCAATTTTAGTTCTTAGGGAGCCAAAAAATTTTGAAACCTTCTGGCCTGCAATGAAAAGAAACATGGACTTCTTGATGAAATCCATATTACAGCTCCCTATGCCCATCAATTGGGTGAAAGAATACTAGATGGAGGAAGGTTACAACATTCCTGAAGATTATAAAGAAGACAGTGCTTGTGAGATTTGTTTCATACCTCCCACTGTTAAAAAGAATTCCCGAAGTCGAAAATCTCACAAGGAGGAGGATGAAGCATTAATAATTTTCAAAAGGATGAAGTGAGATGTACTATGTTTATTTTAGGATAGAGTAATCTAGAAGCTAGCATAGATAAATCTCTATGAACCCTATTAGTAGCACTTCTATGTTTTGTAAACTAATAATACTTCCAGCTAGAACAGAGCTCTCAGATCCTTCTTAAGTAAAATACTTAAATCCTATAAAGGCATATAGTATAATACATTTTTTGTCTTAAGTTTGAAAGGAATGCCGCTCTATGAGCCAGTTAGGTAAGAAATGAAGAAATATTTAACCTTGATGGATATTGTTAGAAAGGATTTTATAAATCTTCATCTTTGAATGTAGTTACTCATGTATGAATTATATTTTTTCATTAAACACATATATATGCTTAATTAATGAATATGAATTTTGAGTAAGTTTGTGAAAGTTTGTTGGTGCCAGTCTATGGTTGGTAAAGATTATGGTAGTAATAAAAAATGAAGAAAGGTAGAAGAGTATTATGGTAAAGGAAGAACTCTAAGATTAGTTTCCTTATTCTTGATAAGCTTTACTCAATGGAGCATTTGATTTACCAATCTTATAATCAGTATGTGTTAGATTATTAAGCATTATTAGAGGATTTAGACCAAGGAATTTCTTTAGCTTAATTGATACCTTTATTCAATTTTCTTACTAGCATTTGAGTTTCCCATTTCTTACTACCTTTATATTAGCTTAATTAATACCTTTATTCAGTATTGTTTTTGAGACTCAACATATATTTGTTTAAATCAAAATAACATGTCATTTTTGACTTGCATTTGGGTCCTGGGATATTTTTGTAAGCTTTCAAAACCCAGTATTTGGATGGGGAAGGTTGTAGTGATTTGTGAATCTTATTAAAGGTTGGATAATGTGGCTTATGGAGGATAGTGTTATACATAGGGCATATGCTGAATACCCTTCTTCTGTGCTTCATTGCTTTGTTATTAGTAGCATCTTACTATGTTTCTAGTAACCTATTATTCACATATAAAATAAAACATTAATTTCTACATATATTTTTTGGACAAGTGTAGAGCCAGATACAAATATATATTCACATATACATATATAAATATATATAGACACACACACACACACAAAGATATATATATATATATATATATATATATATATATATATATATATATATATATATATATATATATATATATATATATATATATATATATATATATATATATATATATATATATATATATATATATATTCTCCTTGAAAATCTTGAGTAGATCTCCTTTTATGTATATGCATGTTTTGTTTCTTCAGCAAGGATAAAAGATTTACTCTTGTTTAGCAAACTCTTTGTATTAATTCTTCTCATAAGTACTTTAGAAATTCTTAATCCTATGATAAGCCAAATCTCTTAAGATCACTAGTGAGGCTATTTTATTATATAGTCATAGCAATGTTTGATTAATATCATGATAAGCCATTTTAGGTTGGCAACACTTAAAGAGGTCTTGTAAGCAAAGGCATATGGATGAAATGGTTACATATGAGGAAAAATATAGGATCCCCAGTTAAGACAATGGATAAGAAAATTAGGAAGTAGATGAAGGGAAGAATGACAATAAATGGCTTGAGAAAGGAGAGCCAGTTTTAATATATCTAACTAATAATATCAAAAGTGATTGTGCTTCCCTACTAATGAGTATCTTTTCAGTACTACATTATTTCATTCATATACATAGTTATGATAGCTTAAAGCAGACAAAGGACTCATGTCATGAATGCATTACACTAGTTTCAGTTTTATATGATTATTACCAAACATTAATTAACCCCAGTTTGAATACTTAATTTACCTAAAGATTATGTGGTAGCAAGGTCCAATATATATCCTTTATCTAATGATCTGGGTTGCTAAGATGGTTATTTTAAGAATATTGTAGATTGTAATATCTGACACTAGGAGATTACGCAGAGTTATTCCCTGTTAAGAATAAAGACAGATAGAGACCACTTGACAAAAGGACTTAATATGGGCCCATTAAACCAAAGTAAGGAACATGTAGTTTTATTATAAATGCATGATACTCCTCTTAGCTATATGTTCCAGAAATTTGAAATAGGGAAGATACAGATATGTTTACCATGATAATCGTTAATCTTGAAGTTAGTATATATGGGTTATATACTGACTTTAGATTAGGGTTTATCTGGGTGCTCTGATGTCTGGAGAGAGTAAGATGGTTCCACTCTTGGTATGGCTATCTGGTATCTTGTGCCCTCTTTCCTTTTAAATGATGCTTTTTATTCAATGATTTAAGTTTATTAATGTGAGACTTAAAGAGAAATATTCACTCTTTCGTTTGTCTCTTTGTTAACACGATGTCAATTTTTTATATACTCCTGTCACTACTATTTATCAAGTTTATTCATAACTATCCTGAAGCCATATTATAGGATTAAAGTAAGGCTTTTTTTGGTTTTCTATTTCATTAATAAGCATTGAATTAAGGCCAAAATAGCCTGGATAAGGACAAGACTTTGTATTTATATGGACCTTTCTATAAGCTGTAGGCTAATTATGAAGTCAACTAGACAGACAAAGTTAGCTCAACTAAAGTGGTTATTTCTTTTTCACATGCATGGTTAGCATAGGTTTTGAAGTATTTAAAAAATTATTATCATCGACTTTACTTCTGAGTATGTCGCTAGCCCATATTAGATTAGAACAGGATTATGTCCAGACAGGCTCAAAACTGGTTCATGAGCAAATGATGCAAGCACGGGTACTTTCACTTAAGCTTCAAATTACAAGCTCCTTATGACTTCTTTACAATAGCCTACAAAATATGGGATAGTCATAATATACTGACAATGATCTTAGTCAAATTAGTGTTGTTTTTTTCTTTTTAGGAACTTCGGAGTCAAGAGGCATCCAGAGGTTTTAACACTAAAGAGGTAAAGAGGTATATAGTCTGAGGATGTTTCTACCATGTTGAAAACCACAGGACTACCCATACAAGGAATCAGGCATGAAAGGAAAAACCTAGAAGGAAGTTACTCCAACCAAGGGGATTTGATAAAGTAATCTACAATTAAAAGATTTTCTGGCATCCTAGATATAAAATAGTTGTTCAAGGAATTTATAAAATCTTGTAATTCTGATATTGGAGGGTATGCCCTCTAAATTAATTATATATTAATTTTTGGACTATGGTCCCAGGAAAGGCTGGAGGGTTTCTTTACCCCACTCTTCCCTACCATCACCTCCACTGAGCAGGGTTTTTGTATATCTAGTGATGAGCTAAATAAAATTATTAGCTTCATCCTTTTATCGATAAAAAAAAAAAAACAAGTTGTGCGTGTGTGATTTATCTTCACATAAAAAGGTTTACACATTTCAAAATATCTCTAACTAATTTTAATTTGAGGATACATATGCATAAATTTTTCAAAGAATTGTGTCTAAGTTGAATCCAAAAAATGTTTTAAATGTGGAACATGAATTCAACTACCAATCCTCCTTCTTACAACATCTCTTTGATTAAGAGATACCCATGTTATTCTTCCAAAATTCTTCAATCAAGGATTTCAAAGCTTCAACAATTGCTTTATCTTTTTGCAGTAGTCTACTGGAAAATGTCCATAACTCATTGCTATTCGGATCTTCCACTCTTTGACGCCTTCACTGTTAGAATAACTAAGAGGGGGGTGAATCAGTTATCCAGTGTCCTAATTCAAAATGTATAATCCAAAATAATTCTACTACTTCTGTTATTTAGTAAACATATGATACTTTCACTGTCAGTGTTTTTACCGATTGCCAATCTAAACTTTATAATAGTTACTAATTAAATCTAACATGTAGTATGCAAAGTATGATAACAAACAAATATCACAATCAACACATAACACAAGAGATTTAACATGGAAACCCTATGAAGGGAAAAACCTCCTGGGACCGGCAACCCAAAAATGTTCACTCTTCTAAAGTGAGGTCGGTGAAGACCCAACCCTGTTAAAGGTTACAAACACACTATTAGGTGTGACCTTGTTAGAGGATTTTAGACTAGAAGTTATCATCCAGCCAGCAGTCACTTTGGGGTTGATAGGATAACAATGTTCACTCTATGAATGAAACATCAAAAGACTTTCATAGTCCACTTGGTTAAGAGATTTGACTGTGTACAATGGTTAAATATGTAACAGTAGATGATCTACCTTAAAAAAACTTCAGTTTTCAATTTACAGATCAATGTTCAACTCATTCAAATATTTTTGATCAATATAACACTTTAGATTCAATACTATATCAACTTACTATCTGTCAGTAATTACTCTTTGTAGCTCGGTAATTGTTTTGCAGCTCGGTTCTTATTAACCAGTATGATCAGAATGCATGAAAACTTCTCCATGCAATAATTCTGCAGTATCTTCTTCTTCCAGCTCTATTCAATAATGAAATCAATGTCTCTTATATAGACAAGTAAATCATTTTCTTTTCCTCCATCAAATTTTTCCGCTTAATCATATTCATAGATTTTTCCACTTTAAGCTTCCTTGGCTGATATGTCAGTCACACATTTCAATCTGCTCCATTAGATCCCTTTTGATTTATGTTAGTCATCGATGTTCATAACAAACCTTATCTATTACCTCGATTTCATACACTTTATAGCTTATCACTTTATCGGCTAAACTAATCATTTAATTCCTTTCTATTTTTCTCGGTTAACAAAGAAATGTGTCAGTGAACACAAGCTCGATTAACACTGTGCTCGGTATACACTACACTTCATCGGTGTATACTGAAATGCTTTATTTACCAACAACACTACTTTGTATCTTTCAGCTCTATTCTTCATCATAGATGAATGCAACATAATAAAGTCAATTTCATCAAGTCATAGACTCATCAACAAGTTACTCAGTGTATTCCTTTTCCTCATCTGTCATATACATCTTCCTCCTGTAGATATTTCTGTTCTTCATCTCTTTAACCTTCCTTCAGATGTGTCGGTATAGTAACTTACAAGATAAGCATTGTCAAGCTAGTTGACATCAATGACAAAATAATATTGATTTAAATCAATCTAAATCAGGTTCTAAATCAGTTGTAGTTCATCAATCTCTCCCTTTGGCATTGATGGAAACTCAAGTAATATGAAATGTACCATACACATACCAAACATGTATTCTACAACTTTGTGATCAAATGCTTTTCTAATCTCATACATCATTAATATGTTTAATCACTACGTTACTAAATAGCATTATAAAATATAACTTTTTCATTCTATAGATATAACCTTTTCAGTTCTCAAGTTCCTTTTAGATTATCTCTCCCTTAGATGGTTCTCATCGGTGCATATCTCCTTTTCTTTTTTTTCATATTATTTATCTCTCCCTTTGACAAAAATGCCAAAGAAACAAATAAATAATCAGCTCTATAGTAGCTAAGTAACTCTATGTTTTCCATTACTTCCTTTATATCTAAGGATCCTAATATCCCAATCTGGGTTTGTACTTCAAACTTAATCACAACCTTGAACAAAATCCAAAGTGTGAACTATGCTGCATCAACATGAATGATCTTCTAATAAGATTAGGCTAATGCAACATCTAGATCACATTAGTGACTGATAGACAGGGGATAGACCCCAAGTATAGTCCTCAAATATTCAAATGTGTCCTTCAGTAGAGGCTTTGTAAAAATGTCTGCAAGTTGTTCTTTAGATGTAACAAATTCTAACTTTACTTGCTTCTCTTGCACTTGTTCTCTTAAGTAGTGATACTTAATTGATATATGTTTTGTCTTAGAGTGCATCACATGATTCTTTGAAATATTAATAGCACTTGTGTCATCACAATATATGATCACCGAGTCAGTGATTACCTCATTCATTCCTTACAACACTTGCTTGATATATGCAATGTTTGAGCAATTAGTAGTAGCAGCAACATACTCTGCTTTAGCTATAGACTGAGAAATACAAGCTTTCTTTTTACTTGTCCAAGTTACAAGTCTTTCACGAAAGAAAAATGCTCCTTTGGTGGTACTTTCTCTGGCATCCACTTTTCCAGCCCAATCAACATCGGTATAAACCTTCAACTCAAACTTACCTTCCTTAGGATACCATAATCCATAATCCTCTATCTTTTTCAGATATCTTAAGATCCTTTTAGTAGCAATCATGTGTGATTCTCTAGGTTTAGCAAAATATCTAGCAACAATTCCCACAACATGTGATATATCTGGTCTACTATGAACTACATACATGAGCTTACCAATCATGGATTGGTAAAGTGTCTGGTTTACCTCTGTAGTTTCATCTTCCTTTGTCAATTTACTTCTAGTAGCCATCAGTGTACCCACAGGTTTTGCATCTTCCATGCCAAATATCTTCAAGACTTCCTTTATGTACTTGGACTGTGTGATGAATATCCCATCACTCTGTTGAATCACTTGTAATTCGAGAAAAAATTTAATCTCTCCGAACATAGATATTTCAAACTCATTCCTTATGTCATCAGAAAAAGATTTACATACATGATCTTGACCTCCAAAAATAATATCATCAACAAAAATTTCAGCAATAATAATAGTGTCATCAATATCACCTTTCATGTACAGATTGTTGTTCTCACTAGTTCTTACAAATCCAATACTTAACAAGTAAGTATGTAGTCTTTCATACCATGCTCTTGGTGCTTGCTTCAAACCATATAGCGCTTTGTGTAATCTACATACCATGTTTCTATTGTCTGGATCAACAAATCCTTTAGGTTGTTCTATGTAGACCTCTTCTTCAAGTATACCATTCAGAAATGCTGATTTCACATCCGTTTGATAAACCTTAAATTTCTTGTGTGCAACATATGCAAGTAACATTCTAACTCCTTCCAATCTAGCAATAGGTGAAAATGTCTCACCATAATCGATGCCTTCTTCCTGTGCATATCCCTTGCATACCAATCTCACTTTATTTCTTGTCACTTCACCATTTTCATTCATTTTGTTTCTGAATATCCATTTAGTACCGATAAAATTCTTATCTTTAGGTCGGGGTACTAAGGACCAAGTTTTGTTTTTCTCTATTTTTTCTATTTCCTCCATTGCATTAACCCATTCTTCATTTTCTAATGCAACTTTCACATTCTTTGGTTCAAATTCACAAACTAGACATGTACCTTGTCTTGTTTTGCTTCTTGTCTGCATTCCAGCTTGTCTATTTCCAATAATTTGTGTCTCAGGATGATGTCTTCTGATGAAACTAGCTAATACTTGGTTTCTTCTTTCTTGTTCATCATGTTCAGGCTCATTTTCTTGCTCAGTAGCGTCATCTTGTTCGTTGGTTTCCCTTTCCTATTCCTTGGGGTTATTTTCCTACTGACCGATTATCACAGGTTGCAACTTCGGTAGATAGTCAGGAAGTTCAATGTAAGTGAATCTACCATAGTCTTCTAGTTCCTTTCTTTCTTTTGTGTTTATGTCATCATACTCATCAACACAGACATTAGTACTTTCAATCATCTTATTTGTAACCTTATTCAGACATTTGTATGCTTTACTCTTAGTAGAATATCCTAAGAATATTCCTTCATCACCTTTAGAATCAAATTTCCCATTTCTCTCATCTCTTAGAATAAAACATTTTCTTCCAAAAATTCTAAAATAACTTACAGTAGGTTTGTGATGCAGGAGCATCCTGGGTGTAAGAGCAATCTTGCATCACCCAAAAATATTTCTATTTTTGCATTCAATAAGGGCTATCTTGTGCAGAGTTGCTATTTATGGAAACTTGCTATTTTTAGTAAGCTGGTCTTACGATCTCAGAATGTTCTAATTTTACATGTGGAGGTTCATCTCAGTCATATCAGCCTGCTAGCAAAGTTTCATGGCTAGATCAGGTCTATTTTTGAAGATATTGAAGATTTTCGGTATTGGCAGCAGGGTACAAAAACTTCGAACTCAGTTTTGAAGGCTTTAGAGGCCCCAGATGAGGTTGAAAATTTGGGTGATGGGTGCTTTGCATTGGTCAAGCCTACAGAGTGCTTCATGGCTTTTCCAGAATGGGGTTATAATAGCCAATAGGGTCAACAGGTGATGACTTATGGTCTTCGGAAGTTGGGTCACCTGAAATGGCGAAAAATAATTTTTCTTCAAAATTTCTGTTTGGGTTTCAAAACTCATTTGGAGCCGACTTTGATGTAATAAATTGTAAAATAAAATAATTCTAAGTTTGTTCGGCCCTAAGGGCTAAATTTCTAGAACCTTCTCGGGCGGTGGAAATTGCCTATATAAAGAAGGCCCGTAGTGTTGTCTAGGGTAGTTCTGGGTAGTAGATCTGGGTATTGATTTGAGGCTTTGTCCTACAGAATATTGTAAGGGAATGCCCATGTGGCTTTGCATATTGTAATTTTGAAAGTTTGTAATTCCACATTTGTGGAGATAATAAGAAGCCAATTTTCTGTTCTTGCATATTATTGTTGTTGTTTCTCTATTTCTGTTAAGTGTTTGTGGTATTAAGGGGAGCACCCTTCATCAGTTTGTGTCCAAACCATAACTCATAAGGTGTCTGGTTGGTATCCTTCTTTAGTTGTACTTGGTTAAGCACGTATACAGTTGTGCTAACAGCTTCCCTCCAATATGTCTGAGAAACATTCTTTTGTAGCATCAGTGTTCTAGCATAGTCAATGATCGACCTATTCCTTCTTTCAGCAATCCCATTCTGCTGAGGTGTTCTTGGTGCAGAGACCTATCTCTTAATACCATTCTCATTACAAAAATTAGTAAATTCATCTGAATAAATTCACCTCCTCTATCAGATCTTAAGCATTTAATTTCTTTTCTAGTCTCTTTTTCTACCTTCGCTTTATACCATTTAAAAAACTTAAAAGCTTCATATTTCTCTTTCAGGAACATAATAGTCATCAGTCTAGTATAGTCATCAACAAAAAGAATAAAGTATCTATCACCATAATAGCTCTGAGTTCTCATAGGACCACATAGGTTGGTATGAACCAGCTCAAGTATCTTCTTTGTTGAGTAGTCTTTGCTTTTAAAATTGGACTTAGTCATCTTACCTTTCTAACATTCATGGCACATAGCATGATCCGGTTTTGACAAGTTAGGCAACCCTCTAACTCTTTTCTTCTTGCTAATCTTGATCATGTTATTAAAATTCATATGACATAACCTCTTATGCCACAACCATGCATCTTCATCTTTCATTAATAAAAAAAAAGACTAATCAATATCAAGATAAAATAGATTACCTCTAGATTGTGTACTAGTTCCAACAAGTCTTCCTCCATCATCATAGGTTCTTACCTTTCTTCTCTCAAAATAAATTCAGTGACCTAAGTTGTTCAACTGTACCACACTTAAGAAATTGTAGTTCAGTCCATCTACCCAGTATGCATTCTCACATTTTATTCTATCGTTAATCATTAGTGAACCTTTACCTCTCACCATACAAGGTGCATCATTTCCCATTCTAACAGATCCACCATCATATTCATCAAGCAGATCAAATTTCTCTATATCACTAGTCATATGATGTGTACAGCCACTGTCTATGATCTATGTATCATTTCTACTTACTTTAGAGATCAGTGTTGTCTCTTCATGTTTCTCTTCTTCCTCTGAATCATCCTTCATAGCAACAAATACTACTTCTACATCATCATCAGTGTCAGATTCAGATTCAAATTCTTCAGCTATGTAACATACCTTTTTCCCTTTCATAGCTATCTCGATTGTCTCTATTGTTTTGTCAGTAGCCTCTGTTGACTCCTCTCCCATAACTTCCTTCGGATCAGTCTTTGGATCTATCATCTTCTTTCTTGTTCGGACATCTAGCAGCAATGTGGCCAAATTCTTTACAATTAAAACATGCTAGAGGTAACTTGCCTCTATACCTTCCCTTACCTTTGGGAAATCTTCTGGCCATAAGAGCTTCAAGCTCATCAAGTTCATCATTGTTATTACTACCACTATCATTATTCTTATCATTCCTGCTACTAGACTTACCAATCTTCAAAGAAAACATGAAAGCAAATTCAACAGAAGGTACAACACTGTTGTCAAAGTTATTCAATTCAAAGGTTGTAAGCTTACTGATCAGAGTGTCAAAGGTGAGATTGGATGTAGCCCTTGTTTCATGAATTGCAGAGATCTTGATCACATAAACTGGCAAAAAAGTTATGAGAATCTTTCTTATTACTATTTCATTGTCAATAACTCCACTGGATGCTCTAATGGCATGTACTACCTCTTTTAGTCTATTTGTATATTGCACAATTTTTTCACCTTCTTTCATCTTCATATCATCAAACTGACCTCTTAGGCTTTCTTCTCTGGCTCTCTTAACATTTGTATCTCCACTGTATATTAGAGTCAGCTTGTCCCACATCTTCTTAGTTGTATCACAGTCCTTGATGTCATCAAATTCGGCATCGGTACAGGTAGCAGCAAGTTCCATCATAGTAATATTGTGTTCATGCCTATCCTTCAGTTGATCAAGAGTCAGGGGACCTGGTGTTGGTTCAATGTAGCCATTTTCCATCAGTTCTAGTGCAGAATTCCCAATTCCAATTATGTGCAACTTCATCCTGCTTTGGCATACTGTTAAGTTATCTTTGTTCAGCTTTGGCACTTCCCTCTTATACATCTTGAGACCTTTTTGTTGGAGTCCTTAAAACTCTGTTCTAAGCAACCACTGCTCTGATACCAATTGTTAGAATAATTGAGAGGGGGGTGAATCAGTTATCCAGTGTCCCAATTCAAAATGTATAATCCAAAATAATTCTACTACTTCTGCTATTCGGTAAACATATGATACTTTCACTGTTAGTGTTTTTACTGATTGTCAGTCTAAACTTTATAATAGTTACTGATTAAATCTAACATGTAATATGCAAAGTATGATAACAAACAAATATCACAATCAACACATAACATAAGAGATTTAACATGGAAACCCTGTGAAGGGAAAAACCACCTGGGACCGGCAACCCAAAAATGTTCACTCTTCTGAAGTGAGGTCGGTGAAGACCCAACCCTGTTAAAGGTTACAAACACACTGTTAGGTGTGACCTTGTTAGAGAATTTTAGACCAGAAGTTATCGTCCAACTAACAGTCACTATGGGGTTGATAGGATAACAATGTTCACTCTATGAATGAAAAATCAAAAGACTTTCATAGTCCACTCAGTTAAGAGATTTGACTCACTAGTAAATTTTACCTTAAATTTCGATGAGAATTAGTCAAATTTTCAACAATAATTGGTCGAATACACGACTAAAACTTTCATCATTTTTTTTTCGTCAAATTTTCTACATATTTCTTATTGGTTGAAATTGAGAGCATAGTATTGGTCTCAATTTCGACTACAGCAATCGCTTGAAACTAAAAGAATCACCGTCAATTTTTTGGTCCAATGGTAGAAATTGCGACCATATAACTGGTCGAGTTATCCACCAATTGTTGTGGAAATTATCGTCGATTGTATAGCATTGTCATCAATTTTTTTTGGTGCAATGGTCAAAATTTTGACCATATACTAATGGGGAAATGGTCTCAATTTCAACCATACTATTGGTCGAATGTATGGTATTATGGTCAAAATTAGTTCTGTGCAAAGGTCAAAATTTTGACCAATACTTTAAAAAAATAAATTTAAAATGTCTATTAAAAAGTATTAAAAAATGTCTAGTAAGATTTGATTTTTGTGGTACTAGTCAATCATGTTAGTGTACCTAATATGCATATTTCTGCAATAGGCATTCCTATTTCTAATATTTTTTTTACTAATATTTCCATGCATATTATTGATTCGAATCGAAATGAACATAAACCTTCTGCAAATGCTGAAAATTGTGATTCGGGACTAAGTTAAGGAAATCAAAATTCTTCCTAATATTAATCTTAAAATGGAGAGATGCTAATAATAAGAATGGAATCTCTTCTTTTAGAGAAAGTATATATTCCTAAAGAAAAAGGCAAAATAGTAACCTGAACATAAATGCAAGTCAATGAATTTTGTCTTGTAAACTAAGCATCCATGATGGCTAACTTCAAAATAAGAAAATTCTATCCAGTCATCCTTTCTTTAAACTATTTGTGTTTACTCTAGTACACAACTATCAACCCTTGTTTCCCTAAATTGATTGGAACAAGACTTTAATATCCTCAATAAGAATATTATGTGAAATCTAATTGATTTAACTTCACTCAACATAAATCAATTATTTGTCACATATTAATATTGTTATGTAATACAAATCAATGTATATCCATTGCATGTCAATATTGTTATGTAATACCTAAAATTGAGGCCATCTGCACATAACACGGAAAGGCCCACAAAAATCAAGGGGGCTGGGAAACTATTATTCTTATCATTCCAATTTCCAAAGACATCAAATTTCTTTTAGTTGTCTACTTTTTTTCTTTTCCATGGGATTTTACTTTCTATTAATAAAATAATTGCAGGGAAAAAACACATGCATTGACTATGATATTTTTTTGGTGGCTTACATAGTTTCAGTATGCGTCATTGCTTAGCGTCATTGAAGCAGTGGCGTGGAGAATAATTAAGAGACTTTCAACATACTGGATGAGATATATGACTTTCAACATTTTAGCTCTTTCCTTATTTTCTCCCAACACTTGAAAAGCTTTTTGTGTCCACATGAATCAAATGTATACATTAGTTTCTCCTGACATAATCTCATTTGTCCATCCTCTGAACACTTCTTTGTTATTTCATGTCCACAAACACTGAATATAAACTGTACAGGTTCAGTGCATTTTGGATGATTCCCGTAGTGGTAGGTACTTGGGCAATAGTGACCACAATTCAACTGACTGTTGCATGTCCTTTTACACAAAAGAGTATTGAAGTTGTCAACAAGTTTGCTAGATATTGCAAAGGGTGGGCTAAGTGGGCAATGAAGATGTATCGTGTCACTCACACAATTCTTACGAGCCAAGTAATCAAGAAGTTATGTCCAATGTTCGGACTTCTTTGTCAAAGACATATCATTCCCACAAAAATATATTTCCTCTCTTGCTCTTGAAACTACTACACACAACCTATTTCTCTTTGCTAGATGCCCAATGCTTCCTTCATCATTAGAACGAACTAAAGACAGTATGATAATTTTATTCTCAGAACCCTGCAACAAATGTAAGTTTTCTTAGAACGAAATGAAACTGTAAAATTGTCCATAAATAACCAAAATCAATAGAGATAAAAGTACATCTAGCAATGATAACAAAAGATAAAAGTATGTCTAACAAATTGCCTACAATGGAAATGAGGAAACAGAACTATATGAAAATAAAAGCAAGTCTGCTATTATTAGGATGACACATTCAGAAGGGCATTGTTCTTTAGTTACCCGATTAGAGAAAAATGGAGCATTACTTGAAACAAACTCCATACAGAGATGATGACATACCTGAAATCTGTCTATAGTAAGGACTTGTATGGCTTCAATTTTAGGGATTACCTTCATCATATCTTGTAATAGTGTTACCTAACAAAGATTACTAGGACAATGGTATTGTATAAATCCTTCTAAGATGGCCTTCAATAACATGTGATCACACATAATATTCTGTAAATATTAAAGCATTCCTACCTGCCCATTATATGCAGCAAGGATTTATTGTTCTATATCTGACTGTGCCTGTACATTTACTCTTAACAGTTAAGTAGTTTTGGTGTTTCTTGGAGATATGGAATGCTCCCACACTTTGTGATGCCTGTGATTTGTGGGAGGAGTTCCTCAATGTAACCTTTGACCATTAAAATGAGGGTTTGAAAAAACAATGGTTAAATGAAGGCATGGAAACTTAAAACCTTGAAAATCTATGGATTGGGATCATTTGTCAAGACTTTTTAAGGGTTTGGAGTCTTGGAAGTGAGAGGAGTTATAAGTTGCTTTGAAAAGTGAGGGCTAATTAGGCCTAGAGTGAGTGCTTTATATGGATGGATGACTTCACCAATCAAGGAATCATGTCATGAGATTGACATATGTTATGTAACTTGTTGAGGGGCATTCAATCATGTATTTTTTTCCTTGGGTTTTTTGGGAAAATGTGGAGTTAAGTGCAAATTGTTTGCTGAACTGGGCTAGTAGGACAGGCCTAGAAGGGCTAAAGTGTGAAATGGTGACATTGCCAAAAACATGAAGGTCATTTTGAACAAGGAACTTGTAAGGTGTTTGACAATAAGGAAAAAATGGTATGTGATTAATGTTAGCTAGGATTCCCGCTAGAAGAGAGAATGGAAAATATAACTAGTATAATAATGCATAGATTGATAATAGTTGAATATTACTACAAATGTACAAGACACATTGCTTAAATATAGGCAAGGTATGATGTAGGAGTAACAATATGTTGACACATGGCTTAATCCTATGCAATGAGACAACCATTCATACAAATTTATTAAATCCATAAGGAAAATATTAAATGGCTAGTTAACAAAAAGTCAATAATGAGAGATGAAACCATTATAACCATATTTTAGAAGTGACACAGGATATAAGGATAAGTAACTTAACACCAAAGTATAATTAATATGTGAATAGGTTCTCTAACGTATAGCATCCCGCTTCCTCACACATCCTAAGAGTACTCTCTGACCCAAGCATCCTTCAAGACTCCATTTTTTGATAAATGAGGCATTTAGCATGGCTACAAAATCTCCTAACTTGACAATTCACCATCTTCTTCAAAAGACTCACCCAAAGCTCAACCCAAACACTTCTTCATCTCTGACCCAAAAGGACCCACAATTCCCTTCAACATACCCTTACACCCTAGATCACAATCTTCACAAATTCTACCTCCTGTATACAACCCTTCCTTGACTTATTCAAAGACACCTAACATGCTTCCAAACAACTTTGAGAGGTTATGGTCTTCATCATGGATTCTTTTTTTTGTGACAACTCCTTTGGATAGTCAGAGAGATCCAATCAGAAGTTCAAACCCTTAGAGTGACTACAAATATTAACATGGAATGGCCTAAAAGGATGAATCTCCTAGTTTTTACAGTGAGATAGAGTATGGACAATCCAAAATGACAAAATGATTCCTTTGAACCTTTAATAATGTGAGGCAAATGATGAAAGTAACAAGGACTCTGTTCTTTAACTCCTAGTGCTTACAATCAATGGCTTGGAATGGAAAATGTAACTCCCAAACTGAATGCAAAAATATGGCATCATATCTCAAAGCATTTGAGATGCTATGGGATGCTTTACATCACTATGATATCATATCCATTTACTGATTACATTCATACAGAGGAATTCTTAAGAAGATTGATGGTTTGCTGGTCACAATAATCTATGATGAACAGTCATTTATAACTTCCACATAAAGGACAATTAATCCATTCACTTCAGTTAAAATTTAGATTGTTTAGTTACATAACTTTTCCCAAATTTATAGAAAGATCCAACGGTTGAATAAAATGTTATGCTTCCTTTACCAAAACTGGGAATGATTGTCATAAAACTAGACAATTATGACTAATAAAGCAATTTGATCTCAAAAAGAACAAGTAGATCTGCTAATCCAAATTCTTACAATGATGTTCAGACTCCTCTTAACCTTATTCAATCATGTGCAATCATTAGAACCATTTGTTCAATCACATATTATCAAGACAAATGAAATCTGCAGTCACAATGAGTAAAATTCAAATAGCAGTCCGCCTAGGGCTTGCGAGATCTCCTCAAATACAAAATGGATTGATCCAAAAAAAATTGAAATGCTTAGTTAAATAAATGTACTATCAACATCCACAATTTCAGAATTTTCCAATGGTTAGAAATGAAGAAATCAATCAATTTGTATCCAAACCCTTGAACATGGGGTTCCATGACTATTTTGACAAAAATGAATGGATCTTTCTCTATAATTCATGGAAGAGCATGAAAATTAGATCAAATGGAAGGAGATTCATCAAACTTCATCACCAAGTTGAATTACAATCAAAATGAATCAGTATCAGATCATAGTGCGTGACTGTTACAATGATTTGCAAGATAAACACAATAAAATGCAATGTTTTCTATTGAAACTTTATTGAAATTTCATCCAATCTCCAAGATCTATCTACCCTCATCCCAAAGAGGGGTATATAAGTCAGTAAAATTAGTTTTAACTACTTCCAACTGACCTCTAAGGTGGTTGATGGCTTAATCCCTCTTTTGACAACTTTTTAGTGACCCTTATTACATTCCAAACATGACCAATATGACTCAAATAGAACAAAAAAACATTGTTTCCATGCCATTTCCACCTATTTGACTAGTTTGACCACTTTTGACCCACCTAGGGCCTTATAGGCCAAATGGGTACATTATGGCTCAAATGGCCTTACAATTGAAACATAATGCATGAAAGAACTATGAAAATGCAATGAATGGCCTTATCATGGACTTATTACAAGCTTTGGCCAAAATTTGGTCCCAGTTCCTCATTGTGTTCCTGGTGCTCTTGCACCATTCTCACTAATAATCTACATCATAGCAATAAATATCTAAGCATAAGGTGAGGCATATTCTATGGTTTAAAGAATAGAGATAGATCATAAGTCCAACTTCTATGTTAGGACCTTGTCAATAACATTTTTCCAAACATATTTTCATAATATTAGCCATAAAATGTAGGATGTTAACTAAATAATTTGTTTATCCTTAATTGATGCTATAAATACTTGCACTAATCTTTCATTTCGGTACCCTAGGAACCAAGCTCTTATTCAATTCTAATTATTTGGTCAATTCTAGTTATATCTTAGGAACTGAAAACCTATAATGATGCCATTTCAAGTTTGACCATCCAAGGTTATGACTAAGGGTATATAATCAAAATATACCTTTAACTGAAATTGAATACAAAAGAAAGTGGAACATAATAAGGAAGAGAAAATGAAATAAAAGAATTCAAATCTTCACTAGGAGGAAGAAACATAAAGAATAAATAATTAATGAATTAAAAAAGGCAAAAGTACTTACTTTAGTCTTTATTGATTAAAGGTGATTGCAAACTACACACAAGTGTAAAAAAGTAACCGCTAAAAGGTGTTTCTCTATCAATTCTTCAACCTTGGAATGCATTGTTTTAATATCCTATGTTGTATTCATAGCATCTATGGGAAATGCATCAAAGACCATTTTTAACATTGTGCACAAGGACTTAAACAAGTATGAACTGTAAGAGACTAAGAAAGAAGGCAAAGGTGTTACCTCACTAAAATGATAGTAATAATGTGACAAAGAACCATGAAGACTAAATCCAAGGAGACCAGATCTGAACATCCGGGTTTGATCAAATTCAAAAATTGGTTTTCCTTCATAGCACTGTCAAGTCAACAACATGAGCATTATTTTGTGTCTAGAGTGTCATCAGTGTTTTTAAATGTAGAATGAAATGGTTGTATGTATGCATTTCTGCCACATGCAAATGATTTTGAGATACAGACCTGTGCAATCCAATCTCCCAAGGAATAGACAGCACCACTTATCACCATCTCTGCCAAAATAGGATTTGTCATAAAGCGATGTTAGAATAGTTACTAAAATGGTCATAAATTATGTTCTTATAGTAAAAGAATACTTTGACTTAAGAAAAATACTACACAATATTAAAACATGACATTGTGCTTTAAAAACTAAAAAGGTACCTATAACGAAGAACTTCATTTCGACTTGCTAATTGGTTGTCACTATTAACTCTAAGCTTGTCTTTAAAGTTTGAGCTTCACTTGGTTTCAAGAATAGTTTAATATTCTCTACTAAACAAGGCCAACCACGTGAAGGTGGAAGCTCATTTGGCCTCTCCCCCCCCCTAACATCACTCTAAATTCCCCATTAACATTTAATAACATTCATTCATTCATTCATTCATTCATCCATTTTTAAAATATAAAATTCAATCATTATAATCACATGATAACATTCATTAACACATAAAATTCATTAACACACAACATTCATGAAGAATTCATTAACACATCATTCATCAACATTACTAGTACAAAATTACATCCATTAAGACAACGTTCTTTCATTAGCAATAAATGTTAATTACAATCATTTCTTTTTGGGTTTCTTGCTTTTTTTTTAAATCATGTAATTTCTAAGAGGAAGATCAATGTCCTCAGTAGTCCCCTCCTCTAGTGATTCTAATTCCAACATGTGTCTCCTCCTCATCTGTTCAGGAACACGAGGCCACTGCGCCAAAGGGGGGTCCACTGCAATAACAACTACTTCATGAGTTAAATTCACACCATTTTATATTAGTGAATTACAAGTATTTATGTAAGTAAAAGAACTATAAATCAAAAAATTAATTCAAAAGAACAAAACATAAATTTTCTTTACCTAAATGTGCCACATGATCTACATGGTGATCAGTCTGAACATCCTCCAGCACTCGTTCAACATGACATGATTCTGTATCCTCTAAAATATACACAAAAATGTTACACCAAGTTCAATTTAAGATGTTAAATTGTGTTAATAATTACATAATTAGTTTTAAATAGCAAATGAGCACCTCCTTGGATAGTACAATGCACATCAGGGGCTTCATGATCATGCGGTGTATGATCTGTGTCACGATTAAGAGGCTGCATTGCAATGTCATGCACATTATTATCAAATTGATTGGTGCTCAAGTATTCAATTTCTAATATATTTTTTGGCATATTTACCTATGCACATGATGTAGGAGACTCTTCGGTTGGGCTAGTGGAAGCTTGCCGTAGGCATTCATCCACGGCTTGATAGCCTTCCTTGAAGGCAATTTTTTTGTGTTCTTCCGTGGCCTCTAAATTAAAATCAGAGCCCTGCATTTTTTGATTAAACAAAATTATTTGCATTTTATAAATAATTTTTCTTTGCAATTCATTTACTACTACTCACAATTTGTGCTTTAATTTTTGAATATCCTCCAGTGCCAAGTCTGTGCTGCCCAATCTTTTGCAGCCTGGCCTTTGTTGCCATTGAAGTGTCTTGCAACCTATGAAAATTTTGAAATATGTTAGATGTTATAGATATAAAGATCAGTAATTAGTGCATTATTACATTGTACTAGTAGTTAATACTATTGCATACCTTCTTGCAATTTTTGGTGTAATTCCTCTTTGAGCATCCGCTTTCTCCTTTGCATCCAAAATGAATTCATTCCAATCCCTCACTGAAATAAAGGGAGGACACTCGTACTTTGGGTTCTAGACGAGACTCTTTCTATATGCGTCCCTCACAGTCTTAAGATGTTTGCAAGCTCTTTCTAAAATTTTCTTCTCTTCAAAAATATTATTACCAAACTCATGCTCTAAATCTTTAACGAGCTGATCTTTTAATTTTTTTCTTGCAAATTCCACCTTTTAAGAAAAAACACAAAATTGTTAGATATAGCTACTAAAAGAAAAGACCTGAATGAAAGGAAAAATACTGTACCAATTAATGATATGAAAAAAAAATAGTGGGATAAAGTTAGTTCACTTATGATGTTCCACCTTGTACATATGGTGGACCCGAATATATGCAGTGCGAGGGCATAAAGCTTCTTATAAAATGTATCATTTCCTGCAAAAAATGTCATGGGATAATCAATCCAAAACTTGTTATGAATAGGTAAATTCATATTACAATATAAAAAATAATTATTTAAAGTACCTGGAATCTTAGGACATTTTAAAGGCATTGATTCATTATTGTCAATCAATAATGACGTCTGCATAACTCCCGTGATAGTAACACGGGTAGATCCAGGAAATGATGGTGAATTATGACTAATACATGTAGATTGATTTGTATCTGGCGTACCAAATGGTGCCGCCAGTGTATCTCCTACTCCAAAAAAATAATCCACTATGTGATGCACCCAAGATTAAAGTACAAATTATCAAACCATAATTAACACAAAACCAAATATAGCAAAACAAGGATTTACCAACTGCCATAGACCATGAAGGCATTGATGTTTGCATGGCCCTTGTGGCTGACATTGCACTCGGCAATCTCATATGGATGTCCTGGCTAGGAGGAGTCTCCTGCAATTGATGACCTGAACAATACATTGTTAGCAAAGACATTTTGAAATAATAAAAGTAAGAGTTAACTTAAGAAGTTTTTGAATGTTCCAAAGAAAAAATTCCTTGTCACTTGTCAACTAAAGGGTTATTTTACTTGAGGCGGTTGGAGGTCTGCTAGTACCGGCCTCACCGCATTTTCCTTGACCAGGTACTAGAGATTCCATAAAATCCTGCAACAAGAACACATATTACATATTTTACTTCACAACATAAAAGAGTATAAAATATAAACCTTTATTGAAATTTTGTTATAACTAAAGATTCATTACTACTTACTTGATACCGACGTGCGAGCGCGTTCAATTCAGATAGCCTCATCAGCATCTCCTCAGTTGGATTTGCTTCATACAAAATTATAATTATTTCTAAATTGATTTGTTTTATTTTTTTCTTCAACATAATTGTTGCATTAGGCGAATCTATGAAATGATCATCATCAAAGGGGGTAGCTATTGCCTCTATTGTTGCGGGTGCTTTTCCCTTATCCTGAACATCAAATTGTGATAGGAATATCAGTAAAACTATCATAAAAACTCCAAAACCATAAATAAAATAACGTAATAATATAACATTTTTCAACTATCTAATTTGTACAATTTCAATAAGGTTTACCCTTGCTGAAGAATGGGTGGGAGGAGCATCCTCATGGCCTCTATCATGTGTGAGATCCATATCGTCCTATGACAAAGATTAAATATAAAAACTTTAGCGAACTGAAAGCAATAGACTTAGCAAAAAAAAACTTACTAATAAAATGGTATATAGTACTTACCACCCTCATGATAGTAACTTTGTTTGTATCTATGTGATTTAAATGGTAATCTATTAGCAGTTCTTCCCCTGCACTTATTGATTTTATTGCACATACAAAAACTTGATTCCCCTCACGCACCTCAAATATGCAATTGGGTTTCTTATTAGTTGAGGAAGGTCACGTACTATTTATAAAACCCACAATATTACCTATTTCTTTTGGTCTCCCATCAATGTACATTGCAAATCTTTTACTTTGATCATTTTCTTTCCTTTGTATATAATTAGCTGATAGTGCATACCTACACATACTTTTTTTATATTGAACAATCCACATCCAATCATTGTAATTATAACACGGACCGACATAATTGAACAATTCAACAACTCTGTTGTAACATACCTTTATCCCATCCATGGAAAATAGGCCCAAACCATGTAATGAGGATGGAGCAATGCGATATATCCTCTCATTAACACAAAAATCAGTGTTAATTGGAGGTAGCTCATTGGGTACCCATTCTTTCTCAATGTGTGTGTACCGAAAGGGCACCTTGATGTCGCCTTTGGTCTCATCATCATAAGAACATGACCCTCCATTAGCAAGGAAATATTGCATGTGTTTATCAAATTTTTTTCTAATCTTTTGACCTCTAGTTGATCTTCCTATTTTAGCCGTACTACATGTAGAACTTTCATCTAGCATTCCCTCATTTCTCTCATTCAATGTAGATAGATCTGACAAGTACCTATTTGGAGGGTGCTGCAATCCATCAAATGAGATATTGTCACGTCAATATATATAGAATAATCAAGTCGTGACCCATATGTATAGTTCTTCTTTGTCTATACATAAGAGATATAAAATGTACTAAGTTGAAAGTGATTATATAATTATATTTCTATATAGTTCTTCTTTGTCTATATATACATTATATGATTATATAATATGTCTATTTATAACATACGTGCTCAGTGATAAACAAGAAGAATATAAGAAAATTATGTCTATTTATTGACTTATACCTGCTGATCCATGTCACTGTGCATGATCCACGCCAAAGGGGTCAAATTTCCTACATATGTTAATCATTTATCTTAAATTGGCTAAAAATTACATGATACGTATGCTACAAATAACTTAGAAGATAACATGAACAATAGCCAACATCGTAAACATGAAAAAATTTACCTTATATATGGAATGCAAGATCGTCAACAGAAGGGGTGACGATGTCTGTAGTCAATTTCCTATTTACAAAAAGGGTGATAATCAAACACAATATATACATGTATCAGCAGCAATTAATTGAGCATCGTAAGCAAAACATTGGTAATTATAAATCACATATGTTGTAATCATTAGAATTGAACATAATAAATATGTAATCATTACAATTGAAAGAAATACATAAATATGTAATCATTAGAATTGAACACAATAAATATGTAATCATTATGTGTGTGAAAATTGTACCTGATCTATAGACACAACACTTCAGTAAAACATTAGAGGTTAGCAAAAATTAAAATCATGCAAAATTGAAATCTATTTTAACTAAGCGATTTACTACCTTCTAGTAGGTGCGAGATTAATGTTCTCAGATTGTTATCGAGATCAGTGACCTAGACGACACCTAAATGAAAGATTTGAATGCAAAACTGATATGAAATATGAATGCAATTATTCTATATTTTTGATATTTTCTATGCAATAATAATGAAAACTTATATGAATCTATGCTAATATGAAAATTGATATGCAATGCTAATCTAGAAATGATATGATATGAGAATAAAAATTCTAACAATAATATGAAAGCTATGAATTTGAAATTGATCTCACAAAGCTTCGAATCCTCAACTTTATCTTTCAAGCTCCAATTGTGCAAATTCTCCAAATCTGATATGCTATGATTCTTGTAGAGTAAGTTTGCAATTTACGAGATAAATTATGAAGAGCTGAGCCTTGTTTTTATAGAAATCCAGGGTTTTGGAGGTGCATGGAAGAAAGCCATAAATCACTCAGATTAACTCAGCTTGATTTTTGAGTTATCTGATAATAAAGATAATTTAATTCACAAAAATATGCAAATCATGCAAAAATAGCTTTTTAACTCAAATTAAAGTTTAGATCAGCTTTTTGAACTCAGAAATGATGTTGAGTTCCAAAAAGTCAACACTTTGCATTGATTTTCTAATTTGGAGTTTAACTGCTCTTTGATTGTGCACATGGATAATTATAAATTAATAAATAAATAAAGTGATTTATGCTCAACTTAACTGATTTTTTAAAATAAATAATTGATTTATGGGTTAATCAATTATTTAATCAAACTTTTATTAAAAACTATATTATTAAATAATGACAACTTGCTTTAATTAATTAAATAAGAATTTAATCAATTACTCATAGGATATTGGATTTATTGTCAAAATTAAATAATACAATTAATAATAGATAGAATTAAATTTAATTACACAATTAAGTGGCAAGATATTAAATCTAATTAATTAAATGTGAAAATATTCAATTAATCAAACTTAGGATAAATGTGATTTATTGCCAAATAATTATTAAATTAAAGATAATTAAGATAATTAGGAATATTGCTAGGAATATTCTCCGATGCAGAATTTAAGATAATCAATTAGGATTCGATGATGTGCAGATGTGCCTTAGGTTAGGACTTTGATGTCGATTTCATTCGAATTGTTGATATAAAAGATTAATGAACTTATAGCCCATTTTTGGGGTATTACAATCATTACAATTTGAACACAATAAATATGTAATCATTTCAATTATGTCATTGATCATCATCATCATCATCATCATCATCATCATCACCACCATCATCACCATCATCATCACCATCATCACCATCACCATCATCATCATCACCATGATCACCATCACCATCACCATCATCATCAGCATCATCATCATCATCATCATCATCACCATCATCATCATCATCATCTTGATCTTCATCATCTGCTTCATCATCTTCAGTATCTTCTTCTTCCATAATATTACTTTATCGGCCTTCCTCTTGGATCATGTCTAACAACAAATGACCAACCCTATTTATGTGGAACCTCTAAGTAAAACACTTGCTCACACTAGCTTGGAAGAACATAGGGCTCATCTCCAACTGGCTCAAATGACCTTGTATTAATCATTGTAAATCCATTATCATGTTGAATAATAGTTATATCTAGATCATTTTGATTCAGTCGTAGCCTATACCATTTGACGATGAATAGAACTACTTTGAAGGAGTTAAAGTCACACTCAATTATATCATCTAAGATGCCATAGTATTGATTTTGAGATTGTTGAGGATGTATGTCATTTCTAGATGATATATTGGTGACCTCGAAAACTGCACTTATCCCAGAATCACAAGTTTTCTTTGCATCATCCAACTTTTTTATACAAAATTTATGGCCATGATAGTACATAGCTTTGTGGTGCTTGACCTGCAATTTTTCAAGTGTGTAAATTATTTGCATCGTGAGTTGATACGAAACATATGAGTCATGATCATTAATAAATTTGTACGTACCTCTCCACCTCTTAAACCATGTGCTAGATCAATTACCATTGGAGTAACATTGGAATCTCCATTACGATGAGATTCTCTAACCAATGAAGCAACACCTTCCCATGTTAATGAGAAACCATTTTGTTGACATCGTTCAATCCATACCATCACCCAATCAAGATTGTTCGCAATATACAAATGTATTGCATCCCACTCTCGACCAGCTGTATAAAAAAAAATACACCAATTATAAATAACTTATATTGAAAATTTATAAGAATTAATTAACTACAATAACATCTTAGATTTACCTCTCACTTTCCTTAATCTACCTTTTCCCATCAAGTACTCCCCTTTGAATTTGTTAATGGAGTTGGGATCCCAAATACGATCTACATGGATCTTTGCTGCAAACTTAGGAAGATATTCACTAATGTCTGGTATACCATAGAACCCTTAGGATGTGCTCTCTGTCGAACCAAGCCTTTCAAAAATTTCAAGTGCCTCTCAACCATCCACATTGACTTAGTTGGTACAGGTCCACACAATTCAATCTCCTCAACTTGATGTATGAGATAGTGTTCTTGTGCATTGAAAAAAGTTGAAGGTAGACACTTTTGCATTTCACACATAAGAAGAGGAATTTTTCTCTTCCAATATTTTATATCTTCTTTATTGATTTCTTTAGATGACAACCACCTCATGTATTTTCCAAGATCATATCTAACTTGTTTGACACCATTGGCGAAGTGGTGTGGGAGAGATAGAGGTAGAACGTACTGCAATATTTGTAAAATAATCTTGTCAATATTTTATAAAAGAATGCAATGAAAACTACATGCAGTATACAAATATATAGTGAATAAAAAATAATATGAATTACCTTAATAAATATATGTCCATCATGTGTTTTCATCCCTAGCCCAAATTCACTTTTCTTTGATATGAGATCATTTATGTTCGCAGCAAATCCTGTGGGAAATCGTATTTTTTTAATAATTTTTTTTATAGCATTGCTCTGTTGCTCCAACAATAACCAAGTAAGGGCACTTGTATCAATCTGGTCTCCATTGTTATTTGATCGAATGACATTTTTCATTGCATGGTTGGATTCTTCAATGTCACTACAAATTTTGACAATTTGGTCTTTGTCACACCTTCCATCCAATATTTTCCATAATGTCTCTGTTACATTCTTTTCAATATGCATAAGATCAAACAAATGCACGATTGGGAGTTGCTCGTAGTACGACAACCTAGTAAATTGTGTAGGATAACTTTTTAGTCTTTTTGGAAGTTGGTCATTGATGCCTTGACGACCTTCACAAGCATCAATTACATCATCAGTAAATAAAACACAATATCAAAATATAAATTTGAAACAAAAACCATCAGATGGAATGACATTACCTCGATGATTTATTTTATTGTATGCCAACTTCCATAGGTGAGGTGTCATTCTCCGTGGCTTTGATGTACTCTCTTATTTCCCATTGAAAAGATATTTTTCAGTAACTCAGTACTTATGATTTCTATGGAGAAAGTGTCTATTCTCATCGAACACCTGCTTTCTTAAACTTTTTGAATGAGGAGATTTCATCTTTGGACCACAAACTGGACATGCAAATTTTTCCTTTGTCTGAAGACCTACAAGATCATGTATAATTGGATTAAATGTGTTAAATTTGTGTTAGCACTATAACATACCAAAAAAGAGGTGTTAAGAAGAGAACATACCACAAAAATGTGTTAGCCTAGGGGCATCATGTATTGTCCATACAAGCATTGCATGGAATTGAAATCGTCTTTGTCCTATTGGTCTAGAGATGTCATACATAGTGACCCCATTCCATAACACCATCAACTCATCGATAAGGGGCTCAATATATACATTGATATCTTTAACTTGGTACTTACCTACTTGAATGAACAAAAATATTACATAATTATTATGACCATTTTGATGGATTATTAATAATAAATTAATTTAGATGACCATTAAATCAAAAAATACCTGGAACAATGGGTGCCAACATTATGTGCTCCCTCTTTATGGACAACCAAGGAGGAATGTTATTGTTGATAACAAAAATAGGCCACACCAAGTAATTAGATCTCATCTCTCCAAACGGATTGACATCGTCCACTGCCAATGAAAGCTTGAGATTACAAGGTTCTTCTTTAAAGTGTGGCCATTTTTCCTCTATTTCCTTAAATGTCAAACCATCCGTAGGCATTCACATAATGTCATCTTGACTTCTATTGCGTGCATGGTAATCCATAAATTCTGCCAAGCTATTGCACTTGAATAATCATTGCAGATGTGGAATAATGGGAATATGTCGAAGAACCTTGCGAGGCACCTTTTTTTTTATTCGATCTAATTGATATCTACTAATATGACAAATAGGGCATTCTGTTGCAAATTCATGTTGTTTATGATATATAATATGATCATTTGGACATGCATGTATTGTTTGATACTCCATTCCAATATCTTTCATAATGGCAGATAGTTTTCGGTACGAGCGAGGTAGAATGTTTGATGGTGGTAACAAACACTCACCTATCAACCTACGACCAAAAATATAATTTGTTAATTTAAAGAATATTAATTGCTACATGATTCACCCAATGTTAATTGTAAGAGAATTATGACTAAAATAATGAAAAAAGATGGCATACCTTAACATACGTGTCATTGCTATGTTGGATAAACCATTCATAACCTTCAAATTCACCAACAACAATACAACGGCAAGAAGAGTTGTTTCGGAGCCTTCATATAGAGGCTCGTGTGCCTTCTCAAGTATACGTACATCAAGCTCTGCATCAACATCATCATCTTGATCATCATGATCATCTTGATCTTCTTCATCATCGTGGTCTTCTTCCATGATATCATTACCTTCTTCTTCTATATTCACACCTCCATGTTCCCTCATTTGGAAATCCACATTCTCCATATTGTCATGGTCCATAACATGAAACTCAGGGATGTTGACCTATATGAAAATGATGACCTTATATTAACCATGACCATGTTATCATCATCAAATCATGTCTTATGTATTTTATAAATTATTAAAATAGATACCAATGGATGAAATTTGTTTCCCCCTTCAATGTGACCATGTTGCCTACAATGTTCGTCAGTTTTTTTTATTAGATACCTTCGATTCTTTAAGCCCTTACAAATTTTGCAAGGACAATAACATTTTCCATCACCTTTTCTTTTTAAGTTAGACCACAGTCTAGCAATTGTCTCCCTATTTTTTTGTGCGTTGATATCATCAGACATGGTCTTTCTTGAATGGAATGACTCGTTGGTGGAAGAAGGATGATTTGTTTGAAACATGCAAATACAAATCATTACTGAACAACCATTTTCTCAACTATATATATCATTCAAAATCCTAGTAATATAACATCAACTTTCTCTTCTTCTTTGTTGAAGATTGTAGGATATTCCTATTTTACGAAAATTGAGACACCTTAAACTATCCAATATATCTTCCTAATCTCATTGAATCCAAATCAAATAAGGCTGCAAAAAAAGTGTAGAAGGATGCAAAATTATCATTTATCATGACATAAAGATTTATGTCGAAATGCTTTGCCTTGTGCTCCACAGAAAGCACCAAAAATTTGTTAGCATTTTACTTCAAGGCTTTCGATGTAATGTAAAGAAAAACAATGTTTACAATATAATGTTATACAAATTATTAGGGGAAGCTCCTTTAACCTAGAATCTAAGGATTTTACAAAGTATGTGGTACAAGCTACAAACAACCTTATCTTTTTTTATTTTTTAACTCTAGAGCACACCAATTTCATCACATTTGCATTAGATAAGTTTCCATGTGTATATGCTATCTACTTCAAAAACTAATCTAACACAACTAAAAGACATTTGTGATTTTCAATTAAACACACAAATCCAAATTCACAAAAGGATTAGATGGGATTTATTAAACAGAGACATTGATCATGAATTCAATATGAAGGCTTATGTACAAACCTACAACACTTCCATTAATTATGACAATGAAAAGTTTGTTAAATTTTTGAAAACCCATAATTCACAACTCACACAACTAAAAAGACAATAAATTTGTAAATGACAATTTCAACAATAATAGAAAGCTTAGGATATGGTCTTTTCTTCAAAATTGATGACAAAATATCAATTGCATAGGCTAAAAATAGACTTTTCTGGAAGGTGGTTTTGAAGATGATTCTGATGAAACTCTCATGGTGGATTCTCTATTTTGGCAAAGTGTAGCGAGTTCTCTGAGGTCTTGAAACTTTAGAAATCACTTAAAACTAGCCTAAAAATTATGATTTGAAATATCCTTCTTTCATACTCAAACCTTTTGTTTACAAATATGCTTGCATGACTAAGCCGTGAAAGTGTAATATAAAAGTATTATATCTAAAATGCTCTATAACTGTAATTAGGAAAAACTTTTCTGATATATTATTCTGCTATTGGCTCGCTCACAATATACCTAATAGCCTATCAAAATTGTCGGATGCTTCTGCAAATTCATTCCACTATCGGCTCGAAGCTCAAGAGATTAGCTTCCTCTGGACAAGAACCCCTAATTTACTTTACATTGACCTGTCAGAGGAGAAAGAATCAGTAAATTCAATGTTGGTCATTTTTTGCACGTATTTCCTCCCTTTAGGCACTGGAGGAATCTTAGAAAATCTACATAGTCTACAAAATCTGAACCCCAAGTACCACTAAAGTCACTTCCCTTATCTCAGACTCCAACATGCTAGCATTTCTATGTTTACTTCTAGAAGAGATATACCCAATGATACACACCACTTAAGCTGAAACCTTGGCTGCAGAGAAAATTTCTAGAATTAATAGCCCATGTTAGTCAACACTCGTAATGGGAATTACACCTAAGTTGTAAGAAAAATTAGAGCATCCCCCACAGCAATCAAAGCCCAGTAGTCTCACCTCTGTGTACCAAGTAAAATGGATTTCCCTGCCCAAGCGAGCATTAGATAAACATCAGACCAAAGTGCCTCATTGTAAGCCTATCAACCATGTTTCTATTGTCTAATTATATGGGCTGTATTCAACAATCAAGGGAGTCAAAAATTGACTTGGCAAAAGCTCAAGTTATCAAAATGATGTTGGATATTTCAATCAATTTTATTTTTTTGCTAAAAGTAGTATTACTCATTTCCAAGATCCAATAAATGTGCACCGCTACAAATAGTTCACCGTGACATCAATATGCTATGTAAATATGCACAACACTAAACATCTAAAGTAGAGAGGGTAAATATAACCTTTGTATACAAAATCATGTCTATTCCACTCGATGTGAAGCATCTTTTGCTCGTTGTTATAAACTGTAAATTTAAACACAATTGTTTACTCCAGTCCATGTAAAGCATCTTTTGCTCATTACTATAAAATGTATATTTGTACAGAATAGTTGCGATGATGTGTATAAATGCAACTTAAAGCATGTATCGAAAAAAAAGCACAAAAAATAGAACAGAATGTTTAGCCATATTCCACGCACTCTTTGTCTTAACAATACAATTTACAATCTCCTTAGTACTGTTCCTTATGCACACTTTCACTATTGCTTTGTATGTTCCACAAATTGATGGAACATATATGTGGCAGTAATTTTGTTCTATTTTATTCTGCTACCTATGACGTTTGCATGTAGAAACCAATTAATAATTTTGTTTTATTCTATTATACCAACTCTGACATTTGCATTTGGTAACCCATATTTAACAAGAAAATATTTTATGTATCTATTATGTTCTTGTTTTAAATTTTAGTTGTAAATTATTTTGATTAGCTTTTCTCTTTCCCTCTGTCTGTAAGCTTGGCAGTGTTCATTTCTTCGGACTTTCTTCTCTGAATTTTACTGATCTTAAATACATTGTACAGAGCATAACTTGCTATTGGTGTAACCATTGCATCTTATTGGTGCAAGTGTGAGTACAATATTTTTACAAATGGTAGGCCAACTTAGAGACATTTCACCTACTTGCTATTGACGTAACCATTGCATCTTATTGGTGCAAGTGTGAGTACAATATTTTTAAAAATGGTAGGCCAACTTAGAGACATTTCACCTAATTATATGATCCCATTCAAGGCATATTTTGTCTTCCAAGAGGATTTAGAGGCTGAAAATAATGTGCACAAATCTTTTGATTATGATCCCATCAAATCAATTTTGACTATAGAACAAATCAACTCCTATCGACATAGGAAGATTGTAAACAACCTCACACAATTTTAGCCTTCCCAAGTAGTTCACAAAATCATAAGTTGGCTTTATTGCTATTAATGGTAGGGAAGGCAAAAATGGTTTATTAATAAATTTATAAGTGATCCTATTACTATTGATTCGTAGAAATTTGTGGTAAGCTTTATTTTTTCTATTAAAAATTTAAATTGGGTTCTTTTCAACCTCTTTTGTTAGTAATTATAAGTAGACTTAGTGCATATTTGTCTTGATAAAATTTATGTTAATTTCATAACCTATATTAAAGGGCAATAATATTATTGCCTCTTTTAGCTCCCCAAGAACTCTACTTTTATGTTAATTTCATAACCTATATTAAAGGGCAATACAATTATTGCCTCTTTTAGCTCCCCAAGGACTCCACTAATGACCATACCATATGATAGAAAGAAATTTTAAAATTCAAGATTACTAAACAAAAATTTCTTTAAAATATCTATTTGAAATTATCATTTATGACTTGACCCTTCTTTCATGACTTTAAAATTGTGTTCAATTTTTGCATAAGTGTTTCATATCATATTCCATGAACCACCATTGAAGTTAGATTCATCTTTTATGAACTATAATTGAAGTGACACTCCATTGATGAAAAAGGGCACCATCTACATTAGACTCGACATTGGCAGCATAATGGTGACATTTTTGGTTCGTATATAAAGTATATATGGACTGTTAGGAAAAAAATGTATTAGAAAAGAGAATTAGATTATTTTATTTGTGCACCTCTTACATTATTTAATAGTCCATAATCTCTCAAATTCTTCTATACAGGATTGGGATAGCAAGCAATAAATGAAACATCCTTTACAAGTTTCTTATTCTATCAACTCTCGAGTTGATTTGGTCTGCACCTTTATGTATTGTTAAAGTTTGTCATCTTTTTTGTTAACCATTGGCATGAATTTCAAATTGCATTGAAGTTGTTGTTTCGATAATTGTCTGGTTCAATAGTTCTTCAAGTTGAATGTTTTGATTTCCTTCATATGCCATAAAAGGAAATTACTTTGAATATTTTATTCTCTGTTACGATATAGAAGTGAAGGGTGATTGATGTATTGACCAGTATATGATAAACTAAATAGCCTTACTATTTTTTGCAAATTCGACTTGCCATCTAGAACATTATATTGCCTGGGTTAAACTTCTAATGCATTGATAGAGTTATTCGATTAATCAAATTGCTAAATTGAAGAATTCATGTTTTTTTGATTCATTGTCGCACCAGTTTGTAGAATAGAGATCTTTACTTGTTAAGTTTGCGACTGTAGAAAGGTTTGCTTAATGGTAGTCATCCATGAATAGTTCGAAGGCCTTGTATTCATGGATGACAAACCCTAACATGTAAGATATACTAATGATAGTGCATATGCAAAATGATATGTGGAATAGTGTGATCATAGAGTAGTTGTGGGAGAAGACCATGGCAACAGTGAGTGACCTGTCAAGGAAAGGGTAAGCTTTATTCTTCAAAGAATTCTATAATGTTTATTTGTTAAACTGATACAAAGGTGTGTTGTAGTTGGAGACTAAGGTTGGAGGGTACTAATTGGGTGTTAGATGTTGTAAAGCCTTGTGGCTAAATCTTGTTAAATCTGAACAATCTATGTTAACAACAACTACCTTCAAAATTTGAAATGGTTAGGAAGCTGATGTACTATGTTTCCTCTACAAATTTAATCACTTGTGGGGCATTGCAATAGAGAATAGTAATGAATAGGGTGTTTGTCCAAAGTAATTCCATAAGAGAGTTTGATATGATGTTGTGTCTTGGAGGGGGTATTTAAAAACATTATTAACTTGTCTTTAGTTTTGAGGAAAGGCTAAGTATTTCCAAATTTCAAATTTGCAGCAGGACCACTTGGTTACTAAATTTGGTCTCTGTGACTATTTGTGAGAACCTTGGTTAAATGCAGTATGAGAATTGAGTTAGAATCTTGTAAGCCTTGAACTCAAGCTGTTGAAACCTTGTAAGTCCAAAAGTACCATTTAGGAGTGTTGTGAAAAGCCTTGAAAAGTCAGGTTCTTGAAACATTTAAGGGTTTGGTTAGGCTACAATGCCTAAACCTCTCAAGTTTCTAAGTCTAATTTGCATTTGAATCTACACTACTTGTGGAATTATAGAAGAATGTGAGAGATTTCCACTAGCCCTAAAGACAGTTATGACATCCATGACCAAGTCTCCCCTTATGCCAGATTGGGAGTCATAGTTGGGGCAGTTAAAAAAGATAAGGAAAATAGGCAACTCCATCATGAATATTTTGATGTTGAGTATGACCGCCCCCAATCTCAAATCTTGCTTTACTTATTTATCTTTCTTTCAATAGGACACATGTTTTATTTTACTCAAAGATATTTGCAACTATAAGTATCTTATAGATTTTGCGATCATGAAAATATCCTAGATATGGACCTACTCTAGCTCCACAAATTTACTTTAGATTAAGGGTTATTATTTTTAAAGAAAAAGAATAATTAGTAGTTAAGTAATAAGAAAAATGAAGTCATTAGACTTGTTCCAACTATTGAGAAGGTCTTGATTATTTTTACCCTACCAAGAATGGTAGTAAGCATGTTCGTCATCAAGAGGCTTACTACCATTCTTGGCAGGATAAAAATAAGTAGGTTACTAAAGTTATAAGCAATAAGAGATATGAAGTCATTAGTAAGAGGCAAAGATGGATCATGGTCTTAAGATTTTCTCAAATTATTAGGAAGGTATTAAAATTGTTTGGAATTGGCTCCCAACCTATAAGAATGCCTTCTTTGTTAGTATGTTCACTCTCCAGGGGGTTCAATATCATTTTTGGTACTAGTAAAAGCTAGAACAATGCAAACAAATTTATTGTCTAGCCAACGAGGAACATTCAATTCTCGAAACTATCCCTTGGGGAATTATGAAACTGCCCATTAGGGAAACCAATGGTTTTACTCTACTGGTTCCTTGTGGTTCTTTTGAAACCTGTAAAGTTGAAAAGTGAAGCTTTCTACTGATGTGTTATCTTCTTAAATCCTTATTGATCTCCTCAATACTTAAAATCCAATCACTTTACATTCTTATTTGATTGCATCTACACCTAATTAAATTACAAACTGCACAATTTCTCTAATTAGACTACTGTGGTACTTAAATGTAGAAATATAAAAACCACACAATTAAACTACTATGGTTCTTAAATGTCTCAAATGAAGGTGCAATTAGAGGACTAAAATGTTATTGGAATGAGAAATACAGAACAAAGAATTTTCGCATCATAGCACAATATATTTGTCCCATCGTTGGAAAAAAATTAGTTATAACCATTTATAAATAGTTAAATGGTCAAACATTTAACCCTAGAATAGTTATCTCTCATTACCTCTCATTCGCCCAAGTTCACCCAACTCAAACCCTGTTACCTCTCGTTTGCAAACCCTGTTACCTCTCATTCACCCATGTTCACCCACCCGTGCTAAAATGAAGTGGTGAAATGGAGTTTCATTTTCTTTTCTTTTTTTTACTTTTATGCATGTGTTGGTCTCAATTTCAACCAACACATCGTTGGTCAAAATTGAGACCAACACGGGCATAAAAGTGAAAAAAAAGAAAAGTTTTCCTTTGTAATGCGACCAAGCTAAACATTTTTATGATATGGTCAAATTGTTAGGTCGAAATTTAAGGTGAAATGTACTAGTGACTGTGTACAATGGTTAAATATGTAACAATAGATGATCTACCTTAAAACAACTTCAGTTTGCAGTTTACAGATCAATGTTCAGCTCATTCAAATATTTTTGATCAATATAACACTTCAGATTCAATACTATATCAACTTACTATCTGTCGGTAATTACTCTCTGTAGCTCGGTAATTGTTCTGCAACTCAATTTTTATTAACCAGTATGATCAGAATGCATGAAAACTTCTCCATGTGATAATTCTGCAGTATCTTCTTCTTCCAGCTCTCTTCAATAATGAAATCAATGTCTCTTATATAGACAAGTAAATCATTTTCTTTTCCTCCATCAAATTTTGCCACTTAATCATGTTCATAGATTTTTTCACTTTAAGCTTCCTCACACATTTCAATGTGCTCCATTAGATCCCTTTTGATTTATGTTAGCTGTCAATCTTCATAACAAACCTTATCTGTTACCTCGATTTCATACACTTTACAGCTCATCACTTTAACAGCTAAACTGATCATTTAATTCCTTTCTATTTTTCTCGGTTAACAAATAAATGTGTTGGTGAACACAAGCTCGATTAACACTGTGCTTGGTATACACTACAATTCATCGGTGTATATTGAAATTCTTTATTTACCGACAACACTGCTTTGTGTCTTTCATCTCTATTCTTCATCATAGATGAATGCAACATAATAAAGTCAATCTCATCAAGTCATAGACTCATCAACAAGTTACTCAATGTATTCCTTAACCTTATCTATCATATACATCTTCCTCATGTAGATATTTATGTTCTTCATCTCTTTCACCTTCCTTCAGATGTGTCGTTATAGTAACTTACAAGATAAGCATTTCCAAGCTAGTTGACATCAATGACAACATAATACTGATTTAATCATCTTTCCTATCCAATCATCAACTCCTCAGTAATCTTATCTTACAGATTCTTCATTCAGGTTCTAAATCAGTTGTAGTTCATCATTCCCAAGGATCTCATTAGAGACTTTCTACATATTTTCAATGTTTTTCTTTCCTTTCTAATGAGTCAAGATTTCTTCATTTGAGTTCTTACTATCATTGATGTAAGTACACATCGTGTGACATTACTATCTTTCATGCGTGATGTAGAACCCACACTCTCATATGCGGTCATTAGATTCTTTACAGTAGATTTTTCACTTGACTCATCCATCGTTCTTAGCCCAAGAATCTTCATGATGGTCCTAAATTTCAGATTTCTCATCATTTCAACAAATAGTTGACATCTTCCTATCATGTTTAAATTATCAAAAAATAATTACCAAATACGATTAGCATTTCTTTGACAAGTATGCTTGGGAATCTTGTCAGGTATTGCTTGCAAAATGTTAGTATCAATATCAATCAAATATTTTAGATTTTTATCAATAATTGTAGGAGAATAAAAAACATTATGTGTGAATTGTGTACCATCTTGAGTGCCTTCAACATGAGACAATGTTTTGCCTACAACTTGGGATGTAGACAATGGTGTGCCTTCCACATGATACAAGGGGGTACATACACCTTGGGATGTAGACAATGGTGTGCCTTCAACATGATACAAGGGTGTGCCCACACCTTCAGAAGTAGACAATGGTGTGCCTTCAACATGATACAATGGTGTGCCTCCAACATTGGATGATGATGTCTCTTCAACTTGGAAACTCATAGATGATGTGCCTGCATCTTAATAATTCAATTGTCTTGTTGCACGCAAGTTTCTCATTCGTTGTCTTTTTGTTTCCAATTCCAATTCTCTCTTACTTTGTATTGATGCTTCATGTTCCTCATCCAAAGAAAAATCTTCTTCTATGGTATCCAATTTTTTTTGTTCACGATGTCTCATTCTTTCTCTTTTCTTCTCTTTGTCTCTTTCATGCTCTTCCAGTGTTAAAGTCTTTGCTTGTTTCCTTGGCATGATGATGATTTCTACATATGAATTGATTACAATTTTAAAAATATAATATAAATGTAAAATAATAAGTCAAATTATAATATAAACCTCTTAAAATATGACAAATTATAATATAAATTTATTACAATTATATCAAATTATGTATTGAAAAAGTCTATATCATACCAATTATAAACCAAAACACTCTTTATTCACATTTGACATGCAAAAAAATAAAAAAATAAGCTCAATCGATAAATTTCAGTGATAATTAACTTTCACAATTCGATGTTGATTTTTAAACAAAAATATGGTGAAAATTGATAGAATATGCTTCTTTGTCACTATCAACACCATGAAAAGAGAATATTTGTCAGATAACATGCAGGACTCAGACAGCATCCAAAAAAAGTGGGCCTCTTTCACGAGATCCTTGGCAAAGAAGACCGTTTATTTTAGTCTTCCATAGTGCGAGTGTGCTATAGTGCATGTGCCCTATGCAAAACTAAAAAGTGTTATGCATACTCTTGCATAGCACGTGTGCCCTATGAAAAACAAGAAAAAGGGAGAGACAGAGAGACAGAGAGACAGAGATCTCTTCCTCTGACTCTAACTATTTCTCCTCACAATTGAAATCTATGACTTAAATAGGACGCACGCCCTATAGCGTGCACACCCTATAGGGAACATGCGCTTGGTAAGGCATTGAGATTTACCAATCCTAAGGCTTGGATTTTCCTTGGAGATCCAACCCAAAGGCTTGGAGGATTCAAATAGGCCTGAGACATGTTTTCCAATACACATACAAAAGAATGACAACTTTCTTTGTGTGCTCTTCGGAAAGTTTACTCATGGTTCAATAACGTAAAATCAAATGACATGATATTGTAGATCTCTTTGTTAGCTATCTAAGCATATAATTTATTTTGAATTCTGATTATGTTAAGTTTTTCATCTCTAATTTCTTTTGTGTGTATGTCTATTTTTTGTAAAAAAAACAACATGTAGTATTTTGGGCATAGATTTCGGCTCGTTCATCAAATTTTGCAACAAGTCACATTTTTAGAAAGTAGACTCCATTCTACACACTTTAAAAAAAAAAGAAAATCTGGTTTTCAATTAGTTTTAAATGATTTCTACGGGGAGCACAAAAAAATTCCATGTTTTCAGGATGTGTGCACTTCGTAAATTCACCAAAAATTATACATTCATCAAAAAATTAGTAAAAAAATTTAGGATAAACTACGTGGTGTTAGCTAACTTCTCATTGGAGTGATTAAAAAAATTCAAAAAAAAAGTTAACATTTTACGGGGAGTACACCTGACGCTATGTTATGTTTTTTCAGAAAAAATAGGACCACTTTTTGTGCTCCCCATTTTTTAGGGTCTTATTTTGCACCATTTTCAAAATAAATTAGTATTTTAGAAATTAGATTTAGAGTATTACAACTCTTGTTCTTGTCGCATCTTAAAATTTTAAGTGTAACTATCGTCAATTTCTTGTTGAAGTTTAGAGTTTTCTGATTTCAGGAAAAAAGTGGTATCTTATACCCCCTTTTTGGTCCCCCATCTTTGTGCACTTACCCATACACACACACACACACACACACACATATATATACACACACATATACAGGCATATATATACATATATACATGTATATATACTAAATATATATATATATATATAAAATAATAAATAATGTAAATCGAAAATGGAAATACTTGAAAATGATGGTCAACAATTGGAAGCCTCCAACTTTCAACCCCACCAAAACTGTGAAAGTGACAATTTTGGCGGGGTTCAAAACCCCACCGAAAATCATAATTTAAGACTTTCGATCGAAAGTCCCTTACTAAATGACTTTTGATCAAAAGTACATATTTTATGTACTTTTGATCGAATGTTCTTCAGTTACAATCGAAAGTACTAGTCACTTTCTAACAAAAGTATGATGGCTTTTTTTAGTCAATTACAGTTTTTGGGATGTTTTTCTTCCTTCGAAAAAGTGTAACCCACTATTGTGGGTTCACCCAACTTAGTATGTTATTTTTGTAATTAACTGTAATCAAACTATTTGGATGAAGGAAAGGTTGAAGGACATAAGGATAAACATTGATGAACCAATTGTTATTCATTGTGATAACTCAAGTGCTATAAATATTTTAAAGAATCCTATTCTGCATTCAAAGACAAAGCATATTTCTATTAAGTATCATGTATTAAGGGATAAGGTAAATGAAAAAGAAGTGAAATTGTACTTTGTGTCTTCTAAAGAATAGATTGATGACCTCTTTAAAAATCCTTTTCCAAAGGATACTTTTGTGTATCTTAGGGAAAATCTTGGGGTGATAGCTCCTTCAGATCAAATCTAATGATGCTAAGGGTAGCATCAACTAGAGGAGCTATCAGAGCATTATGTGTTGGATTGATGAGTTTTGGGGACTAATCCTCAAGGGGAGAAGTCTTATGGATATTTCTTGATTTGGCATTTTTTATATCTTTGGTCCTTTTCTATTGATGTAAAAGGGAGAGAAGATTGAGTGAAAAAAAAAAAAGATTAGAGATTGTAGAGATGGTGTTGAAGCTAGATATTCAGAGTGATCAGGTGGATATAATGTAACTATACTTTCATAGTGATCAAGTGGATATAGAATTGTCTTTATGCATTAATTGGTTTTTCACTACATATGTCACCATCAATGCCAAAGGGGGAGATTGTTGGAAGATTTTTTAGCATGTTAGAATTTTGGATTTGGGTATGTTGATATTAATGTTTTTCCATTGATGTCAACATACTTTTTGTTGTCTTAGACAATGTGTTCAAGACATTTGGTAAGAAGGATCTTAGTTGTTGAGATGAGATGGTGAGATATTTCTCTAAGATGTTTGTAGATCATCTACAAAGGTTCACAGAGGTTGGTTTGATAGTTTGAGTAAGATGTGACCGAGTTTTTGGTCACTGGTGTCACAATGTTCCTATGAATAATGGTTGTGTATTTGGTTTTGTATAACTTTGATGTGATGTTTCAAAGGTTGTGAAGATGATTATTGTATGATCCCTTATCATTGTGATCACATTTGGTGTTGTTCATGATTTGAAGTACAACACACTATCTTTTGTTATGTCTAATTTTGGTATTTTAGTGTTCATATTGATTAGAGTTAAAGATGAGTTTGGATTTTGTATTGGAGATGATGTTAAGGTTCTAAATGGTATTTGTAATCACCTGAAAAATGGACAAAAACAATTAAGTAATAAGTCAAGGAAAATCAAGGCAAATCAAAGAAAATCAATAACAAGATTGAAAACAATTGAATCACAATGCATAATTAGCCAATCAAAATTAAAATCAAGTCTTAATTCAAGATAAATCAAGATTCAGAGCATTTTAATCAAGTTAAATCAAATCAAAGTATAATTAATTCTATTAATCGTATAGTTTTGGATTAAATCAAATTCAACCCATTCAAGGGGTACATGGCTAAATAAATCAATTTAAATCAATTAATAAATCCTAATTTCTCTCAGCAACCAACAAGGGAGGAAATTCAATCAACCAATAGGATTTGAGAAAATGCATTCACATGGATCAAGCCAAATTCAATCTCAATCACTCAAAGTGGAAGAGAATCTTGTCCATTGATCTTGTCTTCTTGTCTCAAGCTTTGAGGACACAAACTTTCCATTGTCTTCAAAGGGTGGAACCAAAGACTTAACTCAAGCTTAATCATGATCAAAACAACTACACGCCCTCCCCTTGCATAAATCTATAAAAGGAAGACCAAAATCAATCATAATTCATAACCACACATCTAAGAATTGCATAGAACATCTTGCATTTTATAGCTAGAAAGGCATTTTAAGAGCTTAATTAGCATTCAATTTGAATATAATTGTTAGCTTTAGCTTAAATATTTATCATTTCTCATTCTAGGACTGTCATTAATGGTAGCTTGTTGAGAGCTTCTATTAACACTCTTAGATAGAGAGCCATAGGATGCTCAATTGATCTTTCATTTGCTAAATAGTTGCTATATTGTGGTTTATTTAGTTTCTATTTCATTTATTTCTCAATGCTAATTCTATGAAGATACTATTTTTGGTATACAAAATGGCACCCATCGTGGGGCCGCATGCTTCACTTAACTAATCTCTCTGAATTATTTCATTTTTATCAAATTTGTGCATGTTGAACTCTCAAATTTTTTAGGAAACAATGCTTTTGAGAGCTCAAACGGTGCTTTTGTACATTTAAACGACACTTCTCAGCACTGTTCAGTGCTTTCACAGCAAAGTTGTGCACCTTTGCACTAATCCACGATGCTTTCAATCCTTCTATTATCTATCTATCATTCTTACAGCACTTCTACACTAATCTATAGCACTTTTCCCCTAACTCCTAAGTGCTTCTGCTAATTTACTGAGTGCATTTACTTCATTTTTACCACCTTTGATAGATTCTATAGCACCTTTACTAGTTATTTGTGCACTTTTGATTTTACTATCAGAGTTGAAACCATGCTTTTAATCAGATTAGCAGCGCTTTTAAGCAGTAAAATAGCACTTTTAAGCATTACATAAGCACTTTTACATAAACTGTTAATTTTCACTATCTGATTGTGGTAAAATGATTTGTATGGCTCTGCAGTATGTCTGATCACACGAAAAGTGAAGAAACCAGAGAGCAAATTCAACCAAGAAGGGAAGGCTTTGACCAAGAAAATCAAGAAGGAGAACTTTGCTCACATCAAATTGGTTCTTGAGGATTCACAAGAGGAGGAAAATCAGGTTTATGAGAACTACCTTAAATTTGTAGAAGCATATAAAACTAAGTTTGTTTCACTTAATTGGATTTTCTCACCTTAATTCAAGTTTTTCTTAAAATTTGCAAATAAGGCCTTAGATTCAATTCAAACTTTGCTTCTTCAATTTCATTTTTGGTTTCCTTCATTTTGGTTGTTGTTGTTGACTAACTTTATTGGAGGAAAATCACATTGGAAAGGAACTATAGCCAAGGTAAGCTAAAAATGGAAATAATCACTCAAAAATGCCCCTAGCCTATTGTAATCACCTGAAAATGGACAAAGACAATTAAGTAATAAATCAAAGAAAATCAAGAACAAGATTCAAAACAATTGAATCACAATGCATAATTAGCCAATCAAAATTAAAATCAAGTCTTAATTCAAGATAAATCAAGATTCAGAGCATTTTAATCAAGTTAAATCAAATCAAAGTACAATTAATTCTATTAATTGTATAGTTTTGGATTAAATCAAATTCAACCCATTCAAGGGGTACATGGCTAAATAAATCAATTTAAATCAATTAATAAATCCTAATTTCTCTCAACAACTACAAAGGGAGGAAATTCAATCAACCAATAGGATTTGAGAAAATGCATTCACATGGATCAAGCCAAATTCAATCTAAATCACTCAAAGTGAAAGAGAATCTTGTCCATTGATCTTGTCTTCTTGTATCAAGCTTTGAGGATACAAGCTTTGCATTGTCTTCAAAGAGTGGAACCAAAGACTCAACTCAAGCTTAATCATAATCAACACAACTACACCCCCTGCCCTTGCATAAATTTATAAAAGGAAGACCAAAATCAATCATAATTCATAACCACACATCTGAGAATTGCATAGAACATCTTGAATTTTATAGCTAGAAAGGCATTTTAAGAGCTTAATTAGCATTCAATTTGAATATAATTGTTAGCCTTAGCTTAAATCTTTATCATTTCTCATTCTAGGACTGTCATTAATGGTAGCTTACTGAGAGCTTCTATTAAAACTCTTAGATAGAGAGCCATAGGATGCTCAATTGATCTTTCATTTGCTAAATAGTTTCTATATTGTGGTTTATTTAGTTTCTATTTCATTTATTGCTCAATACTAATTCTATGAAGATAATATTTTTGGTATATAGTATTCATGCCCCTTATTGATGTTCTTGGATTTTGTGATGATTGTGTTGTTAGTTTGCATTGGTTGTGGTGATCGAATTTTCTACTTTGGTAGCATGTAGGCATTTCTTCATTTAGGTACTAACTAACTTGATAGAATAAAGGTTTGTGATTCTTGATGCTACATTGGTGATAGTATAGTGTGTTTGAGGATGAATATTTGGATCCTATCTAAGTATTATCTAACTTGATTTGGATCGTATTGCTGATTAAGCATAACATTGTTAATATGATTTAGAACAACAAAGAGGAGGGGTGAATCAGTTGTTCTCAGGTCCTAATGCATAAAACAATCTCAAAAACTTATCTGTAAATCAGATCCAAAACCAAAACAAACTCGATCATCACTGATTCAATAATAGAAACATCTAACAATGCAGTCCACTACCCAGCTGTAACTTAACTTGCAAAACATAGTAATGTTCAAACCAAAACATTCACACAAGTATTAACATCGGGATTTATAGTGAAAACCCAATTTGGGAAAAACCACTTTGTAACATGCTACTATTATTTTCACTCTTCTGAAGTGAGCTCGGTAAAAAGCCAAACCTGTCAAAGGTTACAATACACACTGTCAAGTGTGACCCGGTTAAAGGATTTCAATCACCCTGTTAAAAGTGAGCCTAGTTATAGGACTTACATACACTCCATTAGAATGCAACCTTGTTCAAAGGATTTAACATATGACTATTAGGTCAACCTCTGTTAAAAGGATTTTGACTGTTATAATGGTTAGAAAGTAGCAGCAGTATTATTTGAAAAATATACAACTCACTTTACAAATATCAAATCCGATTCCATACACTAATGCTGGTTTACTAACTTTGAAACTTTGCCATTTCCATCTCTGATCTACTCAAAACTTTTCTTCAAGCAATCACCACAATTCTCCTTCAGCCTTTTCTTCTTATTCAGTCAATAAAACTTTCTTCTTTCAGCATTCTCTGTTCTTCATGTACATTCATATCAAAATGCTCAGGTTCCCTTATATTTTCCTTAATTAGGTTAACTCATCTTTTTCTACTCAATCTCAATCGTAGATCTTAGGGTTAGGTCAGATTCATTGAATCCACCCACTTCATGTTCTTCGGCTCCTTTTCTGGAATCATCTCAAATCTCTTAAAGATTTACAATAAAATGTTTTACAATGCATTTAATGCTTCCAAACAATCAATAAATAAAGTCAACACATTTTAGATAATCCAAGAATTCAACAATGTTGGCTCCAAAATTAAATTCTCTTCAAATATAAAATTGCTGATGCTCAGTCAATACTGTGATTGTTCACTCGATCTTCATGTAGAATGCTTGGTCATTACTAAAACTATTTCCTCAGCTTACACTGTCTTCCTCGGCAATTTACTGATGCTCGGTTGACACTATAATTTTTCTCGGCATATACTAACTCGGTCGACACTAACATTACTCGGCTTAAACATGATTTTTCCATTCTTTTCTCGGTTAAGCTTACTATTTTAGTCTTCAGTCTTACTAAGATAAACAATACATTATCTCATCATAGTGAAACATAGTCAAGTACACTTTGTAGTATCAAGATAACTCAACCTTTCCCTAGGTGTTATTGTTACCAACCTTGCTTAGCCCCTTAGCAACACTCAAATAGATATAGTACTTTCCTAAGTAGCAACAGTCTTACCAGTTAAGGTTTGACATTAATGACAATACAACAATTGTTTCAATTGTAGTTTCCAACAATCTCCCTCTTTGGCATTGATGGCAACACCATATGATATCACCTGAATAACACATGGATTACCAACCAATCCAAAAACTTATCTGTCCATCAAAAAATTATTTTATAATATCCTTAGCTTCATTCTGATTCAGAATATTGTAAGCCTCACTTCTATGACCATAAGCCTCACTTATGTGACCATAAGAAGTATTCAGATCTCCCTTTATCTTGATTCTTCATTTCAGTTCATCATCCTTATCTTCAGTTCCATCAGTTCATCTCCCATTAGTTCATTAGTTCATCTCCCTCTTACTTTTCAGTATCATGTGTTATCATATCAGTTCATCTCCCTCTTTGACACAAATGCCAAAGTAGTAACTAAAATAGACATCCATCAGATGTAGATAATATATGTGTAGCTCAGTGTTTCTCCCTCTGTCATCTTGCTTATGACTGATTCCTTGTATTTGCTTCTCTTCACAACTCTAGGCTAGCCCTAAAGTGTGACAATCTTCTGCATCAATTTATCAAATTTTTTGTTGTAACACATTTGATGCAGTGCTCCTAGCTTGTCTAGGCAGCCTTGGTTAGGGGAAGAACCCCTAATTGACTTCTCAAATACTCATGAGCTTCTCTGGGTAAAGCTTTAGTGAATATTTTTGCTAATTGTTCTTTTGTATTCACATATTCCATTCAAACTTCTTTATCTTGTACTAATTCTCTCAAGTAGTGATACTTGATTGCAATGTGTTTGGTCTTAGTGTGCATCACTAGATTCTTAGAAATATTGATAGCACTTGTGTTGTCACAGAAAATAACAACAGGTTCAGTGATTTCTTCTTTCATGCCTATCAACAATTGTTTTATCCATACCAAGTTTGAACAGTTCACTGTAGCAGCAACATACTCAGCTTCGGCAGTAGATTGGGAAATGCAATTTTATTTCTTACTTGTCTAGGAGACTAATCTCTGTGCAAGAAAGAAAGCTCCACCACTTGTACTCTTTCTGTCATCTACATTTCCTACCCAATCAGCATCTGTATAAACTCAGAGTTCAATTTTTTCATCCTTCTTATAATATAGACCATAGTCAGTAGTTCCTTTCAAGTATCTCATAATTCTTTTCATGGTCATCATATGTGTTTCCTTAGGATTGGCAGATAATCTTGCCACAATCCCAATAGCTAATGCAATATCTGGTCTTCTATGTACATCATACTACAATTTTCCAATCATGGATCTGTACAGAGTTTGATTCACTTGTGCAGCATCATCATTCTTAGATAACTTTTGTCCAGTAATCATAGGAGTTCCCACTAGTTTAGCATCTTCCATCCCAAAAGTTTTTAGTATTTCATTAACATACTTAGACTACGTAATGAAAATTCCATTCTTCCTCTGATATACTTGTAAACCAACAAAAAATTTGATCTCACCAAACATACTCATTTCAAATTCAATTTGCATTTCATTTGAGAAATTTTTACATAATGCATCTTGCCCACCAAAAATAATGTCATTAATAAATTTTTTTGCCAACAGGATACCTTTACCTTCTTCATCCTTCATGTACAGATTGATTGTGTCATTTGTTCTTGAAAATCCAATCTGTATCAAGTAGTTGTGCAACCTCTCATACCATGCTCTGGGAGCTTGCTTCAATCCATATAATGCTTTGTTCAGTTTGCACACCATGTGCCTTCTATTTGGATCAATAAAACCTTCTAGTTGTTCTATGTAAACTTCTTCTTCTATTATACCATTCAAAAATGTAGACTTGACATCCATTTGATATACCTTGAAATCTCTATAAGCAGCATATGCAAGCAAAGTTCTTACTCCTTCCAGTCTAGCTATAGGGGAAAATGTCTCCCCATAATCTATTCCTTCTTCTTGTGTGTAGCCTTTGCATACCAGCCTAGCTTTGTTTCTAGTGATTTCACCATTTTCATTCATCTTATTCTGAAATACCCACTTTGTTCCTATAACATTTTTGTTTTCAGGTCTTGACACCAGAGTCCAAGTATCATTCTTCTTAATCTGGTCAATTTCTTCATTCATTGCTTGTATCCAATCTCCATTATCCAGTGCTTCTCTAGTTGTCTTCGATTCAAATTCAAATAGTAGACATGTTGGATCCTTAGTCTTACTTCTAGTCTGGATTCCAGTATTTTTGTCTCCAATTATCTGTTTAAGCTTATGATGTCTTCTTACATATTTTGCCAAAACAGGTTTAGTTGTTCTCTCCTCTACTTCATCATGTTCCTCAGTAAGATTGTCAGATTCAACTTCAGAATGCTCGGCAACCTCTTCCCGATACTCAACAACATTTTCTTGTAGCTCGGCATGTTCTTGTTCTCTCTCGGCACTATTTTCCTGACGCTTGACAGCTTCTATCAGTCGCTCGACATTGCTTACCTGAGACTCCACATCAGGTGCAAGTCTATTACTTGCCTCTTCTTCTTCTTCAATGTACACAAAAGATCTATAATCTTCTGGTTCTCTTTTGTTGTCAACTTCATTTCTTTCTACATACTCATCAATTTTCACATTCACACTTTTTACAATTTTGTTAGTTTTAGAGTTCAAACACTTATAAGCTTTACTTTTTGTGGAGTACCCTAGGAATATGCCTTCATCACTCTTAGCATCAAACTTTTCATTCCTAGTGTATTTTAATATATAGCACTTACTTCCAAAAATTCTAAAGTATTTAACACTCGGTGCATGTCCATGCCATAATTCGTAGTGTGTCAGATTTGTACCTTTCTTGATCTATACCCGGTTAAGAGTGTAGACAACAGTGCTTATAGCTTCTTTCTAATATTTTTGTGCCACATTCTTTCCAATCATCAATGTCCTTGCACAATCCAAGATAGATCTATTTCTCCTTTCTGCTATACCATTTTGTGTAGGTGTTCTAGGTGCAGGCATCTGTCTTTTAATTCCTCTATCATTGCAAAATAGATTAAATTCATTTGATGTAAATTCTCCACCTCGGTCAGATCTAAGACATTTTAGGTTCCTACCTGTCTCCTTTTCAACCTTAGCCAAATACCACTTAAAGAATTGAAAAGCTTCAGATTTTTCTTTTAGAAACATCACATGCATCATCCTAGTATGATCATCAACAAATAAGATAAAATATCTAGCACCATAGTAACTTTGTACACCCATAGGTCCACAAAGGTCAGTATGAACCAAATCTAAAATTTTTTCAGAAGTAAAGGATTTTCTCTTGAAACTTGACTTTGTCATTTTTCCTAACTGGCATTCTTTGCACATCACATTCTCAAGTTTCTTCAATCTAGGTAAACCTCTTACCTTTTTCTTCTTACTTATCTCCACCAAATTGTCAAAGTTAACATGAGACATCCTTTTCTGCCATAACCAAATATCATCAAGTTGTGAAATCAAACATGTTTCTTTAGATAGGTCAAGATAAAACAAATTACCTCTAGTCTGATGTCCACTTCCAATCAGTTCTCTAGTAGCATTAAATATTTTAGCTTGCTTGTGATGAAATTCCACTTGATAACCAGTTTTGTTAAGCTGAGCAACACTTAACAAATTGTAATTAAGACCTTCAACCCAATATGCATTTTCACAAGATATCTTATCAGTTAGTTTAATCAAACCTTTTCCTCTAACAGGACATGGTGCATCATTACCAAATTTTACACTTTTACCTCTGTAATGATGTAGGGTTTCAAACTTATTTTTGTCACCAGTCATGTGATGTGAACAGCCACTGTCAATAATCCATTTATCATTCTTGTTCACATAGGATATCAATGCAGTTTTCTCATCCTCATCAGATTCATCTTTCATTGCAACATAGACTACCTCAATTTCAAATTCATCACTATCAGTTTCAATCTCTTTTTTAGCAATGTAACAAGATTTCTTACCTTTTCCTTTTTTGTCTTTGTTCCATTGGTAGCTTCTGTCTTTGTGTTTTCTTTTCCTTTCATCATCTTTATCCTTCCTGTCAGGATATCTAGCAGCTATATGACCAACTTTATTACATGCAAAACATATAATAGGGAGTTTACCTTTATACTTTCCTTTTCCCCTTCTCAGTCTTCTAGCCATAAGAGCTTCTAGATCTTCAGGTCTTCATCAAAAGTGTCACTATCACTTTCACTGATGCATCTTTCTTTTTATTTCTTTAGCTTATTCAGAACGAGCTGTGACTTGAAAGAAGATTCAACATTCCAATGCTTCCAACAGTGAAATTATCATAACAATTAGAGAGTTCAAAAGCAATCAGTTTACCAACCAAACTTTCCAAAGTAAGCACATTAGCAGAGTTACATCTAGATTCTTAAATAGCTAAGATCTTAATAGCATATATAAGACGTAGGGTTCTTAGTAATTTCCCAATTATAGTTTCATCATCAATAGCCCCATTTTCTCCTCTAATAGCATTCACAACTTCTTTTATTCTACCACAATATTGTGCAATTTTTTCACATTCTTGCATTCTCATTTCATAAAACTTACCTCTAAGACTTTCGGCCTTTGCTTTTAGAACATTCAAGTCACCACCATAGATCCTTGCAAGAGTGTCCCACATATCCTTAGCAGTTGTTCTGTCCTTAATGTCCTCAAATTCTGGATAGCTTAGGGCAGATGCAATTTCCAGCATTGCCTGATTATGTTCTTGCTTGGCTCTCATTTCTTTGGCAGTCAAAGGTGCGACAGGTGAGACATAACTGTTCTCAATGTAATACTTTGCAAAGTCACCAATACTGGCCAGATGCAACTTCATCAAGCTTTTCCATGCAGGGAATTTTTCCTTGTTCAACTTCGGTACCTCCTTTCTATACATCCTGATCATTTGCTTCAAGCCCCTTTAAACTTGATATCTATCAACACTAATAATAAGAAACAAAGCTCTGATACCAATTGTTAATATGATTTAGAACAACAAAGAGGGGGGGTGAATCAGTTGTTCTCAGGTCCTGATGTATAAAACAATATCAAAAACTTATCTTTAAATCAAATCCAAAACCAAAGCAAACTCGGTCATCACTGATTCAATAATAGAAACATCTAACAATGCAGTCCACTACCCAGTTGTAACTTGCAAAACATAGTAATGTTCAAACCAAAACATTCACACAAGTATTAACATCGAGATTTATAGTGGAAACCCAATTTGGGAAAAACCACTTTGTAACATGCTACTATTATTTTCATTATTCTGAAGTGAGCTCAGTAAAAAGCCAACCCTGTCAAAGGTTACAATACACACTGTTAGGTGTGACCTGGTTAAAGGATTTCAATCACCCTGTTAAAAGTGAGCCTAGTCATAGGACTTACATACACTCCATTAGAATGCAACCTTGTTCAAAGGATTTAACATATGACTGTTAGGTCAACCTCTATTAAAAGGATTTTGATTGTTAGAATGGTTAGAAAGTAGCAGCAGTATTATCTGAAAAATATACAACTCACTTTGCAAATATCAAATCTAATTCCATACACTAATGATGGTTTACTGACTTTGAAACTTTTCCATTTCCATCTTTGATCTGCTCGAAACTTTTCTTCAAGCAATCACCACAATTCTCTTTCAGCCTTTTCTGCTTATTCAGTCAATAAAACTTTCTTCTTTCAGCATTCTCTGTTCTTCATGTACATTCATATCAAAATGCTCAGGTTCCCTTATATTTTTCTCAATTATGTTAACTCATCTTTTGCCACTCAATCTCAATCATAGATCTTAGGGTTAGGTTAGATTCATTGAATCCACTCACTCCATGTTCTTTGGCTCCTTTTCTAGAATCATCTCAAATCTCTTAAAGATTTACAATAAAATGTTTTACAATGCATTTAATGCTTCCAAACAATCAATAAATAAAGTCAACACGTTTTACATAATCCAAGAATTCAACAATGTCGGCTCCAAAATTAAATTAAATTCTCTTGAAATATAAAATTGCTGATGCTCGGTCAATACTGTGATTGTTCACTTGATCTTCATCTAGAAAGCTCAATCATTACTAAAATTGTTTCCTTGGCTTACACTGTCTTCCTTGGCAATTTACTAATGCTCGGTCGACACTATAATTTTTCTCAGCATATACTAACTCGGTCGACACTAACATTACTCGGCTTAAACATGATTTTTCCATTCTTTGCTAAGCCTACCATTTTAGTCTTCAATCTTACTAAGATAAACAATACATTATCTCATCATAGTGCAACATAGTCAAGTACACTTTGTAGTATCAAGATAACTCAACCTTTCCCTAGGTGCTATTGTTACTAACCTTGCTTAGCCCATTAGAAACACTCAAATAGATATAGTACTTTCCTAAGTAGCAACAATCTAACCAGTTAAGGTTTGACATCAATGAAAATATAACAATTGTTTCAATTGTAGTTTCCAACAAACATTTATATATTTTATTGTAATAAGTCTTAGCTGTCCTAGTGGAGGATTATTCTTTGTAATCGGTATAAATGAGAGATCTTTTTGTAATTGAGAGTATGCATGTGAGAGAGAGGATCGTGTATGTTTCCTTCACTTAAGGAAAATTGTGTACTTCATTAGAACTGTGTTAGGATAGAAGATTCTATTTGTTAGTTTGATTGTAAGGACTATATGTCCACGCCTTTGTAATTAAAGTTAGATCGGTGAACCCGATTGAGGACTACATCTAAGATTGTATTATGGGCAGTGAGCCTATAGATTGGACTGTAAGACTGTGGCTACAAGTGTATCCTTTTTTCTTTATTTTTATCTTAATCAGGTAGTACTTTTAATAAATTACACTCATCTAGTGGGTTTGACTCCCACTTAAGTTTTCCCTTAACTAGGTTTCGTCGAGAACAAATCTTTTTCGTCTATTTTTTTTGTTATGGATCTTGCATAATTATTTATCTTTTACCCCCCCTCTTAGTTGTGCTTTCCTCATTTTGGTCCTAACATGGCATTCATTTGATTTTTATTTTAGGGATTTTTTTATTTGTTCCTGATTCTTTTTCTTTTCCTTGATTTCTTTAGTCATTTTCATCATCTTGGATTCCATCTCATGTTTCAAATTAACTTTTTCTTTGACAATATACTCACACTGGTCAAATTTCTCCTTCATGGATGATGAGATTATCAGTGCTTCCTTTCAAATTTAAATACTTAGTAAGATCTTTCCTCTTTTCTCGATATTTATTCAATCGATCCTTCAAATTTTCTATAAAGATTTCTAATTCTTTGAGTTTCTCCTTCAATTAAATATTTTTACCATTTGATTTATCAACATCCTCAAGTGCAATCAAGATTTATTTATGAATACTACTATAAACTATTGAATCTCCCATCGCGACCTTCCTCAAGCTACTACACTTCTTTCAATGCACAAATATCGTATACCAATTGTTGGAATTAAGGAACACTAAGAGGGAGGGGGGAACCAATGTTCAACACTTTTTTACTTACCTATCTAATTGCACAATCATAAGCTAACCAAAATGAAAAGTATATATAACACATAAAAAAAACATCCATAAACTCATGATGCTGTGATTTTTGCATGGAAACCCAGTTAATAGAAAAACCACAGTGGGGATGGAGCCCATAATTATCTCAGTAAAAATATATATAACCCAATTAAGGGAAATGATACAAAATGAGAATGCACTTGCATTCAGGCACACTACCTAAAGCTCACTACTTAGTTAAAATACATGGATACAACCCTTAGAAAGCACACTTCTTACATAATATACATTAGACTACAATCTAGAATGATAAATTGACAAATAGCATCACATATGCCAAAATAGTTCAATGAAATTTTAGTACACAATCTCTTCTCAAAATTTAATTGAACCTTTTCTTACTAATCCTTTGCACATACAACATGTAATCATATCATATCTAATCATTTCTATCACTAATCATCACAGGAACTCAAGCTTATATAGTGACCATCAAGATATAATAAGTTCAATGTCAAATCCAATAGGAAAATAAGAAACATGTGAAACCTCGAGTGATACACTGATAAATGTAGATCCCTATAGTTTTGTTATCTATTAGTGTCTTACACTTAATCATTATCTAGGCAATGGTCATCGGTCATCACTACAACTGAGTCATCATGTATAGGCCAAGTCATGAAATGTATATTTACCGAGTAGTAGTCACTACTGAGTAAACCAATGGTCACCAAGTACTTTTGTATTAGCTGAGTTAGTTTATGCCGAGCTATGTAAAGTAGTTTATGCAGAGTGTGAGATATATCAGTGAATGCTAAGTACAATGAATGCCGAGTATCAGAGACATCAATTGTCGAGTTAACCAGAACTAACATATGAGTTTGTTATGGCACAATCATCGAGGTAAAATATTTTGGCCGACATTCATGTTTTGTATTTTTTTTGTTGAGGAAATCATGGAGGTGATTACGCTCCTATTTTTCTATCATTGTTCCCAATGCAAAATTTGGAGCCAATCAGAATTAGGAAATCTTAAGCGGCAAAAAGAGTAAATCTAGATCGTAGATCTTAAATCTTGGAGTAGTTTAGTTGTCTATATGAGATCAAATCTAAACCCTAATATGAAATGTGAGAGAATGTGAAGGGAATGAGAGAAAAGAATAGAGAATACATTCAGACAAGTAAAGTATTCTGATAGAGTTCAGTGACCGAGTGGAACAAAGTAGTGCAGTGAAGGACAGAACAAAGATAAACTTGATAGATAAGATCAAATCATACTAGAAGGAGAAGATCTGTAATCAACATATAGTGTAGACCAAAGGATTAGGTACTAAGACATTCTAACAAGTGTATCAGGGTAAATCTCTTAACAGAGTTGTTTTAACAGACCTTATGTAATCTCTTAACCGAGTGCTTATTTAGTTGTAAGTTTTAAATCCTTTTGCAAGGTAGATAGTATAAGTCTTTTAGCTCTTAACATGAGAGACCCCTCACAGGGTAGATCATATTTTGTGTCGAATTTGTAGCCCTAATAGGAAAACTTTATACTACAGTAGTGAAGATTTGTGGGTTTCATCCTCACCCCAGTTTTACCTTTCAAGGGTTTCAGGGTAACCAAATTATTGTGTTATGAGTATTTTCATGAATAATGTTTAGTGTATTACTTTCATTACATTAATGAAGATTGTGATAATGCTATAAAAAAATTTAGTAATGTTAAAATAGATTAATAGGTGATATTTGATTCACCCCCCTCTCAGTATCAAATTTCCCAACTAAATTTCCAACAATTGGTATCAGAGCTCTAGGGTTTCTTACAGAAAGTATAACCGCTTGAGGATAAAGATATTGAGATGGAGGTTTATAAGTTGGGAAAAATTATAGAGAATCAAAAGATTGATGTCCATCTTGTATTATAGCAACTTGAAGTAGCCAGAGGAGAACTGAAAAAATCTTTGAGCAGGAGAAGAGAAATTGCTATTGAGAAAAATGAATCATAATATCAAGAAGAAGGCACCACTGGATTATTTGATAATGGGAACTCTGTAGAAAGTGACAAGGCTATAAAAGAGCTACTAGAGAAAAATAACATACTAAGTGATGACATCATAAATCTGAAGAGAAAATAAGAAATTCAATATGTCGGACTCTGTGAAGTAGTGGAACAGAAAAAGAAAGTTGAAGAAGACATCTACAATGGCTAAAGAAGACAAAAGAAAAATATCAATGAGACTTGATGAAAGGACAAGTGACATGCAAAGTTTGACTAACAATCAACTAGACATGGTAAATCAACTACTACTGGTTAATCAAGAATTGGGTAGGAAAGATATGGAAATCAACAATCTGAGATCTGAGAATGATCAACTAAGAAATAAACTGAGATCTGAAAAGGAAATTAATGAAAGGATGAACAAACCAAATGAAGTTGCTAAATACTTTGAAGAACTATTAAGATCACCTAGAAGATCTAGTGATAGATCTAGACTTGGACTAAATGAGCATTCACCATCTACTAAGGAAGGAGAATCATCAAAAAGTGGAGAGAAAAAGAATGCTAAACCAAAGAATGAAAAGCCTACATGCCATCATTATGGAAAGAAAGGACATACAACTATAGAAGCAAAATTGGTAAGTCTGATCCTAAACCTAAATTTAATGGACATTGTTTTAACTGTAAGAAACATGGACATCAGGCACAAGAATGCAAGTCTAAAGTCAGGAGTCCACCTATCTCACCAAAATTTCAAGGACACTATTTTAATTGTCAGTAGTATGGACATAGAGAATTTGAATGTAGATCCAAACCTAAATGGTCATCAAATGAATAGAGTAAGTCACCTATGAAGAGTAACTCATACAACTGGGATTATAACACTTGGTACAGTTGTCATTACTCTGGAAAATATGGACACATTGGAGAAAATTGTTTGAAGACTCATTTCAAAGGTAAATCTCAAAGTTGGATGGATGGAAGTATGATGTGCTATAAATGTTACAAGATAGGCCATCTAAAGAGAGACTATAGATCACCCATACTGAGCAATGAGCAAAGCACAAATGGAGATTTAAATGAGAAATTGAGAAATCAAATGAACAAAACATGGAAGAAGAAAGAAGAAGGAAGCACAAGTGAAGCCTTTACACTTGCGGTCACCCAATCTGATGGATTAGGTGATCACACTTCTTTGAACAAAGAAAAGAAGGTATGTATGGAACTGAGTCTTATAATGTTTTATCTTATATCAATTCCTAACATAAGTTGAGTAAAAGTCCATTTCTGCATAGATAAAGATGCATTAGAAAAAAATTGAGCCATGTGGAACAATTCATTTTTTATGTCGAGCGTCAATGTTTTGACCGAGTTATCAATATATACCGAGCACCTATGATAGCTAAGATGTAATGTACACCAATCTATATCTAAACAATTGTGTTGACTAAGCTTGTGTTAGCTAAGCTTAGCAAAAGATTGTTGAGATAGTTGTATTCCACCCAGAATGTGTACGAAACATTTATAAAGACCTAATTTGACCATTTGAAGTCTATAAAGCGGGATGTTACTGTTCATTTCATTTCACCAGTGAATTGAAATTTCTTTGAGTGATTCAGAGAGTGTGTAACCTTTTTGTTTGAAGGCAATTTCAAATATTTTCAATGTGCCATTGGCAAATCATCTGCAGAACACTTACACAAAGGTACCCTACTGAGAAAAATCTTTTTTAAGAAATTTTAAGTTGAAATCAATGGCATCATCTTCATTTGCTGCAATGAAGAAACAAGGAAAGGAGGTTTTCAATGTTCAGTTAGTAAGGAACGAAGTGAACAAGCCGCATAAGTTTCAGGCCATTTTGAAGAGCGTGATCATGGGAGATCTTAATGGATCTCTATCATTGATTTTGAAAAATGTTTTGATAATGAACGATATTAGGTCATGCTACATGTGCAAAATTAGAGAAATTGGGGATTATGAGATCAGGGAAGCCTATGGAAAATTGTGCAACAATGAGGTGTTGAAGCCAAAACACCAGAAGGTTGTCGAGCAAGGGTTAGTTCATGCTCTAGATTTTCTGCAAAATTTCAAAGTTGACTGGATCAAAATCATACTAAGTAGAGTGCATGACATGCATATTTGGCTAGAGGATGGACCAATACCGATAACGAAGGACATGATTCACCGAGTAATTGGATACCCTATAATTTTTGGTAAGAGAACAATGAAATGTTTAAGCAAGGAGGAAATTCAAGTGAACACTAAGGCAGTATGGAATAAGCACAGAATGACAATCTCCACCATCACTGATTCAGAGATTGATTTTGCAATGAGAGTAATTACTCACAAATTCTATTAGTCTAGTTGGTTGGATAGTGTCCCATGCATGGAAATGGACCAGGTTTGGAAAATTATGAAGAAAGGACATACTTTTGACCTCGTCGAGCTCCAACTGACCCAACTTTCCAAGAACCTAACTTTAATCTAGAAAGCAAATAATTCTATGTGTAAGTTTGGTTCCCTACTCATCTGTCTATTCTTTTATATTCAGAAGTGTTTTCCTACTATTGGAGTAGTTTGGGATAAGAATAAGCCAGTCACAGTTCAAATAAATGAGTTTATCAGTTAGATAGGAGAGATTTTTGAGGGTGTGATGGATAACTATTTCATTTAATTCAAGAAGAAAATGAGGAAGAGAAGTAGGATTCATGTGTCTTTAGTTGAGAAGTATAGCAAGGACATTTGTTTCTTAGTTGACACAGATTTCATTTATGCACAAGTTGTTTTACCAAGGGTTTCATGGCTAATGCCATTACCTTATGAGGTAAATATTGATGAGACCACACCTGCAATAACAACCTTGTTAGCCGAAGAAATTGATAGCAAGGCTCCTTATTTTGGAACATATGAAGAGGCTAAATCCAAAATAACCATGGGATTGAAAGCTACTACCGTGGAGAGAAAAATGAAGAAAATTGAGAAGAATGTAGTAAAAATGATGGGAGAAATAGAGGAGGATGCACCTCTTGAATTAACACAAGGATTGGGAGAAGAGGAAGCAAGTGATCCCAATGAGAATGATGAAGAAGAAGAGATAGTAGTAGAAAAGAAGAAAGGAAAGAAGGTAGTAATTGCCAAGCCCATGAGTAAGAAGATACAAAAACCTCAAGTTACATCATCACCTGTGCTTAGGCCAAGAATAAGGGCAGAATCTATAGCTGTAGCTACCAAGTCACAAAAGAAACCCCTTTATTAGGGAAAATAAAAATGGTCCAGCCTAAGGCAGTGTCGAGCCAGACAAGAAAAAGGCCTTGGAGGAAACTTATTTTAGAGAAATATGATGAGGAGATAGAGAGTGATGAGGAGGTAAAGAAGAAGGTTGCACTACAGAGTATAACACCAAATGTGGATGAAATATGCCACACTATCAAGAACTCTGATGGACTTGCAGGTTTGAAGCAATTAAGATTTCAGAGCTTGAGTATAGGGGATAAGGAGAAAATAGAAGAAGCTATTTTTGAGATGCTCTGCACTTTCAAGATGTTACCTATACAGTTGGGTAAACTAATCCCTAAGGAGTTAAGTAATAGAGTTGCACAGAAATGGGAGTTTTCTCTAATGACTACAAAGCAGATAAGGGAGAGCACACTAGCTCAAGTCACACCGGATCTTCCCTCTGCCAGTATTCAGAAAGTTGTGGAACAATATAGGAACAAGTTTGTTCCTAAACTTAGACCTTACTCTATCCTTCAACACAAGGTTGAGGATGTTGTACAGGCAAGTCTAAAGACTTGGAAGATAATTTTTGGTTTCCTAATTGACAAGGTTGCACATCAAGAAGCTAGCACATCTAAGGGTGCTGAGCTAGATAATGCACAAGATATAACTGAGCCACCTATTTAGGAGAAAGAAGCTCCCAAGGAAGAGAAATGTCAAAAGTTATTTGGAGTAAGTATTGTTGACATCAGAGAGGATACCCCAATAAAGACTCAGGTATTGACCGAGGTAGACATACAAGCCGAAGAAGCAAAATATACATCTTTGCCAGGTAGTAATACTGTGCTCTTACAAGTAATAGATTATCCTAAAATTGATGATACATCAACTGTCACATCAACACTGTAAAACCTAAAGTTGTTACAGTTGACATGTTAGCCGATATGAGCACTACAAAGGAACATAACCAGTCGACAACTGCACATCAATCTACATCTACCAAGGATTCATAGAAGGAGAAAACAGATCAGTCTGCATTAGTGAATGTAAGTCCTCATGTGGAGGATAAGGGAAAACAAGAGAAGGACAAAGTTGTTTACATCCAAGAGCCTAAGGAGAAAGAGGTAATAAAATCTCTTGCACATATGTCGAGTGACAATACACCGAGGAAGAAGGCACAGAAAAAGAAGGTGAAGGTTTCTTCACCAGAAGTAACAATTGACGAAGTTAATGTAATTACAAAATGGGATTCCGATAACTTATCATATGAGCAGATGTAGATATTGCAAGATCTACTCAAGAGAAAAAGAAGGAAAGAAGAATTGAGAAGAGAACATCAAAAAAAGCAAGTCTTATATGAGATAAAAGAAATATTTATTGATGCTTTTGAAATGACTCTGACCCCATACTAGAACAACTTGTCCATATAGTCAAGAAAGTGACCAATGAAGAAAGAAAATCCAATGATAAGTTGTCACAGTGGTCAGAAAGGAAGTTTGAAACAAAGGTGTTGAATAAGGTCTCTACCAAGATTGTAGTAAAGCACCTATAGAACTCTCTACCCAGATAACAGATTCAGAAGGAGTGGTAGTGAATGCACAATCTTTGTATACAAAACTGTTCAATGTAGAAGAATCTACGAAGGATAACCAGGATTTGGTAGACAAACTACAACAAGAAATAAAGTCTACTGGTCAATCCTTGAGCTTGGATGCAAGTTCCAGTTCCAAACATTATGCCAAGCTTCTACATTCACAAGGAAGGATAGCCAAGTTGATGGCTAATGATAGTATGATAAGATCTCATCTACTCTCCATTCAAACAATGTTAACACCTCATCTAGAGGCTATTCAAAGAGATATAGCAAAGGCTAAGGAATTAATACAAAAAAATCCTCATCTATCTACAACTGAGAGCCTAGTCAATCTAGTTGCTGAGCTAGAAGTGAAATTAGAGGTTATGAAAGTTGTAACATCCAGTTGGGACTCTACATTGCATATGGTTATGATGCTTCATAAACCATTTCTGGAGAAATATTTCAAGATTCCTACTCTTGAAGAAATCATGAGTGTCAAAAACAAGGGGAAATTAAATGACATATCCAGGCACCAAGGGAGGTAGCAGAATAAGAATTATATGATATACTCAATTTTTTATGTATATATATCTTAGGGGGAGTATTTTGTTAATACTAAGTACTCTTGTAAATATAATTGTAAATGTCATGACAAAGTGTTTTTGCCACTAATGTCAAAGGGGGAGATTGTAGATCCCTATAGTTTTGTTATCTATTAGTGTCTTACACTTAGTCATTATCTAGGCAATGTTGGTCGGTCATCACTACAACCGAGTCATCATGTATAGGCCAAGTCATGTAATGTATATTTACCAAGCAGTAGTCACTGTCAAGTAAACCAATGGTCACCAATTACTTTTGTATTAGCTGAGTTAGTTTTTGTCAAGCTATGTAAAGTAGTTTATGTCAAGCACCAGAGATATTAGTGAACGCTGAGTACAATGAATGTCAAGTATTAGAGATATCAATTACTGAGTTAACCAAAATTGACATATGAGTTTTTTATGGCACAATCATCGAGGTAAAATGTTTTTTTGACATTCATGTTTTGCATTTTGTTTGTTGAGGAAATCACGGAGGTGATTATGCTCCTATTTTTATATCATTGATCCCAATGCAACACTTGGAGCCAATCAGAATTAGGAAAGCTTAAGCGGCAAAAAGAGTAAATCTAGATCGTAGATCTTAAATCCTGGAGTAGTTTAGTTGTCTATATGACATGAAATCTAAACCCTAATATGAAATGTGAGAGGATGAATGAGAGAAAAGAATAGAGAATACATTCAAACCAATGAAGTATTATGATAGAGTTCAGTGACTAAGTGGAACAGAGTAGTGCAGTGAATGACAAAATAGAGATAAACTTGATAGATAAGATTAAATCATAGTGGAAGGATAAGATCTGTAATCAAAATATAGTGCAGAATAAGGATTAGGTACTGAGACATTGTAACAAGTGTATCAGGGTAAATCTCTTAACATAGTGGTTTTAATAGACCTTATGTTATCTCTTAACTGAGTGCTTATTTAGTTGTAAGTTTTAAATCCTTTTGCAAGGTATATTTTAGAAGTCTTTTAGCTCTTAATAGGGTAGACCCTCACAAGGTAGATCATATTTTGTGATCAAATCTGTAGCCCTAACAGGAAAAATTTATACTGTAGTAGTGAAGATTTGTGGGTGTCATCCCCACCCTAGTTTTACCTTTCAAGGGTTTTTGGGTAACCAAATTATTGTGTTATGAGTATTTTCATGAATAATTTTTAGTGTATTACTTTCACTACATTAATGAAGATTGTGATAATGCTATGAATTTTTTCAGTAATGTTAAAATAGATTAATAGGTGATATCAAATTCACCCCCCCCCCCCACTCTTAGTATCACATTTCCCAACTAAATTTCCAACAATAAAATATCCATGTTAACCTTGAAAAAGATGTAGATATCATGTTACATGTTTTCTATACCAAAATCCAAGATCAAATTGATCGAATCATCGATCTCATAGGATTGCTAATCAATTCAACTACTGATTGTCTTTGTCTTCCACACTTCTCTGACAACCCAATACTCATAATATTAAAAATTAACCAAAACATAATATAAACTATTGTGAACATAGGATACCATAGAATATACCTCTAACAATCTTCATCTAGCTTCACAATTTATAATTCACCTGAATGTCTTCATACCAAATCTTTTACTGAACCCTTATATTGCTTTATGTTCTTCTATGTTTAGCCGATTTTCTATTTTTTCCTTTGATATATACAAAATACGAAAAGTGAATGAATATACACACACAATGCGAAAATGGCTCTACAACTTTTGCCCATGATTGATGATGATGTCGGCCTTTATCCTTGTTTTGCATGATTTTATGTCTCATGTTGTGTGCCCCATGTCGTATTTTTCTTTCCTTTGTTTCCTTTTCTCTCTCTTATGTGCATATTATTCATTTAAGGTAGGGTATGTTATTTTTGTGATTATTTTTCCCTTGTGTGTTTTTGGTTTAATCTCCTCCCGACCTGGTTCGTGCGTGCAATGTGAGAGCCGAATCATAATGGTGGTGAAGGAGATATTATTATGGGTGACATTTCTGAACATGCTTCTGAGGAAGCTATTAATAAGTCAAAAGAAGGTAATGTCAAAAAACCAGAGGGAAAGTTGTCTTATAAATAGGTGCACTAGTACATTTTACCTAGTTTTTCTACCAAAATTTTTGACCATGAAATAAAAAGGTTTTGGTTGGTCAGATTATAGAAGGAAAATTTTCATTTTTTTTGAATTTATGCCCATGTTAGTCAAAATTTCAACCAATATTGTGTGAGTCAAAATTTCGATGAATGCGGGCATAACTTTAAAAAAAAGGTTTCATTTCTCATTCATTATTACCATGGTGAATTTTTTCAAGGGAATTGCAGCACACGAAACACAAATTCAAAGATCTCTAAGACTCTTTTTTACAAATCTAGGCTCATTGCTTCATCTCGTTGAGCGTCATTGGCTTCATCCCAAGGTTTGTCTGGAAATGCAAATTAGAAGATCTCTAATTAGAAGATCTCTAAGACTCTTTTTTACAAATCTAGGCTCGTTGCTAGGTATGCGTCATCATTTTCCCTAGGCTTTGTTCTTCTGAAGGAGAACACAAGAAAATATATCATATTTTTATGTCTTTTACCTGTTCTTTACATGGCTCGATGAGGGTTCCATTATATAATGTTATGGTCAAGGGTTTCTCTGCAATATTTGCACATTTCTCAACTTGATGGCTTTCTACATTCTCTATTTTGTATTATTCTTCTTTAGGGTTTTTTATTATGCCAATTTGTTGACATATTTAAATAGTAACAACTTGATTGAGCATTGAAAATAAGGAGAAGCCATGAATTCTCTTTGAGATTTTCACTCCTCCGTGTTACAATGATGTTTATTTATTTGGTTACAGTAAAGGGAGAAAAACTCTTGGCTCCCTCCTCCATCAAGCATGTGGCTTGTCACTCTATGTTATTTCCTTTTAAAGTTTATTACTGTCACTATGCGAAGAGTACAAATATGTATTTGGTAACATTGAAGGATGAGAAAAATGGATTTAAGCAGAGTGTGGTCTGAAAACCATATGGATAATAAACCTTATCTCGTTGAAAGCCTGGCGCTACTTGGCCTCAATCTAAAACCAAGAGAGGGTGAAGTTTGTCACTAGGTATCTAGCAATACACTTCTTTTTATCGAGAAGGTATGAATATCAAGTGATAATACTATCCAACTTGAATAAAGTAGCTTAGGAAATCCTTGATATAAGATCACAAGAGCAAGGAAGAACTAGCTTCAACTTATGTGCCTATAATGTCTATTATTCTCAAATAGGAGCTTTGAAATCTTGTGATATAAGATCACAAGAGAAAGGATGAGATTGGTTTCTGCTTATTTCAATAATATCTATTGTTTTCAAATAGGAGCTTGGAAATCCTTCTTATAATCGAAGGATGAGATTGGCTTCAACCTATGTTAATAATATCTATTATTTTCTACCCATTATTTTCTTCATTGGTGTTTCATTTTTGCAATTAAATGAAGATTGACCTATTACTATGCTTAATACTTAAGAATTGATGATTTTATAAGATTAAATGCATGAAAATACCAGGGATGTATCAATAACCTGATACCTCAAGTACTTATAATCAGTATGCCCGACAAACAAAGACTTAGTAGTAAAAGCATAAGGTTGCACATCCACATCCACATCTTTTTGCATGATTAAACTGTTTAATTTATTGGATACCCAATCAACATTATCATTTTCTTCTTTTATTCATTCATTTGGAGTTGTATTTAGAGGTAGATATTTGTTGCTGATTTCATGTTTATCTATTACGTATGCTATTTACTACAAAAAAATAGAATCATTCATGAATTTAGAAAGAAAGAAGAAGATTTGCTAACTAATTCTGAGGATTAATATAAAACAAATTTCTATAACAAGGCTTCAAAATAATATAGACTAATGTAAAAAAGATTTCCATAAAAAGACTTTATAATAATAAATTTTATATCAGATGTGGATGTGGATGTGCAACCTGTATAAGTCATCATCATCTTTATTATTTGTTGTAGCAAATAAATCCAAAGCATCAGCAGAAGCACCATCAGGTCTATGTGGAAATCAAAATTCAAAACCAAAACCTCGAGATTGCTATAGTGTTTGTGAAAAGGCTTGATACTTCTGAATATCAGCATCACTGACACTTCTTCAGGCATATTTCATCGACTCCTCAAAATGAGCAGCCTTTATTTCAGCTACCTCATCACTATCATCCTCATCCATTGCCTCGGGGTTCTCACTTCTTTTTCTTTCACGTTCAATATCCTATAAAAGTGTAGAGGAAAGAGAACATGACAAATTATCTTTAGCTGATGTTTGAGTTCCTACACCACTACTTTGATGTTGATAGTCATTGTGTTTCTTTATATTAGAGATTACTTATTATGATCCTTTGTGCTTGTTTTCATGTATTCATGATGAAAATATAAACCTTGTTAACTTTCAAAACATGAAAACATCAAACCTGTTCTTTGAGGACTCAATGTCAAAGATGCCTTTTATGTTGTGTTTAATGACAATGCTTGTCATTTGTTGTTTTAGTTTGCCTTATTTTGAAACATTGCATTTGTTTACTTCATGATATTGTAAAATACTATTTTGATCACTGTAGCTATGTATTGAAGCACCTTGCTATCCTATACTTTGGAATGCTTTAATACATTGATGACTATTTGGAAATTATTTGGTGGCACTAAAATAATAATTATTTGTGTCACTGATTCTTTTCTCTATGATTGATTATAAATATAATGGTGTTTTATGGAATTTTCATTAATTGTATCATGGTCGTGCTCTACTATTGTACTTAACCTTTAACATATCTCCAATGATTACAATGACTTGCACATGCTTGTACCTTATGGTTGTTCCATCTTCTTATTGTGATTGGTTCTGATATAAGGCATGATATGTCAATGTCTTCTTATTGTATTTATTCTATTAGGACTTCAAACTGACTGACATTTCCTTTTCACATGAGCATAGAATTCAAAATTGTCTCTATAGAAGAAATTATTCATTAATAGTAGATAGATGTGTTTTGCCCTATGATCTCATGATAATGGCCATATTTAATAACTCTATAACATGATGGTTGTTCCTTTTAAGAGAGATGGTTGTTCCATTGTTCTAAAAACTACACTTTGTTGTCCTTTTGACATGATAGCATTATATGTCAGAAACTTTGAGGTTCTCTTACCTTTTGTATGTTATGGCTTCACCTCTATGTAGCTAAATCTCACTCTGAAAATGATCTTCTTTTAGGAAACAATGAAAATCCTCTATGAGTTCATACATATTGTGACTTCCCATGGCGCACTATCATTGCTTGTACACTATATTTTACCAATTCTTTTAAATTGTCACTTTCTTTGAAAATTAATGCCATATGTTGCTTACATTTTATTCAATTTCCATATTAACTACTCTCTTCAGTTGTATTAGGAACTTTTTCCTTAAGCATGTGTGATGCAAACCTAGATATACATGGGCATTAATGCATTAATGCTCAATTGAATGCCTTAATGCAGCTCCCAGAGAAAGGCCATCTGAAAGCTTTAGAGGAAATAATTTGTACTAGGTATGGAATCACCTCCAATACAATGCTAAATTCTAATGTGTTATTATCTTCAATCGCAAGTTTCTTTTGCAAAAATATATGGTATATCTTTACAGACTAGACAATGTGACTGTACAACTCTAGTATATATTCTCTATAATCTCTAATTCAATAGTCTAGTGAGGAGATTTGTGTAACTCCCAAAATAATAATAACTCCCAAAATACTTATCCTTTTGAATATTTCATGGTCTAGTGAGCATGATTTATGTGTGTATTTGTAAATCTTGTATAATCCTATAATATTTTATTTTATTTTATTATATACAAGATACTGCTAATGTTTGTATGTTTACATTTTGTATATTTATAGCCTGTGAAGAAAGTCCACACCTGGTAATATGAACCCAGAACAAAATAATAAGACACTTGCTAGATTGTGGTCTCAGTTCCAAAGAAAAGACATTAAAAAATGTTATTGTCCTTGCAAAAAATGTAAGGGCTTAAAGAATCAAAGAATTCTAATCAAAACAACCCAGAGTCATTGTAGGCAATATGGTCACATTGAAGGGGGGCATGATTTTTGTCGATTGGTGAATGTGGATTTCCAATTGGAGGAAGATGGAGGTGTGAATATCCAAGCCGATGATAACGCTCCCATGGAAGAAGATGATCCTATGGCAGAGAACACAATTGAAGACGATGGTATTGGCGTAGCTAATAATGTGCTAGAGGACATGATTGAAGAAGATGGTATTGGCATAGCTAATCAAGATGCTTATGACGATGGTACTAGTGCATCTGATAATGATGATGAAGATGGTCTTGATATAGCTATAATTGAGAAGGCATACGAGCCCCTATACCAAGGCTCCCAAATAACTCCTCTCTGCTATAGTGTTATTGGTGAACTTCAAGGTTATGAATGGTTTATCCAATGTAGCAATGCCACGTATGCTAAGGTATGCCATTTTGTCATCTTCAATGTTGTCAATGATGTCCATAAAGAGGGAGCACATAATTTTGTCAATGATTGTACCAAGTATTTTTTCATTTAATAGTTATGTAAATTAATTTATAAACACCGCATCAAGATGGTCATAATAATTATATAATGCTTTTGATCATTCAACTAGGTAAGTACCAAGTTAAAGATATGAACATGTATATTGAGCCCCTTATTGATGAATTGTTGATTTTATGGAATGGGATCACTATGTATGACATCTCTAGACCAATAGGACAAAGAAAATTTCAATTCCATACAATGCTTGTATGGACAATACATGATGCCCCTAGACTAACTCATTTTTGCAGTATGTTATATATTCATGTTAAGGTCACATATTTTTGGTATGTTATAGTGCTTATACATTATTGATGTATGTTTAAGTTGTGCATGATAATTGTACGTGATCCAATTATACAATATCTTTTAGGTCTTTAGACAAAGGGTAAATTTTCACGTCCAGTTTGTGGTCTGAAGATGAAATCTCATCATTCAAGAAGTTTAGGAAAGAAGGTGTTCGATGAGTTTAGGCACTTTCTCCACAATAATCATAAGTATCAAACTATCAAAAAACATCTTTTTAATGGGAAAGAAGAGACGACATCAAGGCCATGAAGAATGACACCTCATTTATGGAATTTTGAATACAATAGACTAAATCACTGAGGTAATGTCATTTCATCTGATGATTTTTGTTTGAAATTTAGATTTTGATATTGTCTTTTATTTACTAATGATGTTATTGATGCTCGTGAAGGTTGTCAAGGCATCAATGACCAACTTCCTAGAGGAATAAAAAGTTATCCTAGTCAATTTAGTAGGTTGTCATACTAAAAGGATCTCTCAATCGTGCATTTGTTTGATTGTATGCATATTGGAAAGAATGTAATAGAGACACTATGGAAAATATTGGATGGAAGGTATTGTTAGCTATTTTTCTTGCACGGGTAAATAACTAGACCATAACCTGATCTCTCCCTTTTGATGCTCTTTTCCTGGCAAGAGAAATGCTAATTGACAAGGATGGAATCCTTCTTCACTTCAGGCTCCATAGACCCAGGTGGGTGTACCTTACTTCTCTGCTTATGCAAACTGATATGAACTAATACAAACACCTAATAAGAAGATTCACTAATGGATTAAATATAATAAATATGTCCTGCAACAGGATTCATAACTAAGATGAATCTTTGTTATGGGAAGCCTACCCACATGCTCAATCTATCTTTCAAACTCATCAACAGAAAGGGAAAGTTGATTTAAAAGATTGGATTACAAGCTTAGTCCAACCAGTGCCTAATCTTGGGCATGGAGTCATGAGATGCATATCAACAGGAAACTTCAAATCTTATACAACTGGAAATCAAACAATGCACCTTGCACACCATTCTTTCTTCCCCCTATCTAGACATCAGATCCTTATGAAACATCATACTATCAGTAACAATCTTCAAGATATTACACTCTCCTTGAAAGAAACTCAAAAATCATTACATCGTTTACCTTGTAAATAGGTATACAGAGATGCCTTACAAATCAGTATACAAAAATTTGACAAAGACACAAAGAGACATCAGACAAACATGAGAAAGGATTATCATTGTACTTGATTGAATCATTCTGAAACTATATATTCAATCACAGCAAACTCAGAATTAAAACTTTGAAAATGAAACTAAAAACTTGCATTCATGGAACTCAAACTTGTAGAGATCTACTCATGCAAAAAGATTGGAACCCCTTACAAAATGAGAGAAAATACAAGATATAGGAGGAAAGGGGAAAGCTAGTTTCCAACAACAGACACCTGTCAATTTCCCAAAATATCCCCTTCCTCTATAATTCCCTTTGAACTACAATCATCTCTTCAACTGAATTGATTCTCTCCAAAACAAAAATATGATTTGATCTGAGTTGTTGTTTCTTGTTACTGCTTTCCCTGACATTCTTCTTTCAATAAACTAATCCAAAAAATGGATTCCTCAGCTTCTCCCGATTCCAATGGTATATAACACTTTATATTTCTGATAAAAACTCAGCCTTGAAACCTTCAAACATTCTCGTGTAGTATTTTACATATTTCAAAATTTTGACTATAGTTGCACATTAATCCTTTAAAAATTTGATATTTTAAATCACTTTCAAGCACAAGCCTGAGTGGACCCCATGTGCCACATGTCAGCACCTAATTCTCCCGCATCGTTGACCTGGGTGTCACCTCACTGGCCAACTACCACGTGTCGACCTGGCGCATGATCGCATGGGCCAAAAATGGCCCATGAGATCATGCGACCACCATTGATGCTTGGACAAATCCCAACGCCGTCAGATCCGCCATTTGTATACTTCATCAAAATTTAGTTACCTTTTCATGGGGCCCATTGCTCTGTCATCACCAACTCATCACCAAACAAATGCCTTGATATCCATGCTCATGAGTAAGCCACTACCTATGCGTCCACTTACAACCTCCTCACCACCTCATCGGGCTGCCACATGTCAGCCTGTTGCATGTTCACAAGAGCTGAAGTTGGCCCTTGCGATCATGCGACCACTTGACATGTGTCCATTCTCCGAAACCTTCTCTCTGTCGCAAAATTTCTTTCCTAGGCCCGATGGCATGAAAACCGAGGCACTTACAAGCTCACATTAGTAGAGCTTCCTCCAATTCAATCTACCTCATGTGTTTGTGTGTCTGCATTTAAACATCTTAAAGTTTCAATCCTACACCAATGTGGGACTAATGGTTTTGCAATTTTAAAGACCTTTTAATGCACTTCCCTCCAAACTTGGGGGTCCCACCGTGCACAATACTCCACAGTTGAGCGGACCCACCAAGAGTCCCTTGGCTTCTTTCTTTACAATGCGTATGAGTGCCATGGTATATAAACAAAACATTTATGAATCTGCAGGCAATGTGGGATATACGTTTATAACTGAGATATGCACAGGCCACCATTTTATGAAAATACGTGGGCTGCTGAAACTCTGCAGTGCACCTTCAAACCTTACGCAAGGCCTCCATTCTGACAGGCTGCCTCTCCATTGCATTGCGTAAGGCCTTACCTTGCATTGTGTGGGCAGTTAACTAATGTGGACTGGCAGCTTTATAAAAACATGCCTTCATATAAAATGGAACCTCCCATTCTAATTTCTCACTCACCAGGTGTGTAACACCTTGGGTATTGAGTGTATGCAATTTGGCAAAGCGGCATCCATCCTACTATGTGCATGTTTACATATGCGTAGGGCCTCCACCTTAAACTTAGCACGTCCCTCTTTCAAAACATGAAGCCAGCCACATTCGAAGCATGCTAGTGGCGACCTCATTTTACAAGCATTTCCAAATTATCTTGTTTTTATATCAATGAGCACACAACCATAAATTAATGACTTCACATCCTCCTTGTCTTACTCTAATTTCCTTAGCAAACATCATATGCATCAACTTATTAGCTCGGCCAGCAAGTGCCTCATTTACTTGGCATCTTCCCCTTTTCGCAGAGCCTCCACCTTTGCATTGGCTGCTTCCAAAAAATTTCAAACTGCACTCCTCAATACACTGCAACTCCATCGATGCTCACACACAACTCCTCTAACTTGAACTGACTGGCACCCAATGAATTAGTGTGTGGGTCTGTTCATGCCTTTACTTTGTTTTGTTGTGTGAGCAACCCCTGGTTCTTGCCTTGGCAAGACCCCACTATCACTGGCCTCATGCTTTTAGGCAGCACCAAGATGCTTACACTGGCCCCACTGTGATATACAACACCCTTTAATGTGTTCCATATGTTGTGAACTTTGACCTCCAAATAAGGATTGCCCCTATTATTTATTTTGCATTTTCTTGGTAGTATTGATGTTGTATAATACAAAATGACTTTGCTTTGTTGAGAAATACCCTTATCTTATCATCATGGCCATGAAGGGACCCGACAACACGCTTCAACTTATCGCTAATACCAAGCTTGATCATACCCAAAAAATTGAAAAGCTGAAAACCACTTTCTCCAAAGTGTCAAAATGGTGCTAGGGACCTCCGAGAGCGGCCTTAAAAACTGACAAGATCACCTAATAAAAATCTGTCGTTTGACTGACATAAACTTTGAGATACATAGAATCACCTTGCAAAATGGAATCCCTTGACTGTACCTGAGGTGAAATTTATTAACCTTTGAAGTTGCCCTTTTCATTCTGCATTTGCAAATAGTGATCAGAAAAGAAAAAACTACATCTGGAACTAGCCTTGAAAAGTGCACGAATGGATTGGCAGGATGCTCGAATCAGAATGAGATACAGTACAACTTGTCAGCATTACAAGACAACAAGAATTTTGACAATAGGATCATCTTGTGAAAAGTTATTGGCAGGCAAGGAAGGCCTCTGACAAACTTGCAGAAAACATAACTAGGCAAGTTACACTTTTTGCAAACAGAAAGGGTCTAGAAAATTGACCAAATGAATACATCAAGAGCCACAATCTTACAGCATGAAAATATTTTATGTCTGCTATACACTGAGACAAACATACTAATGATCTGATCAACAACACATGAGTTATTCACAGTCAAAGTAGGGCTCTGCAAAACTACTGAATAACCAAATAGTGCAAAACACGAAAGCTGCAAATGGAATCAGCTTCAATTTCTCATCAGATGGATTCATCACGAGCTAAAAACTGACAGGGGTAGATTAAAACTTGTTTATAATGCAAGGAAATTATTAAAACCTTTCTACCAATTCACTGGGTACAAGTTATAACATTTCAAATAGGGTTCCCGACAAAACTGGGAAAAGGGCCAAGTGCAGAAACTAGAAAACCTCCGGAAGGGGATGAATAAACGGGGTCAAAACTCATCACAGAGACCTGAAACCTGACACATAGAGAGTATGCAATGTGTACAACAAGATTCCAGGCTCATATTTTCATGACACTCTTCAGGGTGTGAAATATAAGCTGACAAAGTACCCCTTCCTAGTGACTTTAACACTTACGCATTTTCTAATTTTTGAGACCACCTAAAAATGACATGATGAAGACCCATTTCAAAATGTGAAATGAAAGTTCAATTGGAATCAATGGGACATAAACAAGGTGTCAAATCATTCTCCACTCATTACAGGACCCATAAACACCCTTTTCACATGTGCATTTTGGACCAAAAGGAGCACTTTAGCAAGCATTTTACATGGTACCTCAAAACTGAAATTTGAGTCCCAACAAGTATGACAAAGAAAAAATGGCCAAAATTTGTAATGACATTCATGAATCCAATCATGCACTGAAAACTTGCATTGAATCAAATAGCAATGGAGACCGCATAAACATGAGTTCCCTTCCTTGGTTATTAACTGAGCAGCAAAGTGATGCATTAAAAGAAGTCACAAAAAAACAAAATTTCCAATAGGATTTGCTACAAATATAAGCGGTCTTGTATCAAAGAAAGGTGATTTTGGGCCAGGGTTGAAAACACATGATTAGCATACCTTCATCAAGGTAAGTCATGTTCTCTATTTACAATATATTTGTAAAATTGCATGTACTTTTTCTTGTATTATTTTACAATATATTGAAAAGATCATTTTTTAATCATTGCAGTACGTCCTACCTCTATCCCGCCCAGACCAGTTTGACAACAGTGTTAAACAAGTTATATATGATCTTGGAGAATTCATGAGGTTAGAAGTATTATTATATTTATGAATTGCTTTACTTTTTATGTAATTTATTGTATATTTTTATCTAAAATCTTGTTTATATGTTCTTGCGAGTTGAATCTCTTTCAGGTGGTTATCATCTAAAGAAATTGATAAAAAAGGTATAAAATATTGGAAGAGAAAAATTCTCCAACTTATGTGTGAAATGCAAAAGTGTCTACCTCCAACTTTTTTCAATGCTCAAGAACACTACCTCATACATCTAGTTGAGGAGATTGAATTGTGTGGACCTATACAAACTAGGTCAATGTGGATGGTTGAGAGGCACTTGAAATCTATGAAGGGCTTGGTTTGACAAAGAGCACATCCTGAGGGTTCTATGGTGGAGGGATATATGGTATACCAGACCATGGTGTATATTAGTGAATATCTTCCCAAGTTTACAACAATATCCATGTAAATCGCATTTGAGATCCCAACTCTATTAACAAATTTGAAGGGGAGTACTTGATGGGGAAAGGTAGATTGAGGAAAATGAAAGGTAATTATACGATGTTATTTTAGTTTACTAATTCTTATAGATCTTCAATATAAGTTGTTTCTAAGCAGTCTATTTGTTTTCTTTACAGTTGGTCGTGAGTGGGATGCACTACATTTGTATATTGAAAACAATCTTAATTGGATGACAGTATGGATTCAACAATCTCAAGAAAATGGTCGCTCATTAACATGGGATGGTGTTGCATCATTGGTTAAAGAAGCTTATCGTAATGGAGATCCCAATGTTACGCCAATGGTACTTGATCTAGCATATGGTTTAAGAGGTAGAAAGGTACGTATAAGTTTACTAACCATGACCCATAAGTTAAATATCAACTCATGGATCTATGCAAATAATCTTGACATGTTTGAATAATTGCAGATCAAACACCACAAAGCTATGTACTACCATGGCCATAAATTTCACATAAAAAATTTAGATGACACGAAGAAAATTTGTGATTCTAGGATAAGTGCAGTCTTTGAGATCACTAATATTTCATCTAGAAATGACATACATCCTCAACAATCTAAAAATCAATACTATGGCATTTTGGAAGATATACTTGAGTGCGACTTTAATTCATTCAAATTAGTTCTATTTGTCATCAAATGGTACAGGCTATGGCTGAATCAAAATGATCCTGATAGGACTGTTATTGAACATGATAGTGGATTTACAATGATTAATACAAGGTCATTTGAGCCAGTTGGAGATGAGCCCTATGTTCTTCCAAGCCAATGTGAGCAAGTGTTTTACTTTTCCGTTCCATATAAATGGGGTTGGTCAATTGTTGTTAGACATGATTCAAGAGGAAGGCCGGTATAGTATAATGTGATGGAAGAAGAAGATACTAAAAAATCAAAAGACTAAGTAAATGATGATCACAGATGACTGTTACACAATGAAGAAGAAGAAGAAGAAGAAAATGATGATGATTCCGGTGATGTTGATGATGGTCATGATGATGATGGTCATGATGATGATAGTCATGATGATGGTGATGATGATGATGGTGGTGATGATGATGATGATGATGATGATAGTAGTGATGATGATGATGATGATGATGATGATGATGATGATGATGATGATGATGATGATGATAATCATGATGATGATATGGATGAGGAGGATGATGAATAACATGATCAATGAAATGTATGTCAAGGTATGATCAATGCCACGTATGAGGTATTGATTTATTCATAGAAATTTGAATTAAGTTATTATGTGTTGAACTCTATAGTCATGGAGTATATTTTGCATCCTGTAAATTTTGTCTTCTATGTAATTTTTAGCTTACATATCATGTAATTTTTGGCTAAATTAAGATAAATGATTTACATATGCAAGAAATTTAATGCCTTTGACATGGATCGATAGGTATAATTTATTATTTGGTTTCCTTCTCTTTAGTCAGCAAAATATATAGATCCTACTATGTCTCTCATTTGATGGATTGTAGGTATCACCAAATAGGTATTTGTCTGATCTGTCTTCCTCAAGTGAGGAAAATGCAGGAATAGAAGACAAAAGTGAGACATCTAGTAGGTCTAAAATAGGGAGATCAACTAGAGGTCAAAAGATTAGAAGAAAATTTGATAAATGAAAGCAATTTTTCCTTACTGAGGGGGGGTCATGTTCTTATGATAATGAGACCAAAGGCGACATGAAGGTTCCCTTAAGGTACACACATCTTCAGAAAGAATGGGTACCCAAGAAACTACCTCCAGTTAATACTAATTTTTCTGTTAATGAAAGGATATATCTCATAGCTCCATCTTCATTACATGGTTTGGGCTTATTTTCCATGGATGGCATAAAGGTTAGTTATAATCAAGTTGTTGAACTGATGGAGTATGTAGGACCTTGTTACAATTACAAGAATTGGATGCAGATTGTGCAATATAAAAAAAGTATGCATAGGTATGCATTGTCAACAAATTATATACAATGCAAAGAAAATAATCAAACTAAAAGCCTTGCTATGTATATTGATGGAAGGCCAAAAGCAAAAGGGAATATTGTAGGTTTTATAAATAGTTCTCGACCCATGTCAATTAATAAGTGGTCAAATTGTATATTCGAGGCACATGAGGGAAATCATGTATTTGTATGTGCGATAAAATCAATAAGTGTAGGGGAAGAGCTTCTAATAGATTACAATTTGAATCGTGTAGATACAAAAAAATTCCCTATCATGGGACTGGTAAGTAGCACATTTAAACCAATTGCCTCCAATTAATATTAACTCCAATCACTTTCGATTGCTAAGAATTACTAATCTTTGTCATAGGGCGACATGGATATTCCACCTCAAGATACAGGCAGGGATGTTCGTCATAGTACACTTTCTTCAGCAAAGGTAAACCTTAATTAGTGTAGTTCTACAAATTATATAGAAACAAATGTCATATTATTATGTTCTTTTCTTTATGGCTTCGGAGTTATTTTGATAGAATTTTACTAATATTGATGTCACAACTTGATACTTATTGATAGAGAAAAGCAAAAGAGGCAGTAGATCTATTTTGATCTAAAGTTGACGCGACATTTAGAGATGACGTAGAATTTAAATCTAACCATGTATTCATGGCTACTAAAAAAAAACTAATATGGCAATGAAATTCTTAACCTTCTAATGGAAGCAAACAAAATTGAGGAGTCAAAGGATCTCGAAGAAGAATCGACACGTAAAGTCAATTCTATTGATGTAAGCAGTAATTAATCTTAAGCAATAATTAAAGTTCAATAGATGTTTATATTTTATACTATCTTATGGATCATGATCTAAAATATTATGTGTTCTTCTTACATAATTTTTTGACACATGTGAAACATCGTCAACATGGTGAGGGTTGTAGCACTGCACAGCCTTCATGTAAATAATCCTTAAACCTTTAACCATTGATTTAACCTTTGTATGCATTATTGACTCAACTTATGTTTGGGATGCTTCTAGTACCCCATTTAATCTTTATCCATTGAAAATGTCTTTGCTAACAATGTATTCTATAGCTCATGATGAAGTGAAAACACCTCCTTCAGTTAACATTCTGCATTTGATAGCTGCATTATCCGCAACAAGGTGCTTGCAGACATCTTCATTTGTACCATCTACAATTGGTAAAAACTTATTTTTCTATATTTTGTTATGTGCTAATCATGAATTGATTATTTTTCTTGTGTGAATTTTATACACTGTATGGACCTATTTTGTGCACTAATAGATACACCTACACCTGGTACAAGAATAGATCAGACCAATACTAGTGAAGATCAACCATTTCTTGGATCAGCCCGTGTTACTAGTACTGGTTCATTTGTGGGGACATTATTGATGAACAAGAACAATATGGTTCCATTAAAAGTACCAAAGCTTCCAAGTGCTATTAAATTGTTATTATTTACAGTGTAATTGTAGTTTACTTATACATAACTCATTTTGGACTGATAATGCCATAATATTTTTGTAGGAAATGATGTTTTTTATGATCATCTTTTTGAAATGACATTGAAGCTATTTGGGCCCGCCATCTGTAAAAGGTACATTGTTTCATAATATTGGTACAATATTTTTCTTATCTTCCATTTATTGTACTATATTAAAGTTATGATATCTAACAAATTTTTTTTTCAAAAAAGGTGGAATGATCAGGATGTTGACTTAAAAAATCAGCTCATTAAATCTTTAGAGGACCTCTTTGGAATTAAATTTTTTGACATAGGCATGATTCTTAAAAGATCAAACAAACATATAAAGACTATGAGGGACCAATATAGAAGGGCCCTAAAGGATAACCCAAAGTACGAGCGTTCTCCTACGATTCCACCGATGGAGTGGAATGAAATAATGGAAGATGCAAAAGAGAAAAGGCTAAAGGGTAGTGGAATTCAACCAGAAGATGGCAAAAGAAGGTATGTCATGATAGTATTAAGTAGAATTTAATCATGCACTAATTAGTGATCTTTGTAAATATATAATCTAACATGTTTCAAACTTATCATAGACTGCAAGACACATCAAAAGCCACACAAGCGAGATTAACAAAGGTTGACCAACACAAACTTGGCTTTGGTGGCTATATGAAACTTCACTCTCAACTTGTAAGTAGAAACATTGGAATTTCATATCAAATTTTTATATATAAGGTTGCAAACAATTTTGTTTAATCAAATCATACATGTAAAAGTGACGATATTAAACAAAAAATACAGGGCACAAAATTCAATGTAGAGCCCATGGATGAAGACAAGAGAATAGCCTTGAAGGAAGTCTATGCAGTCATGGTTGCATGCCTACGCCAAGAATCCCAAATCCATAATGAAGAATCTATTGAACCAAATGAGACACAGGTAAATTGGTCAAATGAAAAGTAAATCAAATTGAATAGTTAATTTTGAACATAAATTGACTATTTCATGATAACAATGTGCACGACATTTCACTACAGCCTTCAAATCCTACCACAGAACCTCGGCGTGATGAAGGCCATGATGTGCATCATAGTGTTGGAGGTATTAATTTGCTATTGAAAATAAATTACGTAATTATTAATAGAATTTAACATCTTTAATTGCAATTGGCCATGTAACCTTTTTTTGAATATTTTAGAGCATGTTGAGCATGTTGAGGTGATGGAAGATCAAAATGTTATTTTACATGATGATGTGGCATTTTTAGGTAAAGAAAAATGCATGTTATGTTCTACTGGTTAATGAAATATGTGTAACAGTAAAAAAAAGTATGTGAATTCAACCCATTTACTTGTTATTGCAGCAGACCCCCCTTTAGTGCAGCAGCGTTGTCCTCCTCGAGACATGAGGAAGCATCATAATTTGAGATCACAAACACAAGAGGAGGAAGATAATATCAATGCTCCTATCAGCCTTTACCTAAATAAGAAATCTAAGAAAAACCTAAAAAAGAAATGATTTCTTAAATATGCTCTTTGATAAAACTTGTTTGATTAACTTTGTTGGATAATGAAGGAACATTCTTTTAAGTAATTATCTATGAATGTTGTGTATTAATATTGAATTATATGTCATGTTAATGAATATTGTTATGTGTTAATGAATTCTTGATTAGTGTTGTGTATTAATGAATTTTATATCATATTAATGAATGTTATGTGATTGTATTGATTAAATGTTATAGTTCATAAATGGATGAATGGAGTGTGTAATTAGATGTTTATGGGGAATTTAGATTGATGTTAGGGGGAGGGGGGGTGAGGCAAAATGAGCTTCCACCTTCACGTGGTTGGCCTTGTTAAGTAGAGAATATTAAAGTATTCTCGAAACCAAGTGAAGCTCAAACTAACACACCTTCATTATTTAATCAATTTCATTCGTTCTAGGTCTTTGCTCATAAGTGCATTTTGAATGTGTCATTGTCAAGCAACTATCAAATAAAAAACTAGAAGGGCCAATATTCAACTTCTCATTGTCATTTTCTGGCATGATTCAACTTCATTTTGTGTAAGTATTCTCATATTAAATGCGTCAACCTCTCTTGGCCTAATGTGGATTATTTCATTGGTTTATATTTTTGAGTAGGTGAAGTGTTAAATCAGATATCAATTGGATCTATAAGTAGCATAGATATTCTATAGCTAATAGTCTAATACACCCACATGAATAAATTTACTTGTTGTCCCCTTAGGATTTACTTAAGCAAACAATCCTTATGTGCTCAAAAATCAGTTGTTTTAGTGATGCAATTGTAGATGATTGTATGCATGAATTCAATGACAAGAACTAAAAATTTAGGCTCTATGATAATGCTTGTCATCCTTATATGGGAGGCAAATGAATCCAAGAAGGAAGCTTTCAGGAAATATTTGGAGTCAAGCGGCGTGCTTGATACCCTCACAAAAGGTCTGCAACAGTTCTTCTTATATGATGAAATGTTGAATCTAGAAAATTAATTTGTGAATTTGCATCTATTTGTGAGATAATATATTGATATTGGTAGTTCCTCTTATATGATGAAATGTTGAGTTTAGAAAATTAGTTTGTGAATTTGCATCCATTCTTTTTGGATGCCTGAATGTTATATTTTCCTTGTGAGGATTCAAATTAATTTGATTGATATGATCTTTGAAATGGTGTAGTAGTCTTTTAGATTAATGTGATTTGTATTATCATATAATGTCTCTGCTCTTATAAACTACCTTGTTTCCATGTATGATTTATAGTTATTCATTCCAGTGTTTCAAAGATGAATCTGGATGATATCTTTGAGCAAAAGAATGAGGTTGCTAAAGCTGTTGAAGAACTTGAAAAGGTTGATATATTCATATCAGTTTCATTTATTTATTGATGTGTATTGTCAATTGATAATTGTAAAATATATCTTAAATATCAAACAAGATTAAATTTGAATGCAATATGATTCAATTGTTCATTTCTATGCTTATAGGCTATGTCAAACTATGGATATGAGATAGTTCAAACACTTATTGTGGTTATAGAGGCTGATGTGCATGTCAAGAAAGAAATGAATGAAATAAATGTAGGCAAGACTTTTACATCCAATACTAAATGTCCTTTTTACTATGATATTGTTGGAGAATGCTAGCATATACTTTTTCATTTTGTAAATGGGTTGATGGTATTCAATTTATTTAAGAAAACCCAACTCATTATCCTCAACTTTGTTCATATTTTTTTTTTATATCTGTTTAGTTTATTTACCAAAAATTTCTCTCAATTTCACAATCATTCATTTCATTATTTTATATTAGCTGGAAGAATGAGGGTGGTAACACAAGAAAAAGTAGAGGTAGAGAAAATTTTACAAATCAAGAGAGCAGAATCTTTCCTTATTTTATTTGTCAGTATACATCAACACTTCCTTTTATGTTATATATGTATATTTTTATAGATTTGTATATTTATAATTTTAAAAGTTGTATGTAATATATATCGGGTCTGTTTGTAGCACCAATAATGAAAACTATTTTCTTGGTTGTCATACCATCCATCTCTATCAACAACTGGTTAAGGACTCTATCTGCGGCACTACCAGCATCCCCAACACTACTTCCACACTGCAAACATGCAAACTAGTTATGCATCACCAGTCAGAGAGCCTATCTCAAATAGTTTAATCAAAATTCCTACTCAAATATATTCATCATCCTCAACTTGAACTTCACTCATAAAAAATCAACACACATATGTAGCAATAGAATCAAGCTCGTCAAAAAATAGGATGCAAGGAGCTGATCCTCTAGCTTTATCAAAAATTTCCCTCACATTAGCCTCACTCTCTCCAAACCACATTGTTAACAATTTAGGGCCCTTCACACTGATGAAATCATCCTGACATTTGTTATCAATGGCTTTAGTAGATGGATTGCTAGAGCCCAAAGCAATCTAGAAGTGCTCATTACTAATGGCCATGGAGTTTAGAATCTCAGCATCTATTGTCTCATCTTCTAATGCTATAACATGCATCTTTTCTCTAATGCACTGAAATGCAGCCTCAGTACACAAAGCAGCAAGATCTGCTCCAACATATCCATGGGTATCCTTAGCAATCTTTTCAAAATCAACCTATAACAAGAAAACTAAAGATAAATAGATACTCCATCAAGAAACAAAAATATTAATAAATGCTTTCAAAATCCAAGAACTATTTAACATTAGATATAGAAGTACAAAAAAATAAGGCCCCAATATACGTACATCATCAGAGAGCTTCATATTCTTTGTATGGATGCGAAGCACTTCCAACCTGCCCACTTCATCCGGAACCCCAATATCAATCTCCCTGTCAAACCTTCCAAACCTTCTAAGTGTTGGATCAATACTTTTTGGTCAGTTAGTTTCTCCCATAACAATAAAATGGGCATGTGATTTAAGTCCATCCATAAGCGTAAGAAGTTGAGAAACAATTCTCCTCTCAACTTCACCGTGGGTTTTTTTCCCACTTGGGAGCTATAGAATCAATTTCATCAATAAATATAATGGACAGGGCATTCTTCTCAGCCTCCTCAAAAGCCTTCCAGAGATTGCTTTCACTTTCTCCAGCCAACTTTGACATGATCTCAAGTCCATTGATATAGAAAAAGAAGGCTCCAATTTCATTTGCCACTGCCCTAGCAATTAAGGTTTTCCCAGAACCAGGAGGCCCATAACCAATAGATTTGAAGAGTTGTGGGCATCTAAGAGGAAGCTCTACCAATTCATAGATCACCAGTCAAATCCTATCTCTCAAATAGATCAAACAAAATGAAAAAACCCACAGTTTCACGCAGAGTAGAGAAGATGGATTGCTAGAGCCCAAAGCAGTCTGGAAAACAAAATGAGTAGGGACCTGCTGGCAACAAGCAACAGAATGAGTGTGGACACCTGAAGATAAATATCTAGACTAATCATTGATTAGGATGTCATTGGTGATTATTCTAGATATTTATCTTCAAATTTTTTTTTAAACTCAGTGTTTCGTCAAAATTTTAACCCACTATCATCGAAAGTCTGGTCTAAAATCGACCATTCTCTGTTGAAATGTGGCATCACGGATTTGTCATCCTAGTCGGAGCCACTAAATATTTTGACCAAATGTGTTCAAAATATGATCGTCATGAGTTTGGCATCTTGTTCAAAGCGACCAAAGTTTTTGACCAATATTAATTTATATTGGTTGAAAGATCAACCAATACACAAACACTTACCAATGTTATCTTCGGCCTAGGTTGCCCTCATTTTCGATCAATAGTGGAACCGATCATTCAATGAGTTTAGTAATAGGTTGATATTTCAATGCCAATAATAGCGATGAATGAGTTGGTTGACCATTCGATCGAGTTGGGTAGAAACTTTGACCAATAGTGCATCAAAAAATGGTGCAAAATGTACTAGTGGTGGTGGCTGATAGTACGCCAATTTTTTCAGTCGCTACAAAATTCAATGGAGTTTTCCACAGAAAGCCTATGGAACCAGTGCAAGGAGTGGAAGGAGGATGGGCCTCAACTGATAGAGGTGGACTTTCCATTGGAGGAGATGTCAGCATTGGTGGTAGCAGAGGAGAAAATGGTAAGTGCCCTTCTCTCGGGCTGAAGACCCTCTCCCTCTCCCCTATTGAGGACATGGTGACTGCTATTAAAACTGAACAATCTAGGCTTAAAAGTATTGCTATTTTATTTTTCTGCCTTGATAAAGATACAATGCCTGCTTGGAAATTCTTTCATGATTGGCTCGTTGTAGTTTGGGGTAAAAAACTTGGTATATATGTTACATACTATAGAATGATTCAAAAAGGGCTTTTTGTTGTTTTCTTGAGAAATCACAATATGCAGGAAAGAGTGTTGGAAAAATGATTTTGGAATGTTGGAAGATCTATGTTCAGAGTTTACTCATGGTCCCCTAAAGGTAACTTTGAAAAGGTTGTGGCCCATTCTCCTCCCAATTGTGTTGAAATTAAGAACTTAAATGTGGAATTTTGGTCATTCATCTCTCAGATTCTTAAGCCCTTGGGCTCGGTACTACAGATTGAGTAGTCTAGGGTCACCCTGCCACATTTAAGTGCTAGATTTATTGTTTCCCTTGCCCCTAAAGTTGACTTTCCCGACTGTATTTCCTTAGAATTTGATGGCGAGATCTTCTGTTGGGATATCTCCCTCTTAGGTAACCTAAATGCTTGTTTCCACTATAGATGCAATGGTCATACTAAAAAAGACTACCCAACTCTCTCAAGCATATTTAGAAAGAAAAGTTTAATGTGGTTAACATTAATGGTAAAAATGGAATTAACGATATCGGCAAGGTTAACCCTCTTGAGGACACAAGAAAAACTATGTTAGCCCCTAACCATAGTAAGGAAGCATCTGTCGATACTTCCTTAGATTCTGAGAAGGCTCCAGTTGCTCAGCCAAACATTTCTAAATCTCCATACATCCCAACCAATAATAGTTTTATCACTCTGTCGAATCCTCTTTTTGATGATGAGTTTGAAGTTGTCCCTATCTAGAAAGGTGTTTTAGACCTTATCCCCACTCCCCTAACTACCCACCTGCCAAGAGTGCATTCTACAGAGCCCCCTTTTGATAGTTCCACCCCTCTTGCTTTGAATACTCAGCAATTAGCCATCATGTCTATCAATGAAAGGGTTGGTAAGTTACAACAGGATAGCAAAAAACTACTCCCCCCTCCCTTGGTTTCAACTGCCTCAACTGGACCTATTTATATTGTTGCCTCTAACTTAGATGGCCAATTCACAGAAGTAGTCAGGAAGAAAAGGAAAACTACTGATAGGAACTCTCTATCCAATGGGGGTAGAGGGAGAAAGAACCTCCCAGACTATTTTAACAAACTATGCAAAAGCACAAAAACCCCCCCTAAGTAAGTATGATGCTACACATTCATAGTTGGAATGTCTGTGGGTTAGAGATACCGGATAGGAAATACTTAGATGGAGATGGTGTAATAATCTGAATTCTAAATATTTTATTTATTTACAAGAAATCAAGGTGGTAGGTTTTCAAGCCCATTCCATCTTGAAGTTCCTTTGGGATAAAGCTATTGGTTTCCACTCAAATCATGAGAGAGGGAAAGGAGGAGTTTCTATTGTCATTCATCCTAGATGGGAGAATCAAATTGAAAAGCACAAATGCTCAACATGCCAAAGAGTTATATGGGTGACAATGAAATAGGGTGAGAAGGTGTTTGGGATTTGCAATGTGTATGCTTCGAATAGCTATAGAGAAAGAGAAGAATTATGGGAATGGTGTTGCTCACATATTCCAAAAGTACCATGGATTTTTGTAGGTGACTTTAACATGGTTCAGCACAAAGTAGATAAATTAGCTGGGTTGGCCCACTCTTGGAAGGGCAATGAGCTTTTCTTTTGGCATAAATTCAAAAGGAAATTTAACCTTCTTGATCCTATGGAACATATGCATGGAAAGTTCCCCGATATATGGTTCACTTGGTGCAATAATCAGAAAGGAAAACAAAGAGTCTATTTTAGGTTGGATAGATTCTATGGAGATGTCTCCACCTTTTCCTTCATCCCTAAGAGTAATCATGCTCCTGTCAAAATCTGCCCTATCTCCTTATCAAATCATTCCCCAATTCAAACCTATTGTAGGATTGATGATAATAGGTGCACTGATGGTGAGCATAGTAGAGTTAACTCCTTTAAACTCAATACCTCGCTACTTGAAGATCCTGATAATCTAGATGCTATTCTAATGGTCACCAAACTTACCAAACTTGGAAACCCTTTCTTAGATGCTATCTCACTTTGGAATCTAAAGGTGGAAGCTTGGAAAAGTATATTTGAAGTGATTGGTAAAAAGTTGGCAATGGATAGGAACAATCCTTTTGGAATAATAGGCTGAATATCATAGAAAAAGAACTTCAGAGAAAATGGAATACTGCTATACTTGAAACCCAACTAGCTAACACAAAGCATAATTTGAGCATCATCCATAGATATAAGATTCAAGGGCAGAAAATTAGAGCCAGGGTGAACTGGATCAATGAGGGAGATAAAGGGTTTGGGTATTTCTTCAATATTATAAGGGCCAAACAGAAAAGAGAAATGATCAATGAAATTCAGTTTGAAGGCAGGCATACTAGTGAACTAGAAGATATTCAAAATGCTTTCCATAGATTCTACAGTGAATTGTTCTCTTCAGAAGTGTCTAGGGACAATCAATTAGCCATGAATGATTGCCTCAAGATCATATCACAAAAAATTTCGGTATCAGAAAAAAATAATCTCAATAAGGCTCTCTCTCTGGAAGAAATCTCTACAACCATAGACTCTTTTGCAAATGGGAAATCCTCAGGGATGGATGGCCTCCCCACTAAATTCTATAAGAAAAACAAAAGTTGGGTATGCTCTGAACTTTTGATTTTTTATGAAGAAGCATTCATTAAAGAATCCTTAGGAGACTCTATTAATAAAGGGGTTGTTAAGCTTCTTCCAAAAATAGGAGATAGGTCCCTTGTTAAGAATTGGAGGCTGCTTACTTTGTTGAACCTATCCTACAAAATCCTAGCTAAAGCCCTTGCTAGAAGGATATCCCCTCTTCTGAGAAGATTTATTTCACATACACAAACAGGCTTTATCCAAGGTAGATACATTTTGGAGAACTTAATCACAAGCTAGGAGGCCATGCACTGGGCTAAGTCAGATGGGCATGATGTGGCAATGATTTTTTTAGACTTTGAAAAAGCCTATGACAAGATAGAATGGGGTTTTGTTCTAAGTATGTTGAAAGCCTTTGGTTTTCCAAAGTTCTATTGCAAATGGATAAGTATTCTATTTAAAGATGCTACTACAATCATTGATGTCAATGGTTTCATGTCCGAACCCATAATGCTTCAAAGGTCCATCAGGTAGGGGTTCCCTATAGCCCCTTTTCTTTTTGTCATTTATGTAGATGCTTTGTTCTATACTTTAAGGGCTCAAGCACTAGGACCTCCCTTAAAAGGAATCTCTCTCCCTAACAATGAAGAACTGCTCAATGTTCAATTTGCAAATGATACCTCACTTTTCCTAGGTCTGTCAGAAGACAATTTTGATAATGCCATAGAGAGGATAAACCTCTTTTGTAAGGCCTTGGGGTCCAAAATATTCCCTCCCAAATCCATTGTGTTGGGTTGGTCTGATGATCCACCTAATTGGCTTGTAGATAAGGGATGGCAATGGACAGGACCCAACCAGATTGTCAAGTATCTTGGTATTCCCTTCTCAGTAGAACCCAATCTTGGTAATATGTGGGAATGGGTCTATGACAAAATCAATAAGAAGCACATCAAATGGCAGACTCAATCCTTATCTATTGCAAGTAGGTTCCAAGTTGTACAAAAAGTCCTCTCAGCTCACCACATCTATTATGCTTTAGCCTGGATGTTTCCAAGTTACTAGGTGAATATGATTGAGAAGATCCTCAGAGACTTCTTATGGTTGGATGGGAAAGGTAGTAGGAAGAGGCACTGTGTTAAATGGGCATGGTGCTGTCAAGAAAAAAGCCAAGGAGGACTGGGGTTGAAAGACATTAAAACACACGGCTCTGCCCTTGCATCCAAATGGGTGCTTAAATCCTTATGGGGAAATGAACCATGGAAGATCCTCATAAGGAACAATATTGAGAAGTCAGTTATCAGGAAATGTAAGCAATGGAAGAATGTGTTAGTTTATGATATAGTCTTTGGGGATTTTAAAATGAAAATGTTTGGTTTTAAAAAATTTCAAGTTTTTTGGAAAGCTTGGGTCCAGGTGAGATAGTTTATTCCATAAAAAGGGGTTGTAGGTGGTCCTCCATATTTTCTTGTTAAATACAGATCTATTTGGTGGGGGCTGTATTATAATGGTAAACCTTTGGCCCTCACTTGGAGTTGTTCTGCAAAACTTTGGAACTTGAAGGGGATCTCATTGATTCAAGATATCTTGGATGGTGGGCAGTTAGGGGTGTGGGAGAGCATCAAAGCCAAATTTAAGATTCCTCATTCTTAGAAGATGACCTATACCCTTATTAAGAAAGCAATCAATGCTAATACCATAAGAGATATTATTGATACAATAACATTTCTTAATAATGCTAAATGGTCTAATGGCAGTTTAATCTCAGAAACTACTACTAAACAATTGTACCATAATATGAAGAATGATTCCTCTCTTATTGCTCGAGTGTCCTAATTTTGGGGGTAGATTAATCCCTTTTCTAATTGGCTTTTCTTTTTTGAATATTTTTGGAAAGGTAAAGTTGAACCTAAGAAGATTTGTTTTAAGTGGCTTCTTTTGATTAAAAAACTTGTTGTTGGTCAAGTGATTTCTTTCATTGGTCTTGATCCTATCTCTTGTATCTTGTGTAATTATGTTGAGTCCTTTGAACATTTATTTTTTGAGTGTGTTTATGCATGTAAGATTTGGTCTATTTTTCTTGGTTCCCCTTGTCTTTGGAACTGTAAATCTGTTATTTCTTGGAGTGAAATCCTTGCTGGCTATGTGGAAAAATTTGATTCTAAGCTTAACAATCTCTGATTTACATTAACAATTGAAATTCTATGGACTCTTTGGAAGGACAAGAACAAAGAGGTCTTTCAGGCAGAGAAAAGGAAACTTACTAAGTTTAATCTTAAACTCACACATTTTAATATCATGACACGGGTTTCCTTGGTTCTCCACATCACGAGGAGTGAATTCATGAAGCTGGTACAGGAGGGTAGTTTGGTCATCAACAAAGACAAGGTACAGGAAACAAACTACATTTCTGAATACCAAAGTTTCCTTGCCCCCATGGAAGTGGAGGACTTAAACATCATGATAAGAGGCTGGCATATAGGTAGCAATTACCATGGGGAAGTTCCTATTGCTCCCAATCTAGGGGGAACATAGACAGGATGGAGATTAATGAACAACCAAGAAAAGGACCAAGCATAATTTGAGACTCTAGAGGCTCCTATTGGTACAGCTAACCACAATGATGGCTGGGACTAGATAACAACAAAACTTTAAAAGCTTCCCAATTTTTGTAATATCTAAAACTTGTCATATCATGCCTACTTTAATGTTCTAATTATAGTAGCATAAGTTTCTAGTTAGAATTATCACTCCCCCAATTTTGTAACGGTATATGTAATGGGGGTTGTGAATAGTGATATTTTTCCTCAAACTATGTTCCTTACTTGTAAGTATTGTTAAACTATCTTAATAGAAAAAAAAAATATGTTGGGTGACCAAATGAAATAAGTGTATTTTCTATCAATGACAACATACAATCAATCTATAATAGTGTCTCTTTCCCTATAAGAAGAGAAAATAATCCTAGGTCTAATAATGTAAGTCTCATTGATGAGGTACATCAGGAAAACATTTTGTCATATACACCAATGAAGAAATCAAGGGAGAGAAAGCACTTATTAGAGGAAGTTATGGTGAAAAGGTTAATTGGCTAAGATTTCACTATTGGGATTCAAATTCAAATACTTCAATGATGATGTTGATGAACTACAACTGATTTGAATACATTGTATAACTTGAAGATCTGTGATTTAAGATCGCTGGGTTGCTGATTAGATATGTAAGATGGTTAAATCAATAATATGTTGTCATTGATGTCAACTAACTTTGACAGTACTTATCTTGTAAGTTACTATACCCAAACATCTATAGAAGAAGAATAAAAGAGATGAAGAACAAAATATATCTACATGAGGAAGATGGATATGATAGATAAGGATAAGGAATACATTGGGTAGCTTATTGATGAGTATATGACCTTATGTTATTGACTTGATTATGTTGCATTCATTTATGATGAAGGATAGAGAAAAATGCACAGTGTTGTCAGTTAAAGAACCATTTTAGTATACACCGACATAGTGTAGTGTATACCAATCATAGTACAAACTAAGCTTGTGTTCACCGACATATTTCTTTGTTAATCAAGTAGAAGAAAAGAACTAAATGACTAATTTAGCTGATGGAAGTTGATGACCTGTAAAGTACCTCGAAATCAGAGATGAGGATAATGTTTGTTACGAAGATCAATGGCTAACATAATATGAAGAAGATCTAATGGATTGAATCAAAATGTGTTACTAACACATCAGCCAAGGAAGGTTTAAGCGGAAAAATCAACAAAGGAGATTAAGCGGAAAAATCTGATGGATGGAATTAAAATAGTTTACTCGTCTATTTAAGAGACTAGGATTTCATGATGAAATCATGCTGGAAGAAGGAGACTGCAGATGATATCATGTGAAAAAGCTTCATGCATGCCTGATCAGATTGGTTAAGGAGAACAAAACTGTAGAGATTACCGAGCGTCAGAAAGCTATTACTGAGCGATAGTAAGTTACTGAATATTGATTGAAATAGAATTGAAATATTGATCAAAGGATTTGAATGAGCTTAATATAGATCTAATAATCTTTAATTGAAGTTTTTATGTAATCAGATCAACTTCTGTTACATTTTAACCATTGTAAATAGAGAAATCTCTTAACATAGTGGATTAGAAAGTCTTGTAATGTCATTCATAGAGTGTACATTTGTTATCCTTTCAACCCCATAGTGAATGCTGGTTGGGTGATAACAGTTGGTCTAAAATAATCTAACAAGGTCAAATCTCATAGTGTGTTTGTAACCTTTAACAGGGTTGGGTCTTCACCGACCTCACTTCAGAAGAGTGAACAATTTTTGGGTTGCTAGTCCCAGGTGGTTTTTCCCTTCACAGAGTTTCCACATTAAATCTCTTGTGTTATGTGTTGATTGTGATGATTGTCTGTTATCATACTTTGCATGTTGCATATTGGATTTGATCAGTAATCATTATATGTTATTAACTGGTAATCGGTAAAAGCATGAACAAAATACTATTTTAGTTTACCGAGCTACAGAAGTTTTAGTAAATTGTTTTTGGATATACATTTTGTGATTGGGACTATGCATAACCGATTCACCCCCCTCTTAGTTACTCTAACAATTGGTATCAAAGTGTTGGTTTCTTGGAACAGATTTTTAAGGACTTCAGCACAAAGATATCAAAATGTATAAGAGGGAAGTGCCAAAGCTGAACAAAGATAACTTCACAGTATGGCAAAGTCGAATGAAGTTGCATGTATCTGGAATTAGGAATTCTGCCCTAACACTAATGGAGAATGGCTACATTGCACCGCCCACTGGTCCCTTTGATGCAGAGCACCCACAACTTAAGCTTGAATGAGCCCAACCAAAATCTATTTAATAGCAATAGAATAATAATGTCGATCCAAACCATGGATCAATAATTTCAACCAAATCTGTAAACGTGGAAGCTCGCAGCTCCACCACCTTTCCTCAAATTTTAATGCTGAAAACAAAACAAAAGATTCTTCAACACCTTCAATCACTCCCACTACAAACCTAATTCTCACGGTCCATCTGGCTATCATTCTAACACCGGCTTACACCGAATAGCTATGACCCTGCTATGCTCAAACCATTTCCAACTTAAGATTATCATGGATCAACTATCGGCTTCTCTGATTATAACACTGTCATAAAAAACACATACTCAACTTGTAAATATAGAGACCCGTCATCATTCAAAATTCAATGATATTCAATATTATTTTGTATCACTCTGAACAAATATGCATTCTTCCCTCTCAGTTCTCTTCCACGATAACTGTCAAAACTTCACCTCTTCATTACCCATGGCATCAATGGACTGTCAACCCATCATCATTCTGCTAATCTGTGCATGGAACAATGAATCAATCTGCTAATATAAGGGTTCGACACCGGTTTTGTGAACCGGTTATCCTTAGATAACATTAACATTAAAACTAATCATTACCACCCTGCCAACAATAACCGTTAATGTCCCAAATCTTAATGTGTTCAAGAGAGAACCCACGGATTTCAATCAATATTCTGTCAACCAAGGTGAACATGAACACAACTGTATGCTATCAAACAAAATGAAACATAAACATAATTGTACATAGTTCTATCATAACGTTCCAGATGGGATTGTATTGGAAACCGAACATAAACCAAATAGCATAATGAATGTTTCATACAATATTGAACTTCTTTAATTCATCCCAATACCATATATCAATTCATATCAAAATGAACAAAAATCTCCAATATCAGGTGCCAATAACAAGAAGAGTCTGATTCCATACACTATTAAACTCTAATGAAACCCAATACAAATTTGACATTAAAAGACTGATCATTGATCACTACTGCAAACATCAAACAAAGTACATTTGGAATACACAAACTTAACATTGTTTAATCCAACCAACGATTAGGAATTGAGAACAAAGTAACATAACTGAGAAGGTGAAGAACCATAAGATTCGGACAGAAAATTCATTTCTTTATTACTATGTTCTTCATTATAGTGTATCCTCTTTCACTGTTCCCAACTCCCATCTCTACCCTACTCTACTACCTCTCCTTCATCATATTACAAAATGTCGATAAAAAGACTTTCTAACAACCCGATAACTAACCATATAACTAACTTTTAACCTCCCTCTATGCAACTGACTCATGACTAATTTATGAGATTATTTGGAATATGAACTAAAATAGAAATGGATCATGGAGTTTGACAACAAAGTTGTCAACTTCATGATTAAAAAAATGTTTTATTTCTCATGTCTATGACACTTAGACTACTAACAGTAACCCTATTACATTAATTAAGACACAAAATGGCTTACTAAGCCATGTTACAATGCAAATTAACCACATATTATCCAGAATCTTCAAAATATTGCCAATCACCGGATGCACCTGCATCATACTCCCGGGGACACAAAAATTCAGGTCCCATTGAATTGCTGCGATCTTCTTCCAAGTCTTCCAATTGTATGAAGGCAATGTTGTTATTATAAAAATGACTGAAGTGATGCCGCTTCCCTCAACATGTTGGTTCCAATCTTTCTAGTGAATACCCTTCATAGTATGTGTAGTGCTACCTCCATTGAATCTTGGAACAAATACATTAGACATCACCATATTGCCTGTAGAAATATACTGATCAATAATATTGTACTCTCCTTGTTTGTATATCTCTAGGGTATCATAGTGATCAACAAATACTCCATCTGTTATGCCAACAGTATTCTCCTCTGTATGTGAATCTTGTACTATGTCCTTCCATCCTTGATCATTTTTGTCCACATTCCCATCATCCGAGCAAATAATATTTTTTGCAACCACATCTGTCACCAACTCTCCTTCATCTGTAAGAACCTTTTCCTCAGAAGGTTCAACAACAACATCCTATTGTTCACTCTCCAAACTAGCATTCATTTGCTATCTATGCCCTTCCAATGGGATGTGTACCTCTTCTTGATCCACTTCTTTATCAGTAACTTCATCTTCATCTGCTGGTTGCTCCAAGAGAAATGCTATCCTCTCCCACTTTGCAATACTCTTATCTAACTCTTCTTCAAGATTCTATAACCTTTCCTCTTCTTGCTTCCCAGCTTCTTCTTCCTTTTTCTTTCTTTCTCTTTCTTCTCTCTCCTTCTTATCACCATATAGGTACTCCTTCAATGCCTTAACAATTTCTCTTTCACTCCTTGTCAAACCCATCTCTTCTCACCAATCTAGGATTAATTAGATCTCCAGCCACCACTTTGGAACACTCAAGGAGGATATTTCAACTCCAAGCATCAACAACGGGCTTTCAATCCTCCAAATCCCAAACCTTTCTCTTGCTCTGATACCACTTGATGCATAGCACCCGTAACTTAAGCTTGAATGAGCCCAACTGAAATCTATTTAATAGCAATAGAATAATAATGTCGATCCAAACCATGGATCAATAATTTCAACCAAATCTGTAAACATGGAGGCTCACGGATCCACCACCTTTCCTCAAATTTCAATGCTGAAAACAAAACAAAAGATTCTTCAACACCTTCAATCACTCCCACTGCAAACCCAATTGTCACGGTCCATCTGGCTATCGTTCTACCACCTTACACCGAATACCTATGACCCTGCTATGCTTGAACCATTTCCATCTTAAGATTATCATGGATCAACTATCGACTCCTATGATTATAACACTGTCATAACAAACACATACTCAACTTGTAAATATAGAGACCCATCATCATTCAAAATTCAATGATCTTCAATATTATTTTGTATCACTTCGAACAAATATGCATTCTTCCCTCTCAGTTCTCTTCCATGATAACTGTCAAAACTTCATCTCTTCATTATATATAGTTGAATGTGGACCTCTAATCCAACTACACACACAACATGCTCATTACTCACATGGTTGAATTACAAGAGAGAGTATGAATTACTCAATCTGAAATCCATCATGAAGTGACCTGTTGCCTCCTATGTAGATGGGGTGTTTAATTACTCTCATATTGGAGAGCCAACAACCATGAGACCAATTCTACAATGGAGGATTTTCAAAAGCTATAATGATAAGCAAAAATTGAAATTAAACTAGAATGAGTGTAATTTAATCTAAGATGCTTTGAAAGAAATATGATATTAATCTAGATAGCTTGGAAAGAAAATATGAAGTGCAGATTATTCTAAAGAACTTGAAATAGAAATTAGATTAAGCTATGAGCAAATAAGCCAAACTAAGTATCATGAAAATGCAATATTAAACTAAATGAAAATTATACTAAAATGCAATAAAAGCTTGGAATTAATGAAATTGAGACACAAAAATAGTATAGTTCAATTACTCTCAAAAATTTCTCCTCCTTGAATGAAGAAATGAGGCTCATTAAATAGAAAACCCTGGGAAGATAATGAAGGGGTTCTTGATTTGAAACTCCTGACCCTTCGTTTCCATTTGAGACAAAAAATGCATTGAATTACTTAATTAAAAGAATGGAATTTTCCACATAGGGGACTTTTTGAATATCTTGAATTATTGATTCAAAAATGAGTGTCCATTCAAATAACAAGTAATTATTAATTCCTTTTTTATGGGTAATTAGCTAAAGGGGGTAGATTTTAATTTAATTCCAAGTACTTAGGACTTTAGGATTAAATTAATTTATCATAGGGGTAATTTAGCTAATAAAAGTTGAAGACTTTAGGAATTAATTTTAATATTTGATTAATGCAATTAGGGTTTTTGCAATTGACATCAAGTCGAATTAAGTCAAGTAGGAGAGAGAAAATTACCTAGGAAACTAGGACTTTGGAGATGTAAAATTAAGGAAAATGCACCAAAATTGATTGAATTTAATAGGTGCCAATTTTAGGGTATTACATTTGCCCCTCTTTGAATTGATGTGCGAATAGCATGTTGATTCAAAGAATAGTCTGAAGTGACGGATGACAAGAAATTTGGGAGTCTAGGTTAGGTTTCTAAGACACTAAACAAATCAAAGCATGATTTTCTAAAGTCTAAGTTAGATTGCGAAGACAATGATCTTGAGAGAAGATGAGAATCGGGGTTAGGTTGTCCCAATGCCCAAAATGAGATTTGGATGCAAACTTAGGACTATCTCTAGAATTAGGGTTAGATTGCCCCAATATGAAGCTTAGCTCTCTGAGACCAGGGTTAGATTGCCCAGATAACGGTCTAAGAGAGATTTCAAGAGCCATCTTCAAAATGAAGCTTGACTCCCAGGAATTAGGGTTAGATTTCCCCAATACCTAAAAGATAGATGACTAGATAGCAAGATGCAAGGCATCGTGATGTCCCTAGCAATGAGAATTGGTGATTCAGATTAGACTGATTCAAGATTCAAATGATGTAATCATCCTACCCCCTCGGGAGTGAAATCGAGAGATGACATATCGGAAGGACGATTGACAACAAGAGATTCCAGAGCAGAAGCAATTAGACTAGATTTGAGAAGTTGTAGAAGCAAATCAAAGCAAAGCATAGGTCTTGTTGACCAAGTTTGACCATGGTTGACCATGGTTGCTAGAGTTGACTTTGATGAAAAGAGCAAAGATCTTGGGAACATGATGCAAAGATGAGGGTCTAGCAGGAAAATGACACTAGAAGGCTGACTACACAAGTGTCCGATCCCAAAAGGATCCTAGAATTTCAAACATGGTTTTGAGCTATTTGGAGATGTCAAATTTTGATTTTCATCCCAAAAATGGATTCAGAGCAGTGGATTTAGCCAATGGGGTGATTTTCATGCAAAACGGAGTACTTTTGAAAATTAGGTCAAAAGCTATATAAGGCCCGGAGGGGTCATTTTCAATTCATTATTCACTTTCATCTTCTTGTGATTTCTAAGCTCTAAGAGAGAAAATGGAGGGTCTTCTACTACATATGCATATATTTGAGTGCTCTTGATGACATGCCTGGCCAACGGAGTATGACGCACCTGTAAGTAGTCGATAAACCTTCTTGCTTTTAATTCATATAGCTTGTTAGGTCAATTTAGGATAGATTCAACAACTTTTGGTCCATGTTCTTCCAATCTCACTTGAGGAAGTAGTTTCCTCACACCAACCTAGGTCTCCCCTCATGTGAGGAAGTAGTTTCCTCAAATGAGTTGGATCTCCTTTGTGCAGGCTCTGGCTGGAAGCTCACGCGAGCTGAGAGGGGGTCCCACGCAAGATTGTAGCAGCTCACGCAAGATTGAGTCTTGTCTCGCGTGAGAAAATAGTTTTCTCATGCAAGAATCTACTACAGAATTCAAAGTATTTGCCAAAAATTTTCAAATTTGCATGAAATTAGCCAAGTATAGCGTCACAGAGCCATGTTTAGGATAGATGTCTTGCTACATTTGTTGTTGTTGTGTTGAAAAAGTCATCATATCGAGGTACTGATCCAATGTCATCACTTGCTTTGCAAGTTGACTTTCCTGATGTTGCCTTCAGGACACACCATCCTATCATCACCACATTGGTGCAAAGACTGACAGATGCAAAGAGTGCTCATATTGATGGACTCGGCCTGGGATACTTGTGTGATCTACCTGACATTCAGGTAAATCACGGTCTTCTTGGTGCACTGGTAGAGCATTTCCATTCGGAGATGAACACTTTTCACTTTTTGATGGGGGAGATGATGGTGACTCCCGAGGATGTATACAAGATCCTAGGGATACTAGTCCATGGTGCTTGATTGGAGTACAAGACACAGCTATGGCAGGGGATAGTAGCCTTGAGGATGATCTTTAGGGATGATTTAGTGATGGGTCGGGCCATCTCCTAGGATGATTTGGTGTGTAGATACAGCGGTGCTCACCAATTAGCCATTGTACTTGTGATGTTCTTGAGCTGCTACCTTGTTCCAGATCAAGGTCAGCATGGTCTAGAGTGTGGCTGGGGCATGATTTTGCAAAGGATGCTAGCTAGACCAGCGGTCAGGTTCAGATGGGGCGAGTGCATGCTAGCCCACATGTATCATGAAATGCATGAGGTAGTATATCACAGGGCGAGGATGATGGCGGCCAGAGTCTTTGTTCTTCATATCTAGGCCTGGGAGCATCTCCCCAATTGCAGACCCATCTTCCATGACACACAGCAGCCACTTGAGTCATACATTTATAGATATGCAGGTCAGATGACCCAGCCCCTACTAGGTAAGACAGAGTAGTGGAGAGGATAGCTGGACGACATGGAAGCTATAGTATGGAGACCTTGGGTGGCTACTGAGCCATGGGATGATGCTTAGAGAGAGCTATCACATATGTTTGTATCTCATCCATTGATTAGATGAAGTGTTACCATCATAGAGAGATTCCTGGTTACATGCGTCCTGCACCAGTTCGGTGGGTAGCACGACATATCACAGGAGTACTGCCCTTATGCCCATTTCTCTGATGAGGAGAAGAAGGGGTGGCATGTTAGATTAGATCCAAGGTGGTGTGCTATTGAGGCACGCATTCCAGCCATGCAATGGGATTACATGGTGGGTGTCACCAATGCAAGGGTGACACCTACATATAGAGATCACTGAATTGCAGTCCTCATCTGAGGTTTACAGATTCAATTGGTGTGGGAGCATAGTAGCAGCCTGCATAGCAATAGCAGGCACATGACCAGCAGCTTGTACAGTAGCAGGCTACACAACAAGGATAGCAGTAGTAGAGAGTATTGAGACCCCAAGAAGGGAAGATTAGCATCCTTGCTAGGATGATGGGCTTAGACGTAGGAGATGGGAGTAGTGGGGCCCAGCAAAGGTCCACTAGGTAGCAGACAGGATATACATCACAACAGGCTCCCCCAGATGATGATACGGATATGCCTGATATTCTAGTCAGAGCAGGGACACCACAACTGCAAGAGGCTCTTAGGAAGAGTCAGGAGAGGGTGTGACAGGTACATTGAGAGTGAGATGATTACCATACCTGACTCATTAGAGAGGAGACCCATGTAGCTGATCAAGATGTTGAGATCAGATAGTTGGGAGATGAGCTGGCGCAGTTGAGGATCGAGACCAGATATGAGGCTACTCAGGTATCATATTACTATGCAGCTTATTGTGGGGTTGTTTTAGATCTATTAAAGTAGGTACCACCATTCACTGATTATGCTAGAGCTCCACAGGCACCTCCACCAGTACCTCCACAGGCACCACCATGGGAACCACAGCAGCAGGCACCACAAGCACCCCCTCAGGCACCTCCATAGTAGTAGGCACCTCCACAGCAGCTGATGCCACCACCTCAGACACCATTTCCACCTCCTCCACTAGGTGGTGCGGGGCCCAGCTAAAACTTTTGATATATTTGTACATTGTAGCCCATTTTTTATACTGTGCTTGAGTAGCACCTCCTCTTTTGTACATGACATTATTTGAGATATATATGTGAGATCAACGGTTTGATATCATTTTACTTGTGGTCATATTGCTTTGATATTGATGTTTATGAGATGTTTCTATATGCTTAGATGTATGGATAGAGATGTATGAAATGCACATGTTTCCTTTTATGAATATGAATATGCACCTAGTTTATTTTTTATGATGATGCAGTGATAGATGGATAGAATGTATGCATATATGTAATGTATGATTTGAGTTATGCTTATAATGGATGCACATGTAAATGAGTATGCGATGGAAATGCAAATGGGAACCAAATGAAAATGCAATGGATATGTGATGCACATGGTACTAATCATCTCATGTAGGATTGTCACAATATATGATAGGTACTAATCAAAAAGATATGTTTCAAAGATCAAGAGTGAGGACCGGACACTTGTGTAGCCAAGATGAAATTAGGACAAAAAGATGAGAACACTTGATGAACAAAAAGCAATCAAGAGAGTAACAAGATATCATCTCAAATCTAAGCTTAACATGCAAATGCAAGCCTAAACTAAAATGCAAGCCTAGAATAGAAATGCAAGCCCTAGGACTTGGTTTTTGGACTCACCACATTTATCATCATCGAGTTCATTTAAGCATGGGATGATCGCAAGATGTCATACAATCCTCACTAACATTACAATTATGAGAATATGAATATGACATAAGTCTTAGATTTTTCAGAATGAGGTGTAAGCATTAAGGCACAAGAAGCCAAAATGACCTAAACACCTATTCCTTTGGATTTAGCAAGTTAACATAAGCATCAAAGCACGATTTCTAGAATGACCTGAATGGTGCTTGTGAACAAACACACCAGACACGCGAGAGTTCCTTCTTTTGCCAAAGAGTACTCGCAGTGACCCTTACGTTCACTTAGCAGGATGAGCATTAGCAATTTTACTTGTAGCAGAAAGAAGTCACTCAAAACAAACAAGGAGAAGAACCAACCTCACCAAGGCATCCATATAAAAGGAGTCAAGGTATGCATGGCCATCCAATTTGAGATAAAAGCTCTTATAGATGGACACCCCTCTTAAATAGAGTCTTTGGATCATTAGAACTAAACCAGCAAACAAAAAGCAAAGGAAAGATCATGCCCCTAGTCTTCGCATTTCTCAGTCAAGAAAGACATCTTAGATTCACTCAAGGGGAAATGATAAAGCAAACAAACAAACAAGCAAAGCAAAAATCTCAACATGCTTCAAAGGAACAAAAAATTAGTTTTTAGTTTTAGTTTACATTTGTGTTCAAGCAGATTGAAGTCGAATCAGAAGCAAACAATATTCAAAGTCTCGATGGGATAGTGACAGTAGGCAGACACAATGAGAACCACTGGTGACCATCGCAAGAGACAAAGTCTTAAGAAGATATCAGAGCACGAACCAAGTATCAGCAGGTGAACATAGTGAGAACCACTGGTGACTGATACAAGGAAGATTATCGAAAGAGAGAATAAAAAGTGAGCGAAACATCAACAGGCAGACGCAGTGAGAACCATTGGTGACTGATGTAAGGAAAAGATCCCAAAAGAGAGGGGTTTGAACAAGAGATAAGTATCAGTAGGCAGGCATAGTGAGAACCACTAGTGACTGATACATGAGAGATCCTAAAGGAGAGAAATCTCAAAGTGGCTAGGCATCAGCAAGCAGACACAGCGAGAACCACTGGTGATCGATGCACAAACAAAACTTCTAAAAGTGATAGGACAATGCCCCCTAGATCAAGAAGGTGCCCCCAAGTATGAACCAATTCCAATCCATGAAGAGTTGAGGAAAATCTTGAAGACAACTGAAGGCAAGACCATGAGCTGGAAAACTAAAGCAAGAAGTGAACTAAAAGCAGCAAACAAACTAAAGCGGGAAAGCAAACTAAAGCAGGAAACTAGAAGCCAAGCGATGCTGAGATGAGATGTAGCTTCAGGAAACAAGAGGTGCCTATTTACCAGGTTTTCACCATCTTGGTAGAGATTCTATTTTTGCTACCATGATGCCTATTTACCAGGTTTTCATTAATGACACATTTTCTTCTTTTTCAATTTTTTTGTACTTTTCTCTTTTTTTTATTTTTTTTGTATTTTTTATCTTTTCACTTTTTTTTTTGTATTTTCTCAATTTTCTATTTTTTTTATTATTACCAAGGCACCTATTTACAAGGTTTTCACTAAGATAATAGATACATCAAAGCGCATGTTTACCAAGTTTTCACTAAGATGATCATTTTTTCAGGACATTTTGCAATTTTTAGGATTTTTGCAATATATCATTTTTTTGGTTTTTTTCAGGACTAATAAATATGTACATGAGCATGCCGAGAATGTCTCAACTGTAGAATTTCTTCAAGTGAGGAGCATTGATAGGCTCTCTAAGCTTTTCTCCTTCAATGGTGGAATCTCCAAGAACATAGTCTTTTGCAATAGCGATCAGCTAAGAAGTTGTAGAATCAAAACCAGTAGTACCCAATTGTCGAGAGATCCATAGTCAAGGAAAGATCACATAAGTGAGACCCACAAATATCCTCATGGAAACATCTTAACTCTTTGTCAGATTTCCCATGCTCTAAATGCTTACGAAAAGTATTTTCTAGATTTCTCTTAGTCATGTCATTAGCAATGAGGAGATACTGATATGCACTTTCGGACAAGGCAAGATGGAGTGGAGAGGGTAAAATATGAGAGGCAAGGGTGATGGAATGCAGGGAAGTATGAGATTCTTGGAAGCTTGAATGGAAACTTTGATTTTCATTTTGGAATCCACATAGCTTTTGATTTTTTTCTCTATTCTTCTTTATGTTGAGGTGCTTTTGATGACAATGCCTGTAAGATGGATTTTGAGATCCATTTTTTATTTTATTTTCTGGCTTTTGATTGTCTTCTTCTTTTTTAGGACCTTTTTGGTCTTTTGAACACCTCTATTTCTTTTCTTTCTTTGTAGTCACATGTCGATTAGATGGGACATGGTGACCTTGAGATATAAGTGGATTCTTATTATTTTTGTCTTTATGTTGCACATCCAAGTTACTTCCAAAAGACTCAAGAATGGTGGATGAAAGAGGCTTGTATGACTGCTTTTAGGTGAAGAGATGGAGATAAAAAGTGGATGAGCTACTTATCTTAGGGAGGAGGGGGAGGATGAGTAGTCAATGGGATGGGCTCAAGTGCAAAGATATCAGCATCATCCTCATCATTCATGAATGAATCAGATAGATCAAGAAAGTGATCTTCCATAGAATGTTGTCAATTGTGAGTTGTCCTAGAAGAGTCAGATAAGCTTGGAGGAATATTATGTGAGCCTAACCAAGATAACATATTCTAAGAATTAGGTCCCCTTTCAGGTGGAAATAATACATGAATAGGAACCATTTCAGTTCTAGATCTACCAAGTTTCCACGAAGCTGTAACAGGATGGGGTCTTACATACCCATGATTTGCTAGAGCAGTAGAAGCATAGCTTGGAGTAAATGGCCTAGGAGCCATAGGAATGATCTCCACAGAAGGGTGAAAAGGATCATCATCAACAACATATTTGTGTGTAGCATCAACCAGTATCTTTGTAGTAGCATCTGACATGTAATTAGCTAGAGATATAGTAGGCAGAAGATTTTCTTCATCGCTATTATCTGTCACAAGAAGTGTTTCTTCAACGGCAAGACCTTTCTCAGTAGCAGAAATGGTGGAGCAATCTAGAATAGGTATACCCCGAGGTATATCCAACATAAGGGAGATGCTAGATAGTTTCCCCCAATCAATATGTGTGACATTAGAGTCAGCAATAGTAGGAGTATGTTTAGTAAAGTGTATAAAATCCTCCTGATGAGGACCAGGATCATGTTCTTGAAGTAGATAATCAAAATCAGAATGTTGAATATTCAAGAGTCCTTCATGTGTCATAGGCTAGATTTTTGTGTCTTCATTATCTAAGCCCTTGCATGAATGAAAGTTGTAGCTAGGTTGGTCAAGTTTATGCTCCTGATATCCCATACCAAATATGTCTTCAAAGGGCCTCTCACAAGAATGCAAAGATGGAGGAAGAGTCATCAATGACAAGATGGACTTAATCTGATATTCCCCCATTCCAATATCTTTGATCTGTAGGGTCTTTTCTATCTCTTTGAGTTTGGTATCATAAGATTCTACAAATTCCCCATTGGTCAGGACAAAGCTATCACCAGATTATGTGAGCATTTTGCAAGTGAGCAGGGGAGCATTATGCGGATGGCTCAAGGAATGATCACCTTCTTTGAAAAGGGACAAATAATGAGGTGAGGTCAAATGACCCACCATAGATTGAAATCAGTCGAGATTGAGATCTTTGGGGGCATTTGCCGCAGTGAGGGCTTTATCCATAGATAGTTTCGGTCTAGATGTTGAAGGCTCAGGACCTTTGAGCGCGATCTTTGCACTAGATTGAGGGATAGCATTCGCACAAGCTGGAGACTGTGCAGAGTTACAAGAGGGAGGCATAGGGCCTCGCAAGACAAATGGAGCTTTGGGTTTAGGAGCATCTTCAATCCCTAGAGCAGTGGTCACGTCATAGTATTCAACATCAACAGGTTCAATCACATTGATGATAATGTCACTAGTATCGTACGTATAGTTGACCACATTGTTGGTATCTTTAGACTTGGGTGATTCACCTTTCCCATGAGGAGGGAAGGGGTATTTGAATTCCTCATGATCTGAATTCTTGTTATGGTTCTACATCAAAGTCCTATAAACCACATCAAGTGGTTCACCCAAGGAAGTGGAGTCACGCTTGGGTTGAGGGATCCAACGTTTGTTTCTAGAAAATCGGGAAGGCGGTTGAGTTTCCATCATAGCCTTCTTAGTGGTCTTGACCACTTGTATACTAGAGATGAGATTAAAGACATAATTTGAGGGTTTTGGCATCATATTGTCAACAACCCCGTCATTCATAATATCTATGTTTTTGTTGACAATCTTACCCTTATCCTTGTTTGAGGGAGAAGGTCCTTTCTTGTTGTCTTTGTTCAAAGTCAATTCTCCCTTCTTGATCATAAAGGCCTCTATCCTCACAGATTTCCTAATCATATTGTCAAAAGTGAGGGGACCTTGCAATCGTACTTGGTATCCAAAATTTGGGACAAGATTGTCTAAGAAGATATCAAGCTTTTTAGACTCGGGTAATTTACATGGATACTTTGTGAAAAATTATCTCCATCTCTGGAGAAATGTTAGGAAAGGTTCCCCTTGTCTCTATTTCAAATTGCAAAGGTCCTAGATGTTGACCAAATGTTGAATATTGTGGGATTGATCATAACGCTTGTCATTTTGAGACTGACCATGACCTTGGTCATTCTGAGATTGCTCATGGCTTTTATTGAATTTACCTCCCCCTAGGAATTGGAATGGATCTCCTATCTTGTTTGTAGTATTCTAAGAGATCATGAAAATAAGATCAGAAGAGTCAATAGGTTCGAAAGGATCAATAGGTTCAATTCTAGAAAGTGGCACTTCAGAGTCTTGTTGGTCCTAAAACAATGGGTTATAATATTCTTGAAATAATAAGTTAGACTGTATTTGAAACAATGGATTATAATACTCTTGGAATGAGGAGGAATGTGAGGATCCCTCATGAAACTCAAATTGTGCAACAGGTTTAGAATGACCTCTTCTTTGATTATGAGGCTTACCTCCACCTTGTCCAGTATTCTGAATGGGATAAGTCTTGCCACTTCTAGTCGTGATAGTCATAGATGGAGATGAAATGAGAGAGGACTCAGGATAATGATAGACTCAGTCTCTAAGAACAACACAAAGAAGATAAAGGCTAGAAAAACCAAGATGTGAGATGGACCTGGTATGAATCGTCAAAAGAGGGAGCTAGAACAGCTGAGATAAGACTATCGCAACACGAGATACAAAAGGCATAAAGAGATAAGGTAAACCAATGAGAGATGACATGAGTCAAAGCAAAGATTGATTGATTCCTAACTTGAGACAACTAGTTTATGACAGTGAATGACAAGAAAATAGAAAAATAGACCTCAAACAAAAGGCAGACTAGATAAAAAGTCAAACAATCAATAACAAACAAGTCTCTATTTTTTAAAACTGGGCTACAGTCTCATGCGAGAGAGTACCAGGCCGTGCGAGAGAACACAAACCTTTGCGTGAGACAACAAAGTCTCGAGCAAGAAAGTGCTCTAAAGAGTAACACTACACACGGGAAAAGTCCAAAATCTGATAGTCTGACACAATTTTTGAGGTTAAAGTTGAATTTTGAGGTACAACCTGAATTGATGTCTGACAGAAAATCTAGTTTCCTAATAGGTTTGAAGAATAGTTTAATCAACAATCTCATTTTGGGATTTCAAGCATTCATTTAAAGACACAAAGGTTCAAATCAAGTAGTTGTGATACAAGAAGCAGTTGTTAACAAACCTATCAAGGATAAAGAAACTTGATAGCATCAGAGGAGTCTTTGTTTGATAATGATTGGAAAATGTTTAAGACTTGATAACAAACACATAGCTTAGTCCTACAAAAAAAATGGTCAGAAGACAAAACCTTTTCCCCATTGCTTATGCGCATACGTGCACCTCACACAGCCATGTCACCCCCTAGAAGGCACCCATATTTTTAGTGTTTCCAAGGACTCAATAGTGTATGTTCGAAGGTTACCCTTGTAGTAGGGGCCAATGTTGCAACCACCTTCAAGTGTCCAGGTGTATGCCTATGATGGGAATCTATGGGAGAGATTTTTCCCCCTCCCTGCGTAAAGATTATGACTCCTTTCGGAGGTGAACTGGGTAGGCCACTAGCTAAGGAAAGTTTTTAATAGTCTTTCATTCATGCTAACCTTTAGTGCCCTTGATACAAGGTTGAGGCCTCGCAACCACACCAACACCCGAAATTCATACACCCCTGCAAGCAGGGCTAGGAGCAGCGCCGCTCAGTATAACTGATAGAGCCTTCTCAAGATGATATTCAAAGTCTTGAGAAGGAAGCTAACATGGTTTTGGAGTTTTTAGACTCAACAAAATGTTCTTTATTAGAGTGAGGCAGAATCACCGGTGATAGGTGTGTACTCACTTGGGTCATTCCTGGAGGTTCAACTTCCAGCAGGCCCTCTAAAGGTGACACAACTTGGCTTAGATCCGAGGGTTTGATTTTCTATTTCTCTCAAGGAGAGAAGAGCATACTTCTCTACCTCATCACTTCACCCAAACACATCAAGAAAGTTCATCACTGATTTAGCTTCACTCCACCACATCTACAAGCTTTTGGGTTTCTGGTTGTCTCAAAGAGAGAAGAGCATAATCCCCTAGCAAGTAGAAGCGTAAAGATTCACTACCTTTCTCTGCTTCCCCAAGAATTTGTCATATTAGTAGGATCATTAGGTTTTCGGGTTCATTCATGGTCATCACCTCCATGTAATGAAGAGCCAAATTCCCTACCCACTATCAAAATTCTCAAGAAATTTTTCACGGAGCCCTATTTAGACTATGTGAATGAAAGCAAGAAACAAACACAACATTTTAACAAGTCTTCGACTACCGTCCTGCAATCAAACCATTAGCATGTTTTATGTTCTTCGACAAACCTCCTACAGAAAACTGTTATGCTATGAAAATAACAGAAAAATGGGAATTAACAGCAAACAAAAACTGTAAGAAATCTATAACAAGAAAGATAGAGACTGAAAAATTTAAAAACTGTAGTCAAATCTCGCTCAAGGAAGTACTCCATAGCGTGCGAGAAAACACAGGGTGTCACGTGAGCATGTAACAGTTCACGCAAGAGAGTGCTACAAGGAGCAAAACTTCATGCGGTATGCTCTAGATTCTCACATGAGAATCCGTACACAGTTAGTATGGATGCATGACAAAGCTCAAATTTCCTGTCAGAAAAATCAAGAATGAGGCTAGAAATTGATCTTTTCTACCCCACGGTGGGTGCCAAAATGTATATAGTCAAGTGTGGACCTCTAATCCAACTACACATGCAACATGGTCATTACTCACATGGTCGAATTACAAGAGAGAGTATGAATTACTCAATCTGAAATCCATCGTGAAGCGACCTGTTGCCTCCTATGTAGACAGGGTGTTTAATTACTCTCAGATTGGAGAGCCAACAACCATAAGACTGATTCTACAATGGAGGATTTTCAAAAGCTATAATGATAAACAAAAACTGAAATTAAACTAGAATGAGTGCAATTTAATCTAAGATGCTTTGAAAGAAATATGATATTAATCTAGATAGCTTGGAAAGAAAATATGAAGTGTAGATTATTCTAAAGAACTTGAAATAGAAATTAGATTAAGCTATGAGAAAATAAGCCAAACTAAGTATCATGAAAATGCAATATTAAACTAAATGAAAATTATACTAAAATGCAATAAAAGCTTGGAATTAATGAAATTGAGACACAAAAATAGTATAGTTCAATTACTCTCAAAAATTTCTCCCCCTTGAATGAAGAAATGAGGCTCATTAAATAGAAAACCTTGAGAAGAGAATGAAGGGGTTCTTGATTTGAAACTCCTGGCCCTTCGTTTCCATTTGGGACAAAAATGCATTGAATTACTTAATTAAAAGAATGGAATTTGCCACATAGGGAACTTTTCGAATATCTTGAATTATTGATTCAAAAATGAGTGTCCATTCAAATAACAAGTAATTATTAATTCCTTTTTTATGGGTAATTAGCTAAAGGGGGTAGATTTTAATTTAATTCCAAGTACTTAGGACTTTAGGATTAAATTAATTTATCATAGGGGTAATTTAGATAATAAAAGTCAAAGACTTTAGGAATTAATTTTAATATTTGATTAATGCAATTAGGGTTTTGCAATTGACATCAAGTCAAATTAAGTCAAGTAGGAGAGAGAAAATTGCCTAGGAAACTAGGACTTTGGAGATGTAAAATCAACGAAAATGCACCAAAATTGATTGAATTTAATAGGTGCCAATTTTAGGGTATTACATTCATTACCCATGGCATCAATAGACTATCAACCCATCATCATTCTGCTAATCTGTGCATGAAACCATGAATCAATCTGCTAATATAAGGGTTCGACACCAGTTTTGTGAACCGATTATCCTTAGATAACATTAACATTAAAAGTAATCATTACCACCCTACCAACAATAACTGTTAATGTCCCAAATCTTAATGTGTTCAAGAGAGAACCCATGGATTTCAATCAATATTCTGTCAACCAAGGTGAACATGAACACAACTGTATGTTGTCAAACAAAATGAAACATAAACATAATTGTACATCATTTTGTCATAACGTTCCAAATGGGACTGTATTGGAAACCGAACATAAACCAAACAACATAATGAATGTTTCATACAATATTGAACTTATTTAATTCATCCTGAGACTATATATCAATTCATATCAAAACAAACAAAAATCTCCAATATCGGCTGCCAATAACAAGAAAAGACCAATTCCACACACTATTAAACTCTGATGAAACCCAATACAAATTTGACATTAAAAGACTGATCACTGATCACTACTGCAAACATCAAACAAAGTAGATTTGGAATACACAAACTTAACATTGTTTAATCCAACCAACGATTAGGAATTGAGAACAGAGAAACATAACCGAGAAGGTGAAGAACCATAAGATTCAGACAGAAACATCATTTCTTTATTACTATGTTCTTCATTACAATGTATCCTCTTTCACCATTCCCAACTCCCATCTCTACCCTACTCTACTACCTCTCCTTCATCGGATTACAAAATGTCGATAAAAAGACTTTCTAACAACTTGATAACTAACCATATAACTAACTTTTAACCTCCCTCTACGCAACTAACTCATGACTAATTTATGAGATTATTTGGAATATGAACTAAACTAGAAATGGATCATGGAGTTTGAAAACAAAGTTGTCAACTTCATGATTAATAAAACATTTTATTTCTCATGTCTATGACACTTAGACTACTAACAGTAACCCTATTACATTAATTAAGACACAAAATGGCTTACTAAGCCATGTTACAATGCAAATTAACCACATATTATCCAGAATCTTCAAAATATTGCCAATCGCCGGATGCACCTGCATCACCCTTGACCCTTGATCAACTAAGAGACAGGCATAAACATAATGTTACTATGATGGAGATTGTTGCTGCCTATACCGATGCTGAATTTGAAGATATTAAAAATTGCACTACTGCTAAAGATATGTGGGATAAACTTGCTCAATTTTATAATGGTGATGTGAATGTCAAAAGAGCCAGAGCTGAAAGCTTAAGGGGAAGATTCGATGATATGAAGATGAAGGAAGGCAAAAATATTGTGCAGTATACAAATAGACTGAAAGAGGTAGTACATGCTATTAGAGCATCTGATGGTGTTATTGATAAAGAGATAGTGGTAAGCAAAGTTCTCAAAACCTTATTGTCAGTTTATGCAATCAGAATATCTGCAATTCATGAAAAAAGGTCTACATCTAGTAACAACCTTACTCTTGATAATCTAATTGATAATCTTACAACCTTTGAACTGAATAACTTTGATAATAGTGTTGTACCGTCTATTGAATCTTCTTTTATGTCTTCTCTGAAGATTGGTAAGTCTAGTAGCAGAAATAAGAATGATGATAGTGATAGAAATACTGATAATGAGCTTGATGAACTTGAAGCTCTTATGGCCAAAAGGTTACCTAAAGGTAAAGGAAGGTATAGAGGTAAATTACCTTTAGCATGCTTTAATTGTAAATAGGTTGGTCATATTGCTGCTAGATGTCCACACAGGAAAGATGATGACAGAAAAAAAGACCGATCTAGTGAAGGAAGCTATGCTAGAAGAGGCAATAGAAGTTACCGACACTACAACAGAGACAACCGAGAATATAATGACAAAGGCAAGAAGGTGTGCTACATTGCAAAAGAAGATGTCACCAATATCGACACTGATGAATATGTGGAGGTAGTATTTGTTGCAATGAAGGATGAATCGGAAGAGGATGAAAGGTATGTAGAGACAGCACTTATCTCTAAGGTTAATAAGAATGATACATGGATTATAGATAGTGGTTGTACACATCACATGACTGGTGATGAAGAGAAATTTGATCATCTTGAAGAACACAATGGAGGATCTGTTAGAATGGGTAATGATGCACCTTGTATGGTTAGAGGAAAAGGATCCCTGATGATAAATGATAAAATTAGATGTGATAATGCTTATTGGGTAAAAGGTCTAAACTATAATTTTCTAAGTGTCGCATAGATAAACAATTCAGGCCACCGAGTTGCTTTTGAGAGCAAGAAAGTGAAGATATATGATGATGGAGGAAGACTTATTGGATCTAGAACACAGTCGAGAGGTAATTTGTTTTATATTGATAATGATCAGTCTTCTTGTTTAATGATGAAAGATGAAGATGCATGGTTGTGGCATAAGAGGTTATGTCATGTGAATTTTGATAACATGATTAAGATCAATAAAAAGACAAAGGTTAGAGGTTTTCCTAACTTATCTAAGCCTGATCATGTTATGTGTCATGAATGTCAAAAATGTAAAATGACAAAATCTAGTTTCAAAAGAAAAGATTATTCAACAAATAAATTACTTGAGTTAGTGCATACTGACCTATGTGGTCCTATGAGAACTCAAAGTTACTATGGAGACAGATACTTTATTCTTTTTGTTGATGATTATACTAGATTAATGACAGTCATGTTCTTGAAGGAAAAATCAGAGGCATTTAAGATGTTCAAGTGGTATAAAGCAAAAGTTGAGAAAGAGACTGGTAAAGAATTGAAATGCTTAAGATCTGACCAAGGTGGTGAATTTATTTCAAATGAATTTACTAACTTTTGTAATGAGCATGGTATTAAAAGACAGGTCTCTGCACCGAGGACACCACAACAAAATGGAATAGCTAAAAGAAGGAATAGGTCAATCATTGACTATGCAAGGACATTGATGTTACAAAATAATGTTGCTCAGACATACTGGAGGGACGCTGTCAGCATAGCTATTTATGTTCTGAACCGAGTACAACTAAAGGACACTAATAAGACACCCTATGAGTTATGGTTTGGTCACAAACCCATTGTAAGTTATTTTAGGATTTTTGGAAGTAAATGCTTTATTCTAAAAGATGAAATAAATCAGAAGTTTGACTCAAAAGATGATGAAGGGATATTTCTGGGATATTCCACTAAAAGTAAAGCATACAAGTGTCTTAACAAAGTAACTAATAAAATGATTGAAAGTACTAATGTTTGAGTTGATGAGTTTGATGATAAGAATGCAAAGGAAAGCACAAAGGAATCAGAAGTCTACAGTAGATTTAGTTACATTGAACAACCAGAGTACCTACCAATGCAGTAGACAGTGACAATCGGTCTACAGGAAAACAATACCGAGGAACGGGAAAAAGAAACCAACGAGCAGGAAGCACCCACCGAGCAAGCAAATGAACCTGCATAGGATGAAAAAGAAAGAAGAGATTGGATACTAGCAAAAAAATTTAGAAGACATCATCCTGAGACACAAATCATTGGAAATAGACAAGCCGGCATGCAAACAAGGAGAAAAGCAAGACAAGGTACATGTCTAGTTTGTGAATATGAACCGAAGAATGTAAAAGTTGCATTAGAAAATGATGAATGGGTTAATGCAATGAAAGAAGAAATAGAATAGATAGAGAAGAACAAAACTTGGAGTTTAGTACCCAAACCTAAGGACAAGAATGTTATCGGTACTAAGTGGATATTCAGAAACAAGCTTAATGAGAATGGAGAGGTAACAAGGAACAAAGCTAGGTTAGTATGCAAGGGATATGCACAAGAGGAAGGAATAGATTATGGTGAAACATTTGCACATGTTGCTAGATTAGGAGTTAGAATGTTACTTGCATATGCTGCACACAAAAAGTTCAAAGTTTACCAAATGGATGTCAAATCATCTTTTTTGAATGGGATACTTGAAGAAGAATTCTACATAGAACAACCTGAAGGGTTCATTGATCTAGAAAACAAAGATATGGTATGAAGATTACATAAAGCTTTATATGGTCTGAAGAAAGCACTGAGAGCCTGGTATGAGAGGCTACATAACTATTTGTTGAGTATTAGATTTGTTAGAACAAGTGAGAATAGTAATCTGTACATGAAAGGAAATTCTGATGATACTATCTTGATTGCTGAGATATTTTTGGATGACATAATATTTGGAGGACAAGATCAAATCTGTAAGTCATTTGCTGATGAAATGAAAAGTGAATTTGAAATGTCTATGTTTGGAGAGATTAAGTTCTTTCTAGGCTTACAAGTGATTCAACAGAATGATGGTATATTCATCACACAATCTAAATACACAAAGGAAGTATTGAAGACATTTGGCATGGAAGATGCTAAACCCATGGGAACACCGATGGCTACTGGATGTAAACTAACTAAAGAAGATGGAACTGCTAAGGTAAATCAGACACTGTACCGATCTATGATTGGTAAGTTAATGTATGTAGTTCACAGTAGACTTGATATAGCACATGTTGGAATAGTTGCTAGATTTTCTACAAACCCTAGAGAGTCACACATGGTTGCTACAAAGAGAATCTTAAGATACCTAAAGAAAACTGAAGATTATGGACTGTGGTATCCTAAGAAAGGCAAGTTTGAACTAAAGGTATACATCGATGCTGATTGGGCTGGAAATGTGGATGATAGAAAAAGTACCACCAGAGGAGCATTCTTCTTTGGTGAAAGACTTGTAACATGGACAAGTAAGAAACGGGCTTGCATTTCTCAGTCTACAACTGAAGTAGAGTATGTTGTTGCTGCTACTAACTGTTCAAATATTGCATATATCAAGCAAGTGTTAGAAGGAATGAATGAGGTCATCACTGAGCTGGTGATTATATATTGTGATAACACTAGTGCTATTAATATTTCAAAGAATCCGGTGATGCACTCTAAAATAAAGCATATATCAATTAAGTATCACTACTTAAGGGAACAAGTACAAGAGAAGCAAGTTAAGCTAGAGTTTGTTACATCAAAAGAACAACTTGCTAACATATTTACAAAGCCTCTACCGAAGGATACATATGAATACTTGAGGACTAGACTTGGGGTATGTCCCCTGTCTACCAGTCACTAAGGTGATCTAGAGGTTGCATCAGCCTAATCTTATCAGAAGATCATACATGTTGATGTAGCAGAGTTCACACTTTGGACTTCTGTCTAAGGTTGTGAAAGGTTGAAGTATTGGAACATATTTGCATAATAGTATACTAAGATACAGAGAATGCATTGGACAATAGAGAGTTACATGGCTACTACAAAGCTGTATGTTTGTATTGTTCTTTGGCATTATTGTCAAAGGGAGAGAGATCAATATGAAGAATATGGAGCCAAAGCCAAAGGGAGAGAAATATAGAAAAGGGAGCTAAAAAGATCATATCTACATAACTTAGTTTGCACTTTCAAATGTTTTTATGTAACATAGTGATTAAACATATTAAGCTAGGGAGAGCTTGTACCGTTACAGCATTTGTTGACAGAGTTGTAGAATACATGTTTGGTATGTGTATGGCATATTTCATATTGCTTGTGTTGCCATCAATGCCAAAGGGAGAGATTGATGAATTACAACTGATTTGAATACATTGTATAGCTTGAAGATTTGTG